>CM051828.1:14645000-15098700 GCA_028451465.1 Erethizon dorsatum | reverse complement strand
TTTTTTTTTTTTTTTTTTGGTACCCGGAATCGAACTCAAGGCCTTGTGCTTGCCAGGCAGGCGCTGTGCTGCTGAGCTACATGCCCAGCATGTAATCTAACAGTAATAAGGGTTCTATTCTGCTTGGTGTCAATTCATATGCTCAAATAGAAAATGAAGGGAGAGCACTAATTGGGGGGCCTAAGTGACCAACATTAAACTACTGATCAACACTACTTAGTAGCACTAAGATGAAATGACGTTCTCAGAGAGGCTAAATTAAAAAAATAGCATTTTATTGAGTATTATCTTGTACGCCTTCATTTTGTTAAAACTATACTCCCAGCATTATTGAAATCATAACGTACTTTAATTCATAGCCATATATGTACACATATGAATAAATTATTTAATCATATATGGGTCCACATTTTATAATTTTAAAATATATCATGACTGTATTACTACTATAATAGTTGAACATACCAACACCTTATACTTTATTTTGGTCTATCTGAATTTTATGCGGTATTTGAAAATACCAAAATTTCTTTGAGTTAGTTTTATAAATTATTTTTTGATGGTGTGTATTCTTCTCACAAAGACATCTGAGAATAAATTCAATGTATCACAAGCTTTGCGATATGCAAATTTTGAAATATATATCGCAATTGTTGAACTCTTAAAAATACAGCAGTTTGGAACAGCTAAGATTAAGTGCTTTCCCTGTAAATAAGGCAGAAAATAGTACATAGAAGTTATAGCTCCTAGGACTACAACTTTAGGAAGGCTGACCAGATTCTTCATTACAAAACAAATAATGTTCAGTGAGTCAGATTTAAGTCTTCTACCAGCCACTTTTGGGAGTAATTTTCTAAAATTGAACCCTAGACATTACTGAGATAAGCAGTTATGTGATAGCCCTTATTTACTCATAATTAAAGGAATCACCTATGGAATACATCAAAACTAAAAATATCTATGAAACAAAACTCCTATGAAACCTGAAGGGCTTTGATGATCTGGGTTTGGATCAGTACGCTGATTAGATAAGATGAACTTCCTAAAAACACTTACTCTTCAAATAGTAGTGTGACTCAAAGTCAGAAGAGGACAGTGAAAGGCAAACTTCCAGAGATCCAAGATGGAACTAAAGCAATTTTTTTTTAATTTTATTTTGTTACCAAGAGATAAGTCTAAGATTATATTAAAACAATGAAACTGTTGGAGACACGGTGTGAAAAAGATGTTGTCCACACATTTTTTTTTTAAACTTTTTTTATAGGTTTGTGAAGAGAGAAGTGCAGACATAGAAATTAATTATAAGAGCAAGGCCTTAATTTTGGTACAGCTTTGGCTAGTCACTGGTCCTATGACATTCGACCTCATCTGTCTACATAAGAAAAATCTAGAAATGCTTATTTTTAAGACTCTTTTGAGTACTTTGAACATTACTCCCAGCCATTAGTTAAAGAAAGCTGGTAAGTATTCAAAAAAGGGTAGGAAGGAATATTAAATGAGAGGAAAAGAGATTTCCTTTAAATTGAGCTTAAAGCTGTTAAGATTTCCTTAAGCTACTGAGCTGGAACTTAGATCTGATAAATCAAGTTCAAATGACCTTTAATTTTGACTCTATGAATTCTGTTAGAACATACTTTTCTTCAATCCTTATAAGACACAGAAAGGCACTAGGCCAAATATAGTAGCAATTTTCAAGATTTTCTTGAAAACAAATGCTTTAAACCCTTTAACAAAGACTCAGAGGTCCAAAAACAGAATAACAAAAGACCAAATTATTCTCTCTATTACCTTCCTGGAATTGAATCACCTAAGGTCCCATCAATTCTGGTTTTGGTAATAACATTAAATTAATTTCTACGTGCACAGCTCCAAGTTAGCCACTGATTTGCTATGGAGACCTTTCTCACAGAAACGACTTTATGAAACACCTGTGTGGGTGTGTAGTATTAAATAATGATTACAAATTCCCCTAAACGAGGTACCTCATAAGATTCTAAATTTAAAAATCCAGACTTATTAAGATAGGAACCAACCTTGGAATGCACTGTTTGAACCAAATCTTCAGGCAATACTATTTGTTATTGATGAATACTTCTTAAAGCTTTTAAACAGAATACGGCTTGAAGGGAAAATATTTATATACTCAGGAAAATCCAAAGAGAAGGAAAAAAAAAACTCAGATGATTTAAGGAGTTGAATAAAAATATTCCAAGATAGGAAAAATTAAATCACTTCATATAGAATATAAGGGTTGGGCCGGTGATATAGCTCAGTGGCATAAGTGCCTGCCTGGCAAGCACGAGGTCCTGAGTTCGACTCCCAGTACTCGCATATTAAAAAAACAAACAAACAAACAAAAAACAATATAAGGGTTTTCCAAGTATAAAACAAGTTACACAAATCAGTAAAAAATATACTAAGACAAATAAATGAAAAAATTGTTCACAAAAGAAACATATATATGAAACGATTAATAGATTTTTTTTAAAAGATATAAGGAAGATCCTGTTTCTTGTACACTTAAGTAAAGATTAAATAGAAAACTGAAAGCATAGGTAAAGATGTAGTAAAGCAAGCAATAAATAAAAATATCACTAATGACAATATAAAGTAGAAATCAGTTTGTCAGAGGTGGCTTAGTCTATGATTGATTAATTTGACTTCTGTTAGCTCTTTATTAGAAAAATAGCCCTGAATATAGAAAACATTTTATAGAAAAAAAAATTTTTTAAGTAGCATCAGGAAAGTTTAAAGTTATTAAAGAAGTATATTATAATGTGCAGAACAATCACTAAACATATATACCCCCAAGAACAATGTCATAGTATAATCCAACCATTTAATCAAAAATTTTTTTTAAATGTGGAAATATTTATGTCTTACTCTTCTATGTAAAAAGCAGATATGGGGGCCGGTGAGATGGCTCAGCGGCATAAGCGCCTGCCTGGCAAGCGCAAGGGCCCAAGTTCGACTCCCGGAACCCACGTACAAAAAACAGGCCGGTGATATCGCTCAGTGGCACGGGCGCCTTCTGGCGCGTGAGGTCCTGAGGTCGACCCCCGGTACCCACACACACAAAAAAAAGTAGATATGAAGATATTATACATTACAGAGTGTACGTTAAAAATTGGCACAGAAAAAAAATCAACAACTAAAAAATACCAATTACAAAGTAGTACTTGAAGAATAAAACACTGTTTTATTTGGTCTCATGCTACTTTATGGATTTATGAGATTTATTAGTCAATATACGCCAATCAAGCTATTTTCTGCAAAACATATGTATAATCATGTAAGTATCATCTAAGTAACTTTCTATCTATTCACAAATTTTTAGAAATGCTATTATCAGGAACTTACCACATGAGTAGTTTCTAATGTACTGCCATCAAATCTGCATAAACTGGAGCTCTCTTCATAGAAAACATCACATTCTTCTAACTCTTGAGCATTACAAGGAGGTTTTTCTTTATCTGGATTTGGATTCTTAAACCAGAAAATAAAATAAGTAAGTAAGTAAAACAATGATAGGGAAATGGGTTTACTCATCCTTGGAAATGTTACAATTATAGAAATAATTAAATTCCAGGGCCATGATCAATTAAAAAAAAATTAAAAGAGAAATAGAGATGACAGGATGGAGTTCACAGAAAAGGACATTAAAACACCCATTATTGGGGGCCAGTGAGATGGCTCAGCAGCATAAGTGCCTGCCTGGCAAGCGCGAGGGCCCGCATTCGACTCCCGGAACCCACATATGAGAAAAGGGCCAGTGATATCGCTCAGCGGCACGGGTACCTGCTGGCGTGCGAGGTCCTGAGGTCGACCCCCGGTACCCACAAAAAAAAAAAACACCCTTTATGCACATACATGTTCTCTGTACTCAAAGATGTAAAGGTAAATGAACACAAACATGTTGAGACAGCATATACAAAATACATGGGACTGATGGCAGATGAGACATTGCAGAACTAAAGACCAGTGATCCTGAAACGCAGCAAGAGACTATCTAAAATGAAGCATAAAAACAAAAATACAGAACCTCAGTAACCTGTGGGACAATATCAAACAGTCTAACTTATGAGTAATTGGAAGAGAAATGGAAAAAAATGAGAAAGCCCCAAATTTTTCAAATGTTATTAAAAACTATAATTATATAAGTTCAAGAATATTAAAGAACATGAAGCATAATAGTTTTTTAACATGTTTGTGATGGGGCCATAAATCCTATGTCTTGTTGACTGACAGCTAACCCACTGGTGGCACATGCATGACTGTCCCATCAGGCAGCTTTTTATTTATTTTATTAGTGAAAATACTGACAAAAGTGATTAGATCCATTTGTACCACTAGTGGCACAGGCCACCCAATGGGACAGCCATGCATGTACTACCTGTGGTTTAAGCTGGTGAGAATGTGTTACCAAAAAAACAAAAAACAAAAAAAAAAAAACATCGAAGATCACAACAAGTCACAATAACGAGATTGCTGAAAAGTAGTAATAAAGAGAAAATCCTAAAAGCAGTCAGGGGAGAAAAAAGTATATTATGTAAGGTGAAACAGAGATACAAAGACGGCTGACTTCTCATTATAAATGATGGAAGTTAAAATACGATGGAGCATTTTTGAAGTTGTAAAAGGGGAAAAAACCCTGTTCATATGGAATTATATATGTAACAAAAATAGCTTTGGAAAAAAAGAAGACAAGCTAAATGTTCTGCTTTTTGTGGTCCTGAGGACTGAATCCCAGGCCTTGCACACTCTAGCCAAGCACTCTGCCACTGACTGATATCTCCAGCTTTTTACGTTTTTTAAAATTCTGAGACAGTGTCTCCCTAAATTGCCCAGGGTTTCCTTGAACTTGAAATCCTTGGACCTCAGCCTCCTGAGTAGCTGAGATTTCAGGCATGTGCCACCACCCCCAGTCAAAATAAGTATTTCTGTGGACAGTCAAAAACTAAGAGAATTTGTCAGACCTACACTGCAAGTGACGCTAATGGAAGTTTTTCAGGGAAGAAAAAAATAGATAAAATTCATATCAGCAAAAAAATGATACAGAACAGAGGTAATGACAGGTATGGAGGTAAATGAGACTTTTTCTCAGTTTTAAGGCTTCAAGAAAGAACTGGATAACTGAGCCTAAAGTATGATATTTTATGAGGTTTTTATAACATGGAAATAAAATATATGAAAACATTAATACAAAGGATGGAAGGATGGAAATACAAAGTTCTTAAATTATAAGTAAATTGATATAATATTCTTTTGAAAATAAATGGTAATATAATTGTATACCCTACAACAACCACTAATCCACACACAAATATGCACCCAAACAAAAATACAGGAATATGGCTAATTATAAGCCAAAAATAGAGATAAATGGAATCATAAAAGTAATTTTAGTATGTGCCCTTGCCTGAATACAAGAAACTTTTCCTGGTCTTATATCCCTCTGAAAGTAACAATATCAAAATTAATAAAGTAGGGCTGGTGAGATGGCTCAGAGGCATAAGCACCTGCCTGGAAAGCGCGCGGGCCAGAGTTCAACTCCCGGAACCCACATACGAAAAAAAGGCCAGTGATATTGCTCAGTGGCACGGGCGCCTGCTGGCGCGCAAGGTCCTGAGGTCGACCCCCCGGTACCCACAAAAAAAAAAAAAAAAAAAAAAAAAAATTTAATAAAGTAATACATTATACACATAATTGTATATAATAGAATTCTACAACCTATCAAATGTGCACACATTTAGTTAGCCAAAATAAGTACATTGTTGAGAATTTAATGAAGTGACCTGAGAGATTCTGTAAAACTAAATGGATGAGGCTGGACATGCTGGCGCATGTCTGTAATCCCAGCACTTGGGAGGCTGGGGTGGGAGGACTGCCATGAGTTCAAGGTCAGCCTAGGCTACATAGTGAGTTCAAGACCAACCTGGAATATGCAGCAAGACCCTGTCTCAGAACAACAACAACAAAACTAAATGGATAAGAGTACTCAGGAACCTATGACATACATGAAAAGTGGAGTATGAACAAGCAAAGAAAAAAAATCTGCCAAGCAAAAAATGAAACCCATGATCAAGTAAATCAATTTGTAATGGAAGTAAGATAGGTTGAAAATCTGAATACAAAGAAGTTTGAAAATCTGGAGAATGCAATTAAAGTAGAGTTCGGAAGGAAATGTGTAACATTTAACGTTCTTGATCTGCTTTCTGTTACTATAACAAATACCTCAGACAGTCAGTTCATTAACTGAATTATTTTTGTTCTCAGTTTTGGAGTTTCCACTCATGATCAGTTGCCCTGCTGCTCTGGGCCTATGGGAGTCAGTATAGCATAACACGAGTGCACAGTGGAGTGCTGCCCACCTCACAGACTGGAAACAGAAGAGAAGAGGAGGAAGGAGCCAGGGTCTTCTATCCCCTTGAGGGCGTGCCCATGAGAACCTAGACGTCCTCCCAACAGCTGCACCCTGGAGACCAAGGCTTTAACACACAGGCCTTTGGGGGGTATTCAAGATCTAAACTAGAGCAGCTTTTATTAGAAAAGAAAGGTTAAAAAAAAAAAAAAAAAAAACATTTAAGGAATTACCTTGAAAAATATTAAAAGAAAAACAGAATAAATTCAAAGTATGGAAATGAGAAAATAATGTAATAACAGAAATGAAGAAAGTGAAAACTAATATAAAGTCAAATGGAAATAGTTGCCCAAAATAAAGACATCGAATTCATTGTTAAAAACCTTTCAAAAAAGAAAACTCCAAGTACAGATGGTTGAAATAATAATGATAATAATAATAATAATAATAATAATAATGCAAATTCTATATAATCTCTTCCAGAAATAGAAGAGGGAACACTTCCCTAATTGTTTTAATTAGCACCACCAGACACCAAAATCAGTAAAAGACACACACATACACAGAAAAAAAAACACTGTCCAATATTTCTCAGAAACAGATGTAAAAATCCTTAACAAAATATGAGCAAATGGAATCCAGCAACATGTAAACAAGATACTATATCATGACCAAGGAAAGCTTATCCCACAAATGCAGAAAATTCTATAGCTATTCATGATAAAAATTCTCAGCACACTAGGAGTAAAAGAAAATTTCCTCAAAGTGTAGAAAAAATGTATCATATTTAACAATAAAATATCTTTTCCCAGAGATGACAAGATAGGAATGCCTGATTTTACCATTTTCACTATTCTATTTAACAGTGGAATAGTGGTCCTAGTCACCACATGAAGGCACATTTAAAGATTAGGAAAACTCAAAATTGTCTTCAGTTGTAGATGACAAGATTATGTTTATCTTTTTAAAATGTATCAAAAACACTGATGTTCAGGTATAAGTAACTTTTTCATAAAAACAAGTACTTCTTCGAAATACTTATTAAGTAGTTAGTTTATAACTACTACTATTATACTACAACTACTACTATAGTAGTTTATAACTACTACTATAAAGTAGTTTATAAAGTAGTTAGAATTACCTATGATTTCAAAACAATTCTCTAATATCATTGTTATTACATTCCCAGAACCTGTCACAATAAAAACTTGCTGAATGAATGAACATAGGGCAATGTAGCTTAAATGACTTGTTACAAAATGGGGATGAAATCAAAAGTTTTATAGTTTTACACATACAAATTCCAGGGATTTCTAAACTAGTCAATCACTGCCAGCAAATACAAAACTTATTTTCTCTATTTTGGCCATGTTTCCCTTTGTCAAAGACATTCACTTTCAATATTCTAATCTTTCTTTTCTAACTACAGGATAAATAACTGTTTAGTCTTCCTCATTACTGTAATTCAAGATGGCAATAAATCAGATATTTTACAAATCATTATATACAATAATTTTTGGTAGATGAACATGTAACTGACATCGTGGAGCACAGATGCTGTATTTGTTCAAATTCTCAGCACAATCTTATAAAGTTATTACCGTGGTAACATTTTCGACCTCACGGATGAGCATTGGATGGTCATTACAAGAAATTATCAATCGAAAATAACTATTACACACAATGCACACATATGTATTCTTGTGATTACTAAGATCACCTAGAAAATTTAAATTACGATAAGTAGATTATCAACATTGGAATTATAACATGATTTTTGGCCCTGTTAGCATTGGTTGGGGAATATTAATTCTTCTAAAGGAGAATATATGTAAATAGATATATAAATACATACACAAACACATACCCTACACAATAAACCCACATATATATACATGTACTCATATAGTGTAAGAAATAAATGAATAAATTCATATAGTATAAGAAACTCATGTGATGTTAGAACTTTTAAGCCATATTAAAACATTAATTAGATTAGCGGCACCTTATCTGTATCTTTTATATTAAGAATGTCAAAATAATGTTTAAAAAACATGTCATAATCCTCACATAACATACTTTGGGATTCTTGGGAAGTCATCCTATGGTTGCAACTGCTTACCAGTTCTTCAGAGGTCAAATGCATCAAACGCTCAGCTATCGCAGCACACTGGGCTGGGTCTCTTACAAGTTCCCCTTGTTTATCACCGACTACTACCTCTGGCCATGGCAGTCCTTCATTCTTCTTAATCAAAGAGACCTCCAAGCTAAAAGTTTAAATGAGAAAGGTGATGTTACATTAAGCAACTATACAAATTATGCAATCAATAAGAAACAGAAGATTCTAGGGCTGGTGAGATGGCTCAGCGGCGTAAGCGCCTGCCTGGCAAGCGTGAGGGCCCAGTTCGACTCCCGCAACCCACATACAAAAAAAGGTCCGGTGATATCACTCAGCGGCACGGGCGCCTGCTGGAGCGCGAGGTCCTGAGGTCGACCCCCGGTACCCACAAAAAAAAAAAAAAAGAAACAGAAGATTCTATAGAAATTACCCTCCTCATATCTAGCAGATATTTTATCAAAAACCTTGTTCACTTTAATTTTAAGTTTTGTGATGGAAAACTTAAAACTCAAAGGTAAATAATCTAGATTTAATAAACAAACAGAAAAGTACTACTGCTGTACCAAATAGTTTGAAGAGGGAAGTGAATATGAGGAAAAAACACTCAGACAGTCTTCTTGCAATCTAGGTGTAAAGTGTGTTACTAAATGTAACTAACAAAAACATAAGTAGTGTGGATCTATGAGGCACTGGGAAACTGGAGTAGGGGTCATAAAGCAAGGAAAGGGCACACAACCAAAGAGTACTACCTCTTGCAGTATGGAGCCAACAATTTATTTTCATAAACTAATAGCCATAATGTATGATTAATAGAAAGATTAGGCAGGTTAAATCAATAAATTGTTAAGTTTTTAAATACTGATTTTAAAGAACTGAAAAGATATGTAGAAATTAGGAAAAATATAACTGGTAATAAAGATGCTAATGTAGTTTCTATTAACTTACTTAAAATCAAATTCTGTACAATGAAGGCATTAACAGAAAATTCCTAATGCACTAAAAAGAGCCTGTCAGGGAACCCTGAGGTCAGTGACTGAAGTGGTAGGAAAAGGAGAGAAAGCCAAGTCAAGGCAGACCGTAGACAAAGAAGGCTGGTGACCTGTGTTCCTTTGGAATAGGAGAGAAAACTCAAGTAAAATGCTTATGAGCAGCCCCTCCTTCAACAGACAGAAAAGTAAGACAGTGGTAGCTGTTAACAGCAAAGCAAACTTTTCTACTTGCCATCTATGTTACACATGTGCCACACAAACCCATGCCCTGGAACACAACTGCACAACTGTAAGCAAACAACTACAAGAATACAATAACTAGGGCCGGTGAGATGGCTCAGCGGCATAAGCGCCTGCCTTGCAAGCGCGAGGGCCCGAGTTCGACTCCCGGATCCCACATACGAAAAAGGGGCCGGTGATATCGCTCAGCGGCACGGTGCCTGTTGGCGCGCGAGGTCCTGAGGTCGACCCCCCGGTACCAAAGAAAAAAAAAAAAAAAAAAAAGAATACAATAACTATTATCATAATTATCAAATGGAACATGCAAACTTACCGGCCACTCATTTTCAAGGCTGTAATTATCACCACCTCATGAATTAATTACGCCATTTCAAAATTTTTTAAAAGTACTTAAGAGACTATACAAAATACCTCTCTTATGTAATAAGAGGTTCCTATCATTAGCACTGAAAACTACCACAATCAATAATGCTCAGATTTAGTTCTATTTTCTAAGGAAAAGGCTAATCTTGGTGATGATGAAGGTAATAATAAAAATAATGACAGCAGCTTCTACTTCACTAATGCTTACCATATGACAGGTAGTGTCTTACGAGTTTACCGTGTTTTAACTCATTCATTGCTTACCACAAACAAATAAAGTAGGTACTATTATCACACTCATTTTACAAGCAAGAAAAAAAGCACTGAGAGGTTAAGTAACTTGCCAAGGTCACAAGTTGTCTCCAAGTTCATGTTCTTCACCACTGCACTATTCTGCCTCTCTAAAAAACACACGTAAATAACTTTTAAAGAACTTTTACCCAGTGGCCAGTGTATAAACACTTCCTTAGCTGCCAACTAAAGAGGCCTGAAAGAGTTCATACAATTTGAGCTATAAAGAATTTCTGACCTACTGCTAATTTGCAGCCCTTTTAGCCTGGCTGCATTTCTACATTTTAAAATTAGTACTATATCCTGCTATCCAAGCAAATCAGAAACATACACTGTACAAATTAAATTACAAAGTAGCTTAACAAATCCTCTCAAAGTGAGAAAGAACACCAACTGTCTAAAAATTAGAGATATGGATAATTTAATCAAATACAAAAAAAATTACGTGTTTTCTAAACCGAGATACCACCTATACTTCATGGTAATTATCTTTTGTAATACAAAACAGTATTTAAACGCCTCAAATCTACTGGAAAAACAAGACTGGTCTATGTTCTGTATTGAATACTAAAACTAATTTGTATGAAGTCCCACTATTCTCCTACACTTTTGCTGGGTTACTGCTTGGTGACTTATATTTAACAGTATGTTCTAGTTGTTTTGCTAATTTATAAATGCTATCCTGAAACCCCTCCCATTCACATATACATGATGAATAGAATATGTGAAGATATAAAATATTTGTAAAGAACCTTTCAGATAATTATTTTTCATGTACTAAAAAAGGTAACCAAGTCACCAAACATCTCCACTAAGAAAATGAATTTAGGGTATCTCTTTCTAAAATTAAAAATTTTCTTTGAACTGGTTATTTTTTAGAATCCCATGATTTAGACTATCAGACTCACATGGGTTATATACTACTAGTGAAGAGTTATATGCATTGTTCCACGGGATATCCAACCTAGAGAAAATTATAGAAAACAAACTGAACTAGCATAAAAAATGAAGTTAAGCTGTTGGGACCTTCTCTTTAAAGATTTCACAGAAATTGAGCCTTTTGGATAGAGGGAAGTACAATCTCTATTAAAACACGTTGAATTTTTACACCAGGTATTCTCAATATGTATTTGACAAAAACAAGCTGGATTCGAAATTGATGGTTTTGTTAATTTTAAAACCACTACTTTTAGAAATACGTAACAGCAGCCAAGATAGTGTTCCATAGAACAGAATGTTTTCAACTACCTACCAGTATAGTCTTTTGTGGAAGGTACTTTGATGTCTTTCTGCTTTACTATAAAGTTGTGTCTGTCTCTCTTCAGAGCTACAGGCAAATTTTTATAATGAATCAAAAATTAGTGCTGAATTAAGTGGCATTTAATGTCCAGAATGTGTGCAATTACACAGGTGCCAAAGTAACAAGCAGCATAAGAAGCTTTTCTATAAACAAACAAGGGTGTCATATTAAAGCTGCTTTCTGAAAACAGTAAACACACATTCCATGTAATAATAAATTGAAGCAAAGAGTTAAGTTCTATGTTTAGAACATAAAATTAACTGCAAATATTTCATTGTTGGCTCATCTATGATCTGAGATCACGCTGAAGTGAGAAAATGTCCTCAAAACTACAATTTAATGCAACAGGGAAAAAAAACTACAAGTAGAAATTCCAGCTAATGTCTTTAGATCATTTCTATAATGTTTTATGGGTTCATTTTGCCTGAAAGAGCTTAAACTGAAGCAGTTTTTCCTGTTTGGGAGGTTTTATAGAGTGACTGATTGATTTTGCCATGGTGGGGGCTGAGCCTACAGCCTCTCCCTGAGCTACACACCCAACCCTTTCTATTTTGAGACAGGGTTTTGTTACATTGTCAGGGCTGGGTTTGATCTTGCAAACCTCCTGCCTCAGCCTTCTGAATAGCTGGGATTACAGGTGTGCATGGCATGTGCCCAGCCTGCAGCTGATTTTAATTCTGGCTATTGCTTGGAAGAGTTGGACTGTGTGTGGAGATATGAAGCAGTATTCCCATAAAAATAGATGTTTATTTTGTATTAGAAATATCACTGTGCTTTTTTCTGTACCATTTATATACATGTGGTGATACTAATGCTGAATTGCAATATTCAGGAACTAAATTTGACCCTATAATTCAAACAAAAACAAGAATTACACCTTATGTAAAAATCTTCAATTTATCCCTTATGCAACATTAATTTAAATCAAAGATTTAAGTTGCACTTTAAATCAACCAAATACCCATTTTTGCTGAATTTGACCATTTAAAAACTTAAATGCCTAATACTGCTCATTAACTTATTTATAAACTCAGTAATTACTAAGATTTAATCTATAATGAAAGAAAGTAATTTAATAAACCCAAATGATTGATAAGTGAAATATGTGGGACAAGATATTTGTAAAGATGGTAGTAGGGGCAAAGGATCAAAGTTCCATAAAAAACTTTGCCAATTTATTTATTTAAAACATATTTTAGGGGCTGGTGATATAGCTCAGCGGCACAAGTGCCTGCCTGGCAAGCGCAAGGTCCTGAGGTCGACTCCCGGTACCCGCATAAAAAACAAAAACAAAAACAAAAACATATTTTATTTCTTTTTTTTTTAATGTGGGTACCGGGAGTCGACCTCAGGACCTCGCGCTTGCCAGCAAACACTTGTGCCACTGAGCGATATCACCAGTGGTTTTTTTCCTTTATGTGGGGTACCAGGAGTCGAACTCAGGATCTCACGCTTGGCCAGGCAGGCGCTTATGCTGCTGAGCCATCTCACCGGCCCTATTTCTTGTACTGAAGTTAAATTATAAACAAAATTCAAAAATGTTATGTGGACTTCCCTGAGTTTAATAAATGCATCCACCTGTATAACACAACAAAGACACTGAACATTTCTACCACCCAGAACTTTCCTTATGACTAACGATGACTTCTCATGGGTTTGCTAGCCATTCATGTAATTTCTATGGTGCTATGCATATTAAAATCATTTGACCATTTAAAAAATTGGATTTCCTTTTTTTATGAGTTTGTGATGTGAGTCTTTTGTTTAATATGAATACCATGAATATTTTCTCCAGTCCGTCTTACCTTTTTGTATTATTAATTTATCTTTAGAAAGGCTGAAATTTTCAATTTTGATGTGCAAAATATTTTTGGATAAAATATACTTTATCATGTATTTTTTGTGTGTGTGTCTGTCCTAAGATATACAATTCATAAAAGAAATATAAATGGCCAATTTACATGAGAAACAACATTTGACCTAATTAAAGAATATATTAATTATGAAAGAATATGTTAATTATTCTAGTTGTAGGAATTTATCCTTCATATGTAATTCTACACATGTAAAATGACATATATATGTAGTTGTTCACTGTAGCAAAACACTGCAAATAATCTAAATGTACAACAATGGAGAACCAATTTTTTAAATGATGGTACAATCAATAGAGTAAAATATAACAAAGCTATAAAAGGAGATTTTAAAATGTTACACATTCTTAATAGAAAGATTTTAAGATTTATTGTTGAAAATGAACACAAGCAAGATGTACAAATGGTGTATGTCACAATAAACAGAGAAAAATATACAAGTTACTGAGATACCCAAAATATCTCTGGAAGGAAACTAAATAATCGCTGTAGCAAGTAGAATGTGTGACTGGCAGGCCTGGGTTGAAAGGAGCCTTCTCATTCTATCTTGTTTCATATAGTGTATTTTAAAGTTTAAAGAACAGTAATGTGTTATTTAGTAAGCAAATTAAACTCTGCAAAAAAATTATTTCTATTACAAAACTTAAAAGCACAAATTAGAGTAGCTATTTTTACCTTCTGTTATTACCATATCCAGAGCCAGTAATGAAAAGCACTGCTATACTGTATACTGCAAGTAATAACTACGTAGACTAGTCTCTTCAAGCTTAACTACAATTATGTTCCTTGATGTAGTAACTTCATTTTTAACCTAGCTTAAGAAAAATAATAACCAATACAAACAGCAGTAGTATATTCACGCTTGATGCAATTACTCTACATACAGGAGCAAAAAATTAAAAAATAAAAAATAAAAGATAATTTCAAATATAAAACTATAAAAAATACCTATTATTCTCTTTAATTATCCATGTACTGCTTTCATGATCAATAGATGAGTAGAGCTTTCCTTCTAAAACCTGGAGATTCTTCAACACGATGTTGATGTGATCAGGTAAAAACTCTACTTGAATGTCCTCTTTGGTAATGTCTTCTGGAAGCCGTATTGTTACAGTCAAATCTTCTTCAGTCTGTTGCCAGTAATACAGAGGTTCCACTGGGAAAGGAAAAATGCATTATATAATAATAATAAATATGAGACTATACCATACAAAATTAGAGATTACAAATATAAAAATACACCTATCCAGAAGAATCTCAGCACACTTTCTAGTGATCACCTCTGAAAGAATCATAAGTGAACACACAGACTTCTTTGGGGAATTTTCACTCGAAGAGCTGCAGCAGTTGTATTTGTCATTTTCCTCTTCCGGGCTTACATAATGATATAAGCATTCATAAAATACACTGGGAGTGACTCTTTATTCCCATTGCTTCCCTCTCTGTCTCCTCATATCCCTCCTCTCCTTTTCTCTCTCTCCCCTACAACACCCCACCAACAGAGAGTAGATTCCTAGTTGAAAATACGAAGTACATCTCCATCCAACTTAGCAAAGCAGTTTCTATATAATAATCACTCAACTGACTACTTCTGTCAGACAATGGGGGTTGGGAGAGTCTGTAAAATCCATGAGCTTTGAGTATAAAAGCCAAGGAAGCAGACCCTTAAGGGGAAAGCAAGGATTTTTTAAAGTCTGCTCAATGAAATATATTGTCAGTTGCTTTGAATATCTATCTGTGCCTTTAGAGATTATTTTTAGGTCTTTAAAAGAAAATATTATTTGTATTATTTAACAATACCAAATATCCAATAGACAATATCAGTCTTCTTGTGGTTTATAGAAAAACAAAACCAGTATGTATACTCAGAAGAGTATTATTAATTGTGCTAATAAACTATCTGTAATTTTTAAAAATCATAACACTTTTCTTTGCAACTGTGAAAGTTCTGTGACAAAATAATAAATTCAAGTTATAACAAGGTATCAGTAAGAAAACCAATACCTGGACTCACAGTGATTTAAACACATGTGTTTCACTTAGCTGTAATCTGTCTTAGAACTTCATGGTCCTTGGCTATCTAGGCAGAATGGCTTTAATGGTCAAGGCATTCATTCATTCTTTGCTTTGCAACTACTTCCTAAAGGAGCTGTAAAGGGCATATGGCCTAGGGATTTAAACAATTATTTTGGAAAAGCTTTAGGAGCGTTTAACATCACTATTAAGGCAAAATGGCGGTATTTATTTGGAAAGGGATCTTAGAGATAACCTAACAAAAACACATCATATATGAGGAAACAACCATATCAAGAGACTAACACACAGGTATTTAAGGCCAATAAGCACAGCTTCTTTGTATGAAGAGGTGCATATATTTATAAACCTGGGAATAGTTAAAAATATTACTTTAATATTTTTAAATACTTTTCAAATAATTCATTTAAACTATAAAAATAGTGAAACTAATTTTTAAGTAATTGTCATTAAAGAAGAAAAAGTAGATCCAAAGAATAGGATGTATAATTGCTAAATATTGTAAAAATTTCAAATAAAATACAAATATTCTCTTGCTACATACTGGCTATGAACATCAGAAATATAAACAGTAGTATGTTCTCTTGAATAGCTTTAAAAGAATATGTATCTTTCATATATAAATATAAATTTTTTCTAAAGACTTTGTTAATCTCATTCTAAAACATGACCTTTATTCATTCAACATTAAGAAAATATACTGATACTGCCCTTAAGGAACAAACTTTCAGTTTAGTAAGATAAGAACATGTACAGTAGTTTAGTTTATCTCAAAAGATTGCCACCTTCAATACTATCATCTTTATTTATTTGATAAGTGTTTATTAAACATCTACTCAAGTAAGCTAATATATAGACTTTTTTAGGGATGAGAAGGGTAGGGGATGAAAAATAGAAGATGTGCTAAGTACATGTACTAACTCCCCATGATAAAAGTAATCATTACGTAATCTAAAACTTACTAAAAATAATAATAAAAAATGTTTGATAATTACATTTTTTTTCCTCCTTGTACATTACCGGGGATTGAATGCAGGGACTTCACACTGATCTATAATCCCAGCCCTTTTTTAAATTTTAATTTTGAGACAGGGTCTTGCTAACTTACTAAGTTGCCCAGCCTGGGCTCAAACTTGCAATCTTCTTACCTCAGCCTCCCAGAGTACTCGAATTATAGGCATGTACTACCATGTCCAGCTTGATAATTACAAAATTGTAAATTACACCAGTTTATACTATATGTGGTTTATTTTACAAAAAGATTTCTTTGGAACGTACAAAAGAAAATATTAAGAAATACTAAGCATCTACTACATACTAAGAAAAACTACACATTTATCCTGCCCTGGCAGAGCCCATAATCTAACTGGAAAGACAAAACAGACCCAAACACGTGTTTGCACAAATACACACGAGCTCTAGCTATGAAGATTAGACACAAAATCACCTTTGTTTTTCTTTGACATGTTTCCATCCGTATTTTCTTTAAACTCTTGACTAATAGGAACAAATCTGAAGGACTTGTAGGAAATAATCATTAGACCATTCCCACTGGGCTCAATAGCAGCGTAATGTGGTACTGACTTTCCATGAAGAATATCACGCTTAGTAATTTCATATTTTACATTTTCTGTAAGAAAATAAAGTGTTTTAGAACAAAATATTACAATTAATATTAATTTTAAGTACTTTGTATTATTAAAAGACATATTATTAAGGATAAAAATTTTACAATCTGATTTTCCATAAATAAATCCCTACTTTAAAATATTTGGTCTCATAAAATTTACCGTTCAATGTGGTAACCACTGGCTACAAGTGGTTATTTAGTTAAAATTAAGCAAAGTTTAAAATTCAACTTCTCAGGCATACTAACCACATTTCAACTGCTCAATAACCACATACAAAACATGTCCATCTCACACAAGTTTCCAATGGATGGTAGAACTCCGGATATTCGAAGTGACTGACTTACCTAAAATATCAGCTTCATAATAGTATTTATAATTTCTAAGATATAAACTATTAACTATATCCCCAAAATTTTCTAAATTAACTAAATTTATTCTCCTATGAAGATAGGATACTTTTGTTTTAAATAATGCTTGCAATTGAGTCCATATCTTCACTTATACTGTTACTATGGAAAGTGGGTTATATTTGTAAGCTTCAAACTGAGTAAAGTCAACCCATGTTACATTGTTATGAATTAAATATAATAATATAATTTGTTCTAAAACATCTGTCATTGTTTGTGCTCTAAATCCTCACCTACATTCACACGTTCGATTCATACATATTTAAGAACAGACAGGCTTGTAATCTCATGTATGAACTAAAAACTATACTTTCTCCACAGACACATGCAGGATAAACAGTCCTACTACCTGTAAAGACCCAAACTTAGGCACTGCACATTTTATGGAAGGGCTTTTCCCAACATATGTGGCACAGACAGTAATAGGTCTCAAACAGTAGACTCATGATTAAATAAGTTGGGATATGCTGGGTTAAAATTAAATTTTCTTTTTTACTTAAATTTTTTAGAAACTGTAATATGCTTAAAGTACAAAAGGGGTATTTATTGCATGTCTATATTTTCAATTTCAATTAAGATATAATTAATTCAGTGTTTCATTCAACATGGTTTAGAAAGAGGGGTGGCGGGTAGGGATGCAGTTCAGTGCAAAGGCCCTGGGCTCAATCCCCAGTACTGGAAAAAAAAAAAGGATAATAATTATATTAACAACTGTTAAAGGGGAAAAGAAACAAAACATTAATAATGATAAAGGGAACCAAAGAGAATCGATGTTTCCATGATTACAATCTTGGGAGAAAAAAGAAAGACGAGTCTAAATACATCTGCGTAGTTTAGGTGAGGAAACAAAGATGAAGGCGACGAGGTGATAGACTAAGTAGACGGACGCTGTGTTCGAGGCAACACATGTAGTTATAGATATGAAAATTATCAGAAAACAACAAATCTGATGAGATACTGTGTACTGTGCTAAAGCAGTTACAGAACCACATGTCTTGGGAAAAGGGAGAAGGAATCCACATGACGATTTCTCCTATTACTGATTTATGCTTTTAATCAAAAATTCAATCTTCTGCTTTCTAAAGTAGGAGCCTGCAAAGCATGGCCCATGAGTCAAAGTTGAATCTAGATCTATTCTTGTATTGCCTGTGAGTTACAAATTTTATGTTTTTAAATAGTTAAAAATTCAAAAGAATATCTAAATATGCATAAAATTCATGTAATATTCAAATGTCAATGTCCACAGATAAACCGTTACGGGAATACAGCTATACTGATCCTTGTACGGATTGTCAATGGCTGCTTCTGTACCACAAAGGCATACTCAAATGGCACTGACAGATGTACATTTACCACCTGGCCCTTTGCAGAAAAACTTTCCAATGCTTAATCTAAAGTGTTAAGTTGTTGTGTTCCTCCACAGATGAAGCTAAGTCCTGAGAAGAACAAATAAATCATATTGAATACCGCGAAGAACAAATATAGGAGATTTATTCAGCTAACTGATAATTTTCATGTCTATAACTACAAAGATATATCTTGGTGGTAGCGGTTGTTTATTTCAGAATTAAATGAAAAGATCTCTTAGAATATTGATATCCTTTTTTAAATCGTAAACTAGCAGTATGGCATGAAAATAATTTTCTGTAGTGATGAAGTTAACTTATTCATCAATGAGTAAGCTAATAAAAACTACTGAGAAAAAGCCGAGTCACCGAAAAAAGCTTATTTGGCTCTCAACTACGAGAAAAATCAAAACACTTAGTGAGTCAGTAAAAACTAAAGAAAGACCAAGGACCCACTCTCACCATTAAAGAAACCCTAATTAATACCTGAGAAAGTAATTTTTAATGTCAAGTTAAAAGCATGACAGGTTCAAGTAGACCTACTTTCAGGACATTTTTACACATGGAATCATACTGGGTGAGAAAAGGAACAGTTTTATGGAGGGAGAAGCAAAAGGCAAAGCTCAGTGAAATAAAGGTATTCATTTCCACTTTGGTATTCTTCTTTATTTACATTTAAATTACACCATAGTTTATCATTCATTTACACTTGGTTTTATATATATGATTCTTGTGTGTATATTCTTGGCTATATTAAAAATATACATACTAAAGTCTTCAAAAATTCCATAATTTCCATTTATACAAAAGGCATAACTGGCCATGGAAACATATTATAGTTTCACATAACTCAGACCTCAAGACAAACTATAGATATTCATCCTACTTGGAGTAGCAGGTGGTAGAATCATAACACAATGCCTAAGAAAAAGCAAACGGCATTTACAGGGACAGCCTTATATTTTAAAACCTACTAAATGATGGTACCACTAGAAATTCAGAATTTCATTTTATTTTACCTTTATTTTTCTTACTGACAGTGACCCATTCCAAAGAAACATAGAAACCACTTCCTTTCATATCCAATTCCTCTTTCTCTATTCGAAGAAGTAGGGTAGCTATTGAATGTTCTTCAGCTTTTAGCAAAGAGATACTGTGAATTATGATGAAAGGATTCCCAAGCTCTTCACTGAACACAATCTACAAAACAATTAGATGTACAAAAATGTACATTGACATGAACAGATAGTACAGGAAGAATACATAAAATCCTGACAATAAAATTACTTTGAATACTACTTATTAGAAAGAATTAAATAGTAAAAACTGTTTATATATAGGCTGCATTTAAATAAATGTTCCCTGAAGAAAGAACTTTAAAAGAATATGTATTTGTAAAGCAGAAAAAAAAAAAAAAAACTGACCAATAATCCTGGTTTAAAAACAAAATTACAAGGCATCCAAATAGCATCTAGAGGAAAAAGAGGACTTAAAGGAATCTTCTAGAAAAGAATTAAGGGGAGAAAGTGCTCTACACAAAAAGGAAGGACACAGGCAGGTCAATGTCCACTTTTTCGTCTTTCCCATCTCATACATACATGACTTATTTTTGCTTCTAGACACTGTGAGCAGGTGTACGTGCCTGTGGAAGTAAGCCTTAAACCTACTGTTTTCATTTGTTTTTATTTTCTGGAAGTTTTCAAAGAGAATAAAAGGCATCAGAAAATAAGTCATTAAAACTTTCTTAATGTCAAAACCAAAAGCCTATTTGCATTTAAAAGATAATTCAACAAATTCTAAAATATAATCTGCAAGTTGTTCTCCCTACCCCAAGCAAATCTAAAGACACACGGAATCCTATAAAATTATTTTTATACCATAAACACAAGGTCTAAAAGACCACTATATTTTTATTCAAACATTAGGAGTTTTAAGACTGATTCATAAACATGACTTCTAAACAAATGAAAACATGAACAGTTGAAAAGAAAACCTAACTAAAAAAGTCAGCACTTTTTAAATCTTTATAGGGAGTCCTCATATATCTATTCCTACTTGGGAGCCTTATATGAGCTATATCATCAATTTCTCTGTGTTTAAGCACCTCTGTCCAAATTGTTTAAATAGTAGGCCTTTGGAATTCACTCTGAAGACTTCCATAAACACACACACACACACACCTTCAAATACTCAAAACCGAGATGACAGATGAAAACAGTTTGTATAGGCTAAGTTTTGCTTTTGTTTGAGGGGTCAGTAGAAACTAAAGGCAGGAAGAGAAAACGATAAATTTTGGCAGGTACAAGCAGTTAGTTTGTCTCCTTTTTCTTCCTCCTACGAGTGTTAAGAAATGGAATGAGGCTAGAGGAATAAATGACTAGACTTTTAAAAACTGTTAGACAGAAGCCTTTAGTTTCCTTTTTTTAAAATAAAAACAGGGAGACGTATCTTTTGTAAGGAAAAGGGGATCTACAGACTCCTAGTTTCAACAAGCCCAGCATCTCAACTGGGACACTGTTGATGTCTAGCATTTCCATTATATTAGAGGCCACACATTTGGAAAGTAGACAGTCTTCTCTATCTCCTTTAATTTCTTTTTCTACACTTTAATCATCCCCACCATCATTGCCCCCCTTGTACCCTAGCATGCCCCTTAATCACACCCTTTAGCTTCCTTTTTATTACACCATTTCCCTCAAAGCCCTAAAACTTTTCTAAATTGTTCCTTAACATGACCAATACTGTATAGTACCCCTCTTCCCTCAATTAATGCCAAATTCCCATTCTCCTCCCATTGCCCCCAACTACAAAAAAATTTTATTAACTGAAAACATCTCAGAAGGGTGCTCATTTTATTACAGTAGTATGCAGCACAAAAAGCACGAGATAGATTTAAATTTTTAACTGATTAAAAAAATTACTGAAGGCCTAATATATGCTAAGGGAACACATAACAGAAACCAGAAGAATTACACATCTCCATGCATCGCCTTCTAGTTGACTCTGTGGTGACGAGCAGACTCTGACTCCGTGGGCAGCTATTTTTAAGATGGCAGTAAACTCAGTCAGTTTGTTTCCTCCTGCTCAAAACCAACAGAATCCTCAGAGCTCAGTAATAAATTCTCATTTATATTTCTCATATCCATCATTCTCAAAATGCCTTCCTACTATGCAAATATCTAAACCTGAAACACATCACAATGTCTCCATTCTTTTTTAAAGCTAATAATGGATGCCAGAGTAGAAAATGTCAGACCATCCAATTAATATCTGCAACTGTGAATTCAAGAGTCTCTTTTATTTTTTTTTATTTTTTTGTGGGTACCGGGGGTCGACCTTAGGACCTCGCATGCCAGCAGGCGCCTGTGCCGCTGAGTGATATCACCGGCCCCTTTTTCGTATATGGGTTCCGGGAGTCGAACTCAGGACCTCGCGCTTGCCAGGCAGGCACTTACGCTGCTGAGCCATCTCACCAGCCAACAGCCTCTTTTAAACAAGCAATTATCATGACTATTTATTGTGTGTTTTTGAACTTATTACAACTTGTTAGTACACGATTTCATAAAACTTAGTAAAATAGGTAAGCTCTCCTTGTTTTTCTCAAATAATTAAAGCCTGGTACTTACTGACATCTCTTGATTTGATAAAAATATTTTATAATATCTAAAAATATTAAACTTACACCTATTTAACCAAAACTAAAAATTAATGCTGAGATTTAGATGGTAGTAGTATTGCAATGTACTTATTAATAAAATTCAAAAGAGCTGAAATATTAAATCATTTGATAACTTATCATTTTCTTCTGCTTTTAAAAACAGGCTCTAGAAAAACTGTATTAGCATCAAAAGCCTGACTATTGCTCAATTTTTACACCATAACATATTTTTCTAAATAGGGACTATTTAGAGCTGTACAAATATATCAGCAAACCTAACATGAGTGTAGAGGAGAAAAAGACAGCAATGTTAACTTTGGTCAATTCTGCTTCCAGGAGAGGAGGCAATGTCGATGCTCATGGCAGCGCTTTACACATATAAAACACTCAGGATATATCTGCAGAAAAATAAATATGTAACTCTGCTGGCAAATGACTGCAGTCCTGGCTGTGATCATAACCTCGTAAGAAACCCGCAGCCAGACCACCCAGTTAAACCACTCCCTGATTTCTGACCACACAAACTGTGTGAGATGAGTAACTAAGTTCTGAAGTTGTTATACAGCACTAGATAATAGTATGAAGTAACTTGGTTTTCTTTCTCTTAATTGTGGAGTCAAAGGTCAGTATTTTAATTCACTAACTATAACAACTGCACTGACCCTGGATCAAAATAAGAACAGTTAACACCCACTGTCTAAAAGGTATATATCTTATAATTTAATTAAACAGAGATCCAGAATGTTATATCAGAAAAATCAAAAGGGCACATGTAGACTGTCCTTGAAAAGTATTATTAAAATAAAGTCTAGGCCAGGTGTGGTGGCACATGCCCGTAATCCCAGCACTCAGGAGGCTGAGGCAAGAGGATCACTGGGAATTCAAGGCCAGCCTGGGCTACAAAGTGAGTTCAAGATCAGCCTGCACTGCGTTGTGGAACCCTGTCTCAAAAAAGACAAAATACATAAATAAATAAATAAAGTCTAACTTGCATATGCTTTCTGGACTTTGCATATCTTAAAAAGAAAAAAAAAAACACCACGCACCTCCCATTTTTCAGAAGCACTATTTCCACGTTCACCTGTTCCAATGACATACAATCTTCCAGTTCCATCTGACAAGGTAACCCAGGTAGATGACGTGAAATGCATAGATGCACAAAGGCGATTGTCATATGCTGTCAAATCCGTAGGAAGTCGAAATACCTCTCGTGGTTTTCCTAATGCAGTGTCCTCAAAAGAAACCAAACATTATAAGTGAATCGCTTCCTCATCCAGGATCTCTACACACACAAAACATAGTGTAGTAGTTTCTCTTTGATTCAAGAGTTAGAACTAATTCCCCTACCTCTAAGCTCTACTACTGATTCACTCCTAGCAAATTAAATATGGCGACAGGATAGATGGTATGTAAACTCTAGGCTTGTAGATCATAAAGCGCTTTTTATCTTCTGCCTTGCTCTCTTTCTTGGATCCCATACTCTAAGTGAAGTAGCTACCATGTTGTAAAGATGCAGAAATAGCTCTGGGAAGAACCCATATGTGGAGGAACTGAGGGCCCTGGCCAATAACAGCACCCTATGAATAAACCATTTTTAGAAATGTATCCTGTGGCCCTAATCAAGTCATCAAATGACTGCAGTCCTGGCTGTCATCATAACCTCATGAGAAACCCTCAGCCAGCCACCCCTAAACCACTCCCTGATTTCCGACCACACAAACTGTGTGAGATGAGAAATACTTATTTTTTCAAGACAATAAGTTCTGAAGTTGCTATACAGCAATAGATAATGCTATGAAGTAATCTGGTTTTCTTTCTCTACATTGTAGAGTTAATGATCAGTATTTTAAATCACTAATTATAAATATCGCATCACGTTCTAAAAGCCTACACAGACACCAGCTTGTAGAATGAAACACTTACATTTAGACTACTACAAACCTAGGTATTTGTTTACAATTTTTTTTTTTTTTTTTTTTTGGTGGGTACCGGGGGTCGAACTCAGGACCTCGTGCACCAGCAGGCGCCTGTGCCGCTGAGCGATATCACCGGCCCTTTTTTCATATGTGGGTTCTGGGAGTCAAACTCAGGACCTCGCGCTTGCCAGGCAGGTGCTTATGCCGCTGAGCTATCTCACCGGCCCTGTTTACAATTTTTAATTGTGCTTGTGCCCTTATAATTTAAAGCTTTGAGATGGGTTGCATTAAAATGTTTTAGAAGGAAACATAGTGATATAATTAACTAGTCAGGAAATAAGCTTCCTTACATAAACCAGATTGAGCTCAATATAACAATTATTTTTTCTTTTTTTGTGGTTCAAGTTTTACTTGTCAGTTAAGATTTTCTTATGGAAGAATAGTCATCCTTGACTTCTATATTTCACTTCTTGCTCCTAAAACTGTTTAGATCTATATACATATTAGTGAAATTTAATAATATACAATATCTTCAGTCACAAGTTTTTTAGTGACCCATTGTTTCTTTTTAAAGTATCCAATTTAGTTTTTTTAGAACACCATTCCTTCTCTCACTGATTTACATAATATTGAATTAAATATAAAATAGCAAGCATAGCCGGCACAATTTTAAAGAAACATCAAACCTAACTATTAATAATTTAAACTCAACTAGTAAGAAACAGAATTGTATCAACATAGTGCCAAATCGCCTATTAGCAGTAAATATTACACTTACTGTGCTCTCCAGTTTGTATGTTTTATAGAAAAACAAAAAATATCAGTTAATCCAGTTATTAAGTGGGGGTCAATTAAGAAAAATTTTGCCAGAGGCTGATGACTGAATCAGCATTAATAACATGGGATGTGGTATTTCTACTTACTGAGAAGAAATGGACTAGTCAACAAATGGTACTGGGACACTAGAGAATCTTAGAGAAAATGTTACATTTAATATCTTCCACATAGAAATATTCCATATCAGATAATATCTAAATGTGTTAAAAAGAAAAGTAAAATACATTTGTTAGAGGATAAGTACTTTTATCATTTTATGGCGGTAAGATTTTCCTATGTATAAATAAAAAATAGGCTATAAAGAGAAAAACATTGTCATAAACACAAGACTAATATCTATAACATACATATAAGAGTCCTTAAAACAAGAAATATGCAATTATCTAAAATGTTTAATCAGGAAAAAAGCATGAAAAGGAAAATTATGGTTACCTTTTTTTTAAAAGGCCAAACTTACTAGTTAAAAAAAAAAAAATTTAAAATACGATTCCCCCTACTAGCCACAAAAAAAAAAAAAAAAACTTAGGACGGGTAATGTTTTTTCTTGACTCAAGTACCCTGCTGCTGGGAGTAGAAATATGTATAAGCCTTTAAGAGGTGACAATAAATCAAGTTTTATGATGTCTTAAATATACTTTCCCCTTGCAGGAATTTATAAGAACACTTGCATATGTGTAAAAAGTTCCATGTCACAGAAATGCTCATCTCAGCAATGGAAATGTGAGCTTGTACCAATAAACAGCCACGGTGTTTAATCAGTTAAGTGAAGAGGAAAACGGCAGGCCTGACACTATGAAGCCAGCTTAATAGCACCTGCCAAGTGCTGGTTTTATTGTAAATCAGCCTGGCACTAACAGTACTGTTTTACTGAACGTAAGCAATTTACAGAACATATTGCATGACCATGATAGAACACGACAAAAACTCACTGACTCCATAATGATCTCTGAACACAGATAAAACATGAACACCTGCACAATTACAATTACGACTCTAAATCCAGGCCAATATGAGCGACTGAGGCTTCCTTGCTAATTACAGTGTGAACCTCAATCTTGCCTTCTCTCCTACGTAATGCTTACTAACATGTACCGAGTTTCTTACTGCATCCGATACTCAAGTTCCACTTTCTTAAACCCTCCCCCCAAATCACCTAACACAAGCCCAGTTCTTTACTGTCACTGCTTCCAAAGCCTTCTACTAACACACCCTGTGGGTTTCTTCCTAGTGTACATTCTCCCTGCTGCAAAAAGTAATAAATCCAACTTGTTCAAACACAGAGGTGTGCCGCTGTCTTTGTCTGGAAAGTACCGGCGGGGAAATGGAACCCCGCTCTACGGAATACCAAGGAAGTGCTAAATACACTGAAGTAGGCTTGTATTGCTGATAGAAAAACCCACAAAAAACAAAAAAGATCAACAAGATACTAAAAAAGTAATAACGATGCAGAACATGTTCAATATAGGCTGAAATAAACATTGTGGCTATGTCACCACACAGTAAGGTGTGGGTAGACACACACTGACTTGGTAATATTTACCATTTTGAAAGAAAAGATTGGTGAACGACTGGTGCTCTCTCTGCTTCAAATACATAGATTTTTTTTTTTTACGCTGAGCAATTTATGACTGAGATATATATATATTATATACAATTTAGAAAATATGAACATGATAAAATGGGATTCTTTCTTCAAAACAGTTGTTTCAAAGCAAAGGTCTCTAGTAGTCTACTACATGTCGCTCACTGTATTTAATCTAGAGAACCACTATTATGAGGAATGCAGGGATAAACCTGTTAAATCACTGTTCTCCAGTTCATACACAATATAAATGTTTTAATCCATTTTCTATTAAATACATGCTTACCATGACTGAGGTTGGCAGAAGTATAATTATTCAGATAATGTGGTATAATATTCAATAGAATAATTAAGAAACTCAAGTACATAAATGTGAAACTAAAATTAATTTAAAACCCAAAAAGAAAACACACAGCACCTCTCTAACTTGAGTTAAACGACTATTACAGTGAAAGCAATCTACTGTCCCTGGTGTTTGAAATTTAATTCTCAAAGAGTATATTTTAATTTTAACTGCACTATAAGCAATGACATATTTTCTTTTGTAAATCCTACACTAGTACATTTTAATTTTAACTGCACTATAAGCAATGTCATATTTTCTTTTGTAAATCCTACACTAGAGCATTAAATTATTTCTGAATAACCTCCATTGGTAATTTTACTAAGTGTCCTCATAATAACATCTTGTATGTTATTTGGATCTCTAGTATCCAGGTTTCATCCATTTTCTTTTTCCTCACAAAAACAGACTATGTTTAAGGATATTAAAAAATCATTCTGAGGTAACATTTCACAAAGATTTCACTGACAAGTGGAACATTATGATGATTATAATATATAAGGATATTAAGTACTTTAACTTTTACCATCTCATTTAATCATTATTTGCAACTGGAATTATTACTTCTACTTCAAGATAGGCTCGAAAAGATTAATTTGACTGAAACTCCATTGTTAGAAGATGGCAGGGCCAAGATTCAAATCTTGGTCAACCCTACTCCAAAAGTCAGTACTTCTTCCTTCTATTTCACATTTTCTACAGAAAAACACATTTCACACATTTTTCAAAACAATTGATACTGGGTCCCAATGCAACTTCTATAATACCAACTTTGACTGCAACTATCATACTCACTTTTTCTGCAGTCTATTATATAGTATCTTCAGTTAAAATAACTGAATCAACCAGATGTAATACAAGATTATAATGTCTGTATATTATACATAAATGACATTATAAATAAACAGTACATAAGCATTAATACCTAAGCCACATATGTTTATGCCAAGAATTCGGGACCCTCACAGTTGCAGTTACAAGTAGAGAAGCTTTGAACTAACAAAGTATTTTCCTAATACATACATATTCATAGGAAGAAGTCACTCAAGCTTTAAAAAATGGTCAGACAAAAGTAAGTAGGGATGCCATTTACAAATATTACTACACACTGGCATTTAAAATTTTGCCCTTTTAAAAGGAAATGATCTTTTTCTGAAGAAACAACTTCCATCACTAATAATTATTATCTTCATTTAGAAGACAGCCTCTCTTTTTCCTTCTTTTTTTGCCAAACCTTTAATAGGTGTTTTAATCAATTATAGTTTGATTAACGTCTTTATGTAAAACAAATATTCCGATGATATATTAAACACACACAAGACTGGGGATTGAACCCAGGGCCTTTGCACTAAGTTATATCCCTAGCCCTTTCAAAAAAAAATTCTTTTTTTGAGACAGGGTCTCACAATATCACTAAGTTACCCAGCCTGGGCTTGAACTTGCAATCCTCTTGTTTCAGTCTCCCCAACTGCTGGGATTATAGGCATGCACCACTCACTGCCAGCTTTATTTTTTTCTTTAATTAGTAAATAACTAGCTCCTTGTTAATTAACTTGTTAAAAGTAAGCTGAGATTTAGGCCTAGAGATGAATGTATTGGCATACAAACAGCTTAACTAAAAAGTAGTTGTAACTAGTCACTCCAAACACAGCTTCACAAATACATGCTTGCAAATGAAATTTCATAACGGTCCCTGGATCTTAAGAAGACACCACAAGATAACATTCTCCTTTAGTAGAAGAAACAAGATAGCTTTATAAGTAAATGGGAAAAAAAAGACAGACATAATAGCCTACATATGAAGAAACTAAATACACTACCTTACAATGAGCCATAAAATAATACAATTAGAATTTTTTTTCTTTCCTAAGACATTTTCTACTTCCTAAGCAAACTTCCTCCAAACTGACATTCTCAAAAATTAAAGACTTATAAACCCACAAGTTAAACTTGCAATCCCTCTATAAAACTGTTGAAATGCTGCCACCTGCTGGCTCTAACCAAGTCAGATGAGCAAACTAAGTGTGGACTCCTGGGCCTTACCACAGCCTTCCTTCCACTTTAAAGTGCTTCGCCAGATTTAACAAGGGTGGTCATTTGTACGCCAGTACAACATAGCGATATTGTGCATCTGAGCCTTCAACTCAAAACAAAAAAACAGACATGAAAATGGGTATCAGAATCCCGTTTTCTAAAAGCTATAAAAAGCAGACTAATCATTGCTCATCATTCTCCCCCTGCTCCCAACACAAAAGCTCAAAGAGTAGGTTGATTTCCATTGTTACTGACAGTAAAATAAGAAATAAATATGGCATTGCTCTGTACCCTATGTGTAGAGTTTCTTAATACTTGGTCATTGCGGAGCACAAGCATGAGGGGTGCTTGGTGAAATTTAGATTCCCAGACTGGTTAATCCTGATTTGTTGAATGAGAATCTTTGGGAATGGTATCCTGAAATTAGCTTTTGTTTTGATCAATTGTTCCAAATGATTCTAAGATGCCATAGAGTTTGAAAATCAAAGAAAGAAGCTGAATTAATGAAGCAGAAAATAACTAAGAGAACCTAAAACATGGCTCCTTCAAAATATAATCCTTCTAAAACTTGACTGAGTAAAGAACACAGAGAGGAAAGAGAAAAAAGAAAATAGACCATCTTATAAGCATAATGCATATACTTTTATAGCAACAAATTTGAAATTTAAAGGAAAATGGATGATTTCACTTAAAAATATCTATTATAAATTACCCAAGAAACAGAATTTAATGAAACTGAAAGCCACAGAATAAGCTGGGAAGTAATTAGAGATTTACTACTGAAAAGAATAACCATATACAATACATCTAAAGAGGATATTTAACACAAGAAAAACAGAATATTCTAATTTTCAACTGTTCCAGTCTTCAAAATAAGAAAGTCCCTCAATTCACTGAAGAAAGATGAAAAACCCTTAATTAAAATCTGCTAAGTTTTACAAAAAACATGGCCTTGTGAAAACAAATGCAATGTTTTAAATAAAATGTCAGAAACAGAAACCAATAATGTATCAAAAGACTACACTCTTACCAAAAAGGTTAATTTTAGGAATTTAGGCCGGGCATGGTGGCACATGCTTGTAATCCCAGCACTCAGGAGGCTGAGGCAAGAGGATCTCTGTAAATTTGAGGCCAGCCTGGGCTACAAAGTGAGTTCAAGGCCAGCCTGAACTGCACAGTGAAACCCTGTCTCAAAAAAAAAGAAATTTAGGAATTTAGCATTTAGGGAATTAAGGACTGCTATCACTTGGGACTTGAATTCTCCCAAAGTCCCAAGGTTAAAGGTTTGGTTCCCAGGTTGGGGCCATTGGGAAGTGGTAGAACCCTTAAGAAGGGCCCAGTGGGGGGGGTCTTTAGTTCACTGGGGGGATGGGACAGTGAAGGGACTGTGCAACCCGTCTCCTCTGTTCTGCCACCATGATGTGCTGCCTCGCCACAGGCCCGAAATCAGTGAGGCCAACCCATCCCGGGCTGGGAACACACAAACAGTAAGTGGGAACTTAAGGGCATTTGATAAAATTCAGCAACAAATAAAGCAGGAAGTGCAAATAGAAACAACAAAAATGATACGAGGACACTATTTCCACTTTTACAAACAATGGAGAGATGAAATTTTCTAACAATATAACTGTATACTTAGAAAATCAGGGAAAATTACTGAATTATCAAATGAGGTACCTACTGATATAACATAGTTTTTCTATTAATAACCACCTAGAAAAGGAAATAAAAAGATTATATTCAATTCACAATAGAGGTAGAGACTATAAAATATTTAAAAATCAATAAAAAGAACATAAACAGTATAAAAATATTACTTAAGGGCATAAAAGTATATATAAATAAATAAAAAGGCATACTATGTTCTGGAGTGGGAAAAAAAGCCATAAAAATGCTATCTTCTCTAAATCAATATAAAAGCCCAGCCCAGCCAAAAAAAATATAAAAAAAAAAAACTGAAGGTTTATCAAAAGTTTAAAATAGACTGAATGTAGACATTAGTTTCAGCTGAGCACAGGAATAAAGGATGCTACTGAATGAATGGATTGCAGAAAGCCAGGATCAGGCCCTACAATACCTCTCCAACAAGAAACTGAAGGAGTCCTCTCAGGATGCTTGCCAGTCTAAAAGATAAGACCTACAGAAACCAACAATTGGGGTTTTCAACTCCACAGAGTTACTTAGTGGGGGAAGTTATGAGATAAGTCTTTCCCCTAAAGAATCCAGTGAACTATTTTTAGAGTGCCTTATGTCTTTTCAATTAAATAATCCAACTGCTAAACAGAGAATACATATGAAGTGTCCTTTAGATCAGAGAAGAGGATGATAATAAAGAAATAAAGGCAGCTTGTAGAAACTTCCAGAAATCATTCTATATTATGCTTAAAAGTTCTAATTTTGTCAAGAAACTAAATTTAAATGTACACTGACTTGAACATGTATGAATATGTATCAAAGAGGATGCTATTTCAATGTTCAGGTCAAATCACAGAAGAAAAGAAAAGAAGTAGTCTATATTTTGCTGTAAAATAATAAAGTAGGAAAGATTTTATTCTGCATGCTGCAGCATTCCCAAGTGCCTACAGCATGTTGTATAGTGGGCACCCAATAAATATTCTGAATGTTGAAAGAAAGAATAGTATAAATTAGAATATGTGACCAAGCTGGACTCTGTAAGTCAACGTTCTTACAGAATTTCCACAAGTGAAAATTACAGTTTTTAAATTTGTCTTCCTAAATAAATAAAATGATAAGAAAACTCAGAAAATATAAAAAGTTTTAAAATTAAATGACAATATAATGCAAACTATGCATACTCAGAGTGTAGACATAAATAATCATGCAATGGCAACAGAGGCAACGGAATTCTGACTTATTGGGCACATGGCTACTACTCAAGTATACAATGCCTACAGAAAGTGCACATGTATACACTATGTTTAAAGAGTCCACACACATGGAAAAAGAAAACTAAGGAAGTAAAACCAGTAACTCTAAGTTGTCCATAGAAAAGACGAAACAGTCCAGGAAAAAGATTGGAAGAAAAATAAACTGACCAGTCTATATCACTTATCTGTGTTTCAAGTAAGCTTAAATTATTAAATTTTCATCCCATATTTCCAACCAATCTTTTAAGATTTAAATTGAAGATGGCATTCCAAATCCTGATTACTAATGAATTAACCAATAACACTAAGCATTTGAACCTAAAAGTGACTCCACCCTTGCCCCACTCCCAGTTGAGAACAGTACTAAACAGGAAAAATAATAATAATAACCTTTGTCTTTTACATCCCCCTTGTTTAGTACAGAATAACGTAACTACTCCCCCCAAACCAGATCTTTGTCACCTTGCCAATCTCATTTCCATCAATAGCTTGCACAGCTTTTAGGTCTTTCCACGCATACCCTATGCTTTGGCAATACCAAAGTAGAACACCTATAGAGAACAATCTGTTTAAGTTTGCCAAATGTACCTTTTAAACTGTGTGTATACCTTGTTGCTCCAATCTGCATAACAAATTCTAACTCATCCTTCAAAATTCCTTTGAGGTGACATCTCCACTAAGGTGACATCTCCACTAAGGTGACATCTCATGAAACCTCCCCTGAACAATGTATCCCTTAACCTTTGTCATACTAATACCACATCTTATTGCTACTTCTACTATTGCTTTTTATCAATTTATTTGTGTACATGGCTACCAAGCATATAGAACTCAATAAACATTTGAAAAGTTTTTGTTATCATAATGGAAAATTATCAACAAACAAAATAATTGGATTTTTTCTAGTAAATACTAAGAAATGAAAAAAAAACTGGTAAAAGTGAACAAATAAAAATGGTCTCAGGTAAGTCTCTGAAAGTTAACCAATAAAGGTTTCCCCCTAAAGGAGAAGAAACAAGATATTTATTTAAATGACTATCCCTGGGTTTTACTGAAAATGTTCTTCTTTCAAGAGTAAAATATTTCTATTTTATTAAAAAAAATATTTTTAAGAGAAAAAGGAAAGAAATGCAATTTCAATAACAAATAATGGTGGAAACATCTTAAAGACTATATAAATCACACAAGTAGGTCAAATTAATTTTAAGTGCATGATGTAAGTAAATTTGAAACATTATTCAGAGGATAAAGAGCAAAAGAGGCACCTGGATTTAAGTTGCCTGAATCATCATTTTACAAAAGGAACAGGGTCATGAGAAAGACAATGAAAACACAATGCCTATATTAACAACTCATAGTTTTTCTTTAATTTAATTTAAGATATACTAATTGTAAAAATTCTTCCCCATTGGATTTAAGCATATGACTCTAAAGGCTATGACATAAAAACTTTAAGCAATTGTTTGACAACCAATAGTTTTACAATTTATATATTTAGAGTCAAAATTATAATTTCAGAAATATAATCCTATTTGTAGATTAGCCATGGCTTTTAGCCAATTTGCTTGTCTCCCAGCAAATTCAAAGGCTAGAATTAATAGAATGCTATATTCTATAAGAAACAGTAAAATAACCACTATAATTGAAAATTCAAAAAATAACACATTCTCTGGAATGCTTTAAGATTTATGTAATAACATAATGAAGTGCTAGAATGAGTCTTAGAGATAATCTTATCCAACTGTCAGACTTGCTTTTGTCAGAGAATTCATTCCGTAAAAAATTCCACATAGAAATGACAAACACACACAAGGGGGGTTTAAAAGGGGTAGTTGGCCTTGCCTGCTTAAGCAACTACAAGGAATCTTGCAGGGCTCTGGACTTCACAGACAACACTGATCAAGTTTATTTTCTCATGAAGACATGCGGCCCAAAAAGAGAAAGTGACTTGGCAAATGTCACAGAATGTCCATGGCAAAGCCAGCTCTAAAACAATATATACCTATATTAGTCTGGTAGAGCTACCATAACAAAATACTATAGATTGGGCAGCTTAACAGAAATTTCTCATAGCTCTTACGTTGTAAGTACCACATCAAGGTTCCATAGGGTCAGTTGCTGGGGAGGCTCTCCTCTTGGCTTGGAAACACCATCTTGTCACTGAGTTCTCATGTGGCTTTTACTCAGTGCGTGCAGGTGAAAGGAGCTCTCTCTTCTTATAAGGCTATCACCTTACTGAATTAGGTCCTTACTCTTGCGACCTCATTTAATTAATCTTACCTCCTAAAAGCCCTATCTCCAACTACAGTCACATTGAGGATTAAGACTTCAACATATGAATTTAGGGCACAAGATTCTGTCAACACCAAAAATGTATACCACAGTAATACATCATTAATGTGTTCCCACTATAACAAATACTACAAATACTCTCTTGTCTCTTTAAGAAACAAGAAGCCCACATAGACCAGAAATAGATATTTTCTTTTGTAATTTTTAAAATTTTCACTCTTTTAATGTGAAAAATTTTAAACATATACCAGAGCAGGTAGAAAAATACTGTATAATAAACCCCCATATACTCCTCACCCAGCTCCAATAATTATCATCAGGTTATGGTCAATCTGGCTTCCTACATATGCACACATATGCACATTAATATGAGGAAAATCTCAGTCCTTCTATCTGAAGTATTTTGGTATCTATCTCTAATAGGACTTTAAAGTGGGGACTAAAAACCCACAATAATATCATCACCCTACTTAAAAGCAATAATAATAATTCTTTACTATCATCAAATATCTAGCGTTTGAATATTCTACTATAGACACTGTATTATCAACAAAACTGTTCAACTGATCCACTCCTTCATCAAATTCAAATGAGATAAAGGTACTCATTCCTTCCTTTTTCCCTTTTCATTCTCACATTTACAAACACAGTAATTTGTTGACACCAACTCAGGAATTCTGCAATACGTACCTTGATATTGGGCATGGCGGGAATACAGTGCTTTACACCATGGAAACTAGTAAACTCCACAATCAGCCCTCCACCTTCCACCCAGAGAGGTGCTTGTGGGTTGTCCTACATTTACCAACACGCCCCTAAGCAGATGTATCTTCACTTGTGTACCATATTTATTTCATGTTATAACCAACTACACGAGAACTCAATTTAATTTTAAGATCAGGGAGAAGATATAAAAGTTAACACTACGAATAAAACTTTAATCTAGATTTTAGATTGTCAGAACCAAAGAATATTTGGCCTGCTTGGAAGATACCATGTAATATTGCTCACCTTGCTAAACCGTCTGTCTCTATTAACCAGTAATAAAGAGAATGGTGGCACACTGGGACACACCAGTTCAAACCCGCAGTCTGCCATCTGTGGACTTAAAAGTTACTTACATCTCTGTCCCTCACTTTCCTCAACTGTGAGGTGGCCAATGCTGCTACCATGTCTTTATATTTGCACAATGACTTCCATTTTTCAAGTATTTTCACACAACTTGCTTTTTAACTTTATAGATATTTTAACATCATCCTTACTTGGTATGAGGAAATTAAAGTAATAGATCCATGGAGTCCACTATACCCTTTCTGATAGGTCACATACATTACTATGTAACCTGTTACCTGTACATTCATATTATCTTAGCACCTGAAACATATAACTACCATAATATACATCACAGTGTCTTGCAAAGACTTGGTTCTTAATAAATACGTTAAAATAAACTAATTTGTAATTTGGCAAGTATGACTTAAATGATTAGCTCTGTCTCTACTATCTTACCCTCTGGAACTGTATCATGTGTGCCACAAGAAACCTACGAAAAAATCATGAATAAAATTATGAAGATGGTACTACTAAGACTTTCAGATCTACCATGTAATGTTTCTTGCATCAGAAAATTGGGAAAATAAAGTTTTGTTGCAAATATTATATAAGAAGTTACACACACACACACACACACACACATACCTCTAATCAAAATCTATCTGGTCAGACAGATTACAGCATAGCGACTAATAAGCATGCATGTCCCATTACTTTAGCTGGCTTATATGCACTGTGCTTCTATTATAATTCTAGGTTGAGGCTCAGTAAGAAGTAACTGATATGTAACAGAATAAGAGGACAGTTTATACCATCTCTACTCCAGTAAGAAACAATCAGAATTTGTCCACTGACTTGCTTAGGTGTTTGGAGCCACCTGGAAGAAGACATTTATCATTACCAAGACATGCCTAATTTCTTCCCTAACATTTTGAGATAAACACTGCATCACCAATACAGAACTCATATCGGTACCTGGATTAGAATAGTAGGAAGAGCCTATCAAAATGCAAAGCCAAGAGTAAGAACAAGCTTTACATACTTATTATTTATTTAACAAACAGTTTGCTGGGTGCTAGAATTATAGAAATATAAGAAAGACCTATAGCAAACCACACTCCTCAAGTCAACTCTGGCCTATTATTTGCTTTTATTGAAATATAGCCACGCACATCCATTTCTAAATGTCTACTGCTGTTTTCTCACTAAACCAACAAAAGTGAGCAGTTATAACAAGACACTGGCTTATAATGCCTAAAATATTTGGTCCTGTACAGAAAGTTTGGCAACCTCGGCATAGAGTTCACATCCCACATAGAATATTCCTGGGACAGCAAAAGAAGGAAGTCAGGGCAAACTTCCCAAATGAAAAAATGGTTACCTGGGATTAAGTGAAGATTGGGAAGCAGTCTGACAGAATCAAAAGTATGCTCTAGGTAGAGGTAATCACACGAGACAAGCCCAGTGGCAATAGAATTACAGGGCCTATCTCGGGAGCTGCAAGAATTGCTACAGTATAGTATCCAAAATGGTGGAAGACAAGGTTGGAGAGAAAGCATTATGAACTGTATGTGCCAGGTCGAAAAGTTTATATTTTAAGAATTTATATTCATCACTTTGTGTTTAAACTTAAAAAAACAAAACCACCATCCCCTCTGGAAGGCTGAACAAAAAAGTAATAAAGAAGTTTCAGGGAAAATGAGTACTGATGACAGATCAGAGAGACTTCACTAAATACTTTTCATAATTTTGTTTTTCACATCATATGAACACCTGCTTCTTTTAAAATTATATATTTAAAAATATGGATATTATAATGAAGTAAAAGACAAAGATTATCATACTGAATAAAAAACAAGACCCAACTACCAAATCTTTGTAAAAGACATACTTTATAAAGAGCACTAATAAGGAAAAGGAAAAAGATACCATTACCAGTGTTTAAAAAGCCACCGAATGACTACACAGCAAAGACCACATAAACATCATACAAAAAAGGGATTTCAAGACAAAAATTATTAGGAATCTACAGACACAGGAAGATATTTCATAATACTAAAAGGACTCAATTCATGATGGATCAAACAATCCTAAATGTTCACACCCAACTAATATAGTTTAGAAGTATGTAATGCAAAAATTAACTAAAAGGAAAAAAATAGCTAAATCCATTATTAAAGTTGAGGATAATACCTTACACAGGAAAAGCAAACCTAAACAGTTATTAATACATAAATTCCACTAGAGTGGTTGCCCAATAGTGGGAATAGTTAGGGGTAAGTAACAGTAAGTACCAGGAACAGTTGGGCATGGTGGCGCATAACTGTAATCCCAGCACTCAGGAAGCTGAGGCAGGAGGGTTGCCATGAGTTTAAGACCAGCTTGGACAACACAAGAGGACACTGTCTCAAAAACAAAAAACAAACAGCAAAAAAAGAGTAAGTACCAGGAAAAAAGGAACAATTAAAATTGAATTAAACAGAAATGGAGCCTTACACAAATGATAAGATTCTATATACTAACAGTATATGTACCTCAGTTCGCTGAACATCAGACTCAAAAAAGAAAATTAAAGATCAAATACAATTGGACAAATTACTATAGTGTATGTCTTTCTTACCAGCATCACTGTTAAATTCATAATTCTTCCAAGGTTATCAATGTAGTATACACTGTCTTGATACCACGAATCACAGTGTAGGTAATTATACATCCCAAAAGCATGCATGTGTTCCAGTGTATACTGGTCATCTCGAAGTTTTACTTCTGCCACAGCTGAAACACAAAAAATAAACATAATCGTCAAGAGTTTTACCTCAGATTGTTTCTTTTTACAGAATGGCTACAAGGCAAAGAAATCATACAATGCCAATCACAAAGGCCTTCAGGATTATTCATTACATGATTCACTCAACTCTCTTCTCTTTAGGAACCTCTTAGGTTATGAATAAATAGAACAGAAATTCAAAAATAATGATGGGTTTCTTGTCTTCTGGGCAAATAATAAGCCCAACCTAGAAAGTATCTTTATACTTTAAAAATGGTTTTCTCTCTATTGTATAATTCATATTTATCACCCATTAGTCAAATAATCACATAAATTTATACAATTTCAATATAATAAATTTTATTATTATTACACTGTGATGTTATAAAGAGAAATTATGGGTACCACAAGAACGCATAACATAGAGAGCTAATTTACTTAGGGAGATTAATGAAAACTTTCCAAAGATGCAGTCAAGATACAAAAGATAAAGAAGAATTTAAGAAAAAATATACCTACACATCCACATACACCCCTTTATTCATCCCAGGCAAAATGAAAACAGGCAAAAGTAGGAGGGGAAACTTGTGTTCAGAGAACTAACGGAGGCCATACTGGTCACATACAGCACAAGAAGCACTGCAGCAGGGTAAATCCAGGAAGATGCCTTAGGAAACTACTGCAGTCATCCAGGTGAGAGAGAGCTGCAGTTTAGAAACACTTCAGAGGTAAGAGTCACAATTTTATGAGTGACTTGGTAGAGATTGAGGAAACTACTGTTTTGTTTTGTTTTGTTTTATGTGGGTACCGGGGGTCGAACTCAGGACCTTGCGCTTGCCAGCAGGTGCTCATGCCGCTGAGCAATATCACCTGCCCTTTTTCCCTTTTTATGTGGGTACCGGGAGTCGAACTCAGGACCTCACCCCTGCCAGGCAGGGACTTATGCCGCTGAGCTATCTCACCAGCCCAGAGGAAACTACTGTTTAACTCAAAGAACTGTTTATTTTATAAGGAATGGTTAGAAATATGCATTTTACTGACTAGGAATGGTTTGCTAGCACCACTGTGTGGATGAAACTCATAAGGCAGGAAATGTTCATGGTCATATAACAGCATAAAATACCGATATTAGACAACAATATAGCAAATACATTTTCTTCATATTTGGCAAAGAGCCCTAGGTTATTATAAATGAGCCAAAGGTTTCTTAGCCATTTGCCTTATTATAACACCTTATCTGCAAACACATACAGAAGTGGAAAACCATTGTTAGGAGACCAGGGTTTTATGTGTTGCATTTCAACAAGATAATTTACATGATTCAATGTGAGGATATGACATACAACATGGTTACTATCTTGTAAAACTCTTGTTAGTAGAAAAAGGCTGCTCTCTGGCCCTAAATGAAAACTGAAAGCTGTAACTGTATTTATCCTGTCAATCATCTTGAGTATAAAGGACAGAGCCAGAGCACCAGAGAAAAGCGGTGTCCAGAATGTGACAAAGCTAAGCCACTAGTGCAGCTCTTTTGTAAAATCCTCCTGAGAAAGGGAGTGGAGAGCAGGGAGGCTCTAATCCGGATCTCTGAAATGGCTGAAGAGGAACTCTTTTACAGAAAAGTGAGTGTAGTGAATGTTTCATTAGAAACAAACTTTGCTAAAAAATCCTTATTTTTCAGTCCTTCATAAAAAAAAGAAAACTTTGGGCCTCACAAGAAGGGATTCTCCCCTAATCCTTGGTTCAAAATTCTTATAAACCTGAAATAATACAGTTTTTCATAGGAAAATTATCAAAGCTTCATGGAGCCCCAGAAGCCTATAGCTTTTCATTCCTAAGTTAGTTACTCAATGTCTACTGTGCACCAGACCCTGCACTTGGCGTTGGGTATACACTGGCAAGTAAGCTGACCTGACTCCTGCCCTAATGGTGCTAAAAGGGATAGTCACTACTGCCTCCTTCTGTTCTCTCGAAATATATTATTATATTGAACCACATGAAATTGCCAATATTCAATCTATTATTTCTGTAGGTACATTGGTTTTTTTTTTTTAAAGTGTGGGTGAGAAAAGCAAAGAACATTAACTTACAAAGGTCACTTCTTGGACCATTCATCTTCTAGAAAGTCTTTTCTTGTACTTACTTGGTTTACTAGCTGTGTACGAAAGTATAAAAACATAAGAGTACTGTACAAACTTGTGTAATGAGTTCTGAAGCAAGACTTATGGAACAAGGCAGGCCCAGCATCTGGAGCACTGCTTCCATGAAACTGTTTTATACAATGCTTCTGTGATCAAAATGTGTCCATCTGGCTGTCTTCCCCATATTTTCCTTTGTAGCAGTAGACACAAGTTTTATAGAAACCTCTACATAAATACAATGACCACACGGTTCTTTTCCTTCCTTTATTTCAACTACGGCCTAAATCTTTACCAACTTAACTTCTCTCTGCTTTGAAAGAAAAAATAGCCTAGAGAGACTACCTGAAGTATTCCAAATATTCAAAATAAGTAGGGGAATAAAAGATGTAAAAAAAAAGATTTAAATCAAGCTTCTAGAAATTCAAAATATATCTAAAATAAAAATACACCAGATAGGATTAATAAAATTAACACTGAAAAATAAGATTAATGAAATTAAAGACATGAACATGGAAACTATTCAAAATAAAAGCAACAAAAAAAAAAAAAAAAAAAAAAAAAAGGGGGGGGAAATGAAAAGGGCACTCAACCTCCAGCAATCCAAAAAAGGGTAAATGGAGTCTTCAAAGGAGAGAACAAAGAGGGGAAAAGAACTGGAAGAAATAATGACCAAAATTGTTTCCAAATCTGATAATAACTATAAACTCAGTCTATAAGCTCAAAAAATCCCAATTACAAGAATCATAAAAAACTACCCAGGCATAACATCATCAAACTACTCAAAACTGATGTAAAAGAGAAAACTCTTAAAACAGCCATAGGAAAAGGCATGCTATGTATAGACCAATAAAGATAGGACAATATCAGACTTTCCAGCAAATACAATATAAGCAAGACTGTAGGACAAGCAAGAATGAAAAAACTGCCAACCTAGAAGTCTATGGATGGCAAAATATCTTTTCAAAATCAAAGAAAAACAAAAGTGTTTTCAGAAACATGTTTTCAAAAGCTGAAGGAATATATCACCAGAAGATGATAAAAATATTAAGTCAAGCATGGAAAAGGAAAGGAATAGCAACTGCATGACTAAATACAGAGATTTTTTTTTCTTTTTTTTTCGGTACCGGGAATCGAACTCACGACCTCATGCTTGTCAGGCAGGCGCTGTGCCACTGAGCTGTATCCCAGGCCCAGATTTAAAAAAAAAAAAATTAGCTATTTAAATAAAAAATAGTAACAACATATTATGAAGTTTCCCATTACATGTAAAAGTAAAATGCTGACAATAACAGCCTAATGGCCAGAAATCGAAATACACTAGCATAAGATTCTTATGCTTCATATTAAATAGCCTACTACCATTTGAATTTCTCCTGTACTATAATAAGTTATGAATGTATACTATATACCCTAAAATGATCACTATGATAAGTGCTACAGCTAAAAGCCAACAAAGGAAAGAAAACTCGATTTAAAAATTTTTCGGGCCGGTGAGATGGCTCAGCGGCTTAAGCGCCTGCCCGGCAAGCGCGAAGGCCCGAGTTCGACTCCCAGAACCCACATACAAAAAAGGGGCCGGCGATATCGCTCAGCAGCACCGGCGCCTGCTGGTGCGCAAGGTCCTGAGGTCGACCCCCCGGTACCCACAAAAAAAAAAAAAAAAAAAAAAAAAAAATTTTCAATACAAAAAAAGGCAGAAAAGTGGGAAAATTACATTCTCCCAAACACTAGGTAGAATAAACAAAATACCAAACCTAAACAAATCAATGATCACATTAAATGTAAACAGTCTAATAGAGATTGATTGTCAGATTGGATAAAAAAACAAGACCTAATTATTTCTACCTAAGAAATGCATATTAAATAGAAATATACAAATAGGCTGAAAGTAAAAAGATGGAAAAAACATACATACACTATGGTAAATTAAAATCAAAATGGCTGATGTGACTAATAACAGATTTCTAAGCAAAAAATACTTCTGGAGATAAAGGTCACTTCATAATGATGAAGGGTCAATTTACCAAGAGGACATGATAATCAATGTTTATACAGCTAATAACAGAACTTCAAGACATGATGTAAAAACTGACAAAACTATAAAGAAAACCAGAGAAATTCACAATTATAATTAGGTATTTTAATACTCCCTCATGAAACAAGGATCTCAAAATAATTATGCTGAGTAAAAGAAGCCAGGCCAAAATTAAGTGCACAGCATATGATTCTATGTATATACAATTCTAGAAAACGCACACTAATTCAGAGTGGCATAAAGTAGATCAGTAGTTTCTTGGGGAAGAGGGAATGTGGGAGGAACAGAACAATGGTTACAGAAGGGCACAAGGAAATTTGGGGGATGATAGTTAAGTTTAGTATCTTGATTATGGTGATGGTTTCAAGGGTGTACAGGTAAACTTGTTAAACTGTAGTATATTGTCAATTATATCCCAGTAGAGCTGCACAATGTGTCTGTGACACAAAATCACCCATTACTCACCAGGCATGCTCCAACTCTGGAGGTAAAGCATTGAAAAAGAAGGACCCACGACTCTTCAATACAGAACTAACGGTCTTGGCAGAGAAAACAGATAATGAATGCTACTAAGTCTGATAAAGTCTATGAAGTACTGGGTACCACCAGAAAGTATAAAGTAGATTCCAACTTGCCCAGATTTTACAGTATAGATTCTAATTGGGTAGTCAAGAAAGACTCCTGGAGGAAGTAACATGTAAACCAACATGAAAGAATAAAGCATGCACTAGCTAGGTGAAATTCTGGAGGAAAACATACAAAGACATACTAAGTGAAGACTCTACGGAAAGGATGTCTATAAGATAAATGACTGCTGGATCAAGAAGAAATTATAATTTTATGAAAAAGGTTTTGGAATAGGAAAGCGCAATTACTGTTCATATACCAGATCCCTCTAGAACAATTTAATAACACTAAGAGAAGAGGTTTAACCTCTATCTAAGCTCTCTGTCCAAGAGACCAAGTCTTAATCCTTATACCTTAAACATGGTGTTTCACACATGAGAGGTAGCCACCCAACATTTGCTGAACTAAAGTGAACTCCTTGGGTAAGGATAACAGAAATCAAATTGTTAGGAGCTCTTCAATTACACCTTACTATTTCTAGCAATGCTAATTTTTAAAAGAATTAAAAATCATCAAGTAATTTTTTTCCAAATAAATCTTAATGAAAGCCCCCCCATATGAACTACTGCAAAAGCTTCCATCCTTCCATCTTTCAAACTCAACCTTTACAAAGCCTGACGGTAAAGCATTCAACTGTTCATTTACCTTTATACTTAAAACCCACAAATGGGGCCGGTGAGATGGCTCAGCAGCATAAGCGCCTGCCTTGCAAGCGCGAGGGCCCGAGTTCGACTCCCGGATCCCACATACGAAAAAGGGGCTGGTGATATCGCTCAGCGGCACGGGCGCCTACTGGTGCGCGAGGTCCTGAGGTCGACCCCCCAGTACCCACAAAAAAAAAAAAAAAAAAAAAACACAAATGGCACATCGCTCCAATTGTGCATTTTTTTAAACACGAAATCTCAGTCCAACACAGGTGAAATGGGGGCAGGGGAGTGTAACCCAGAGAGTTTTTAATAAAAGTTAAGGTTTTCAATTTAGAAGAGTATTATGAGATTTCAATTCTTGCTTTTCATGTTAAAATATCTATTTATGAAAAGATGAATAAGTACACCATAGCTTTTTTTTTTTTTTTTGTGGGTACCGGGGGGTCAACCTCAGGACCTCGCGCGCCAACAGGCACCCGTGCCGCTGAGCGATATCACCGGCCCCTTTTTCGTATGTGGGTTCCGGGAGTCGAACTCGGGCCCTCGCGCTTGCAAGGCAGGCGCTTATGCCGCTGAGCCATCTCACCAGCCCACACCATAGCTTTGGAGAAAATTTCCACTTAGAAAATTAAAAGGTTGGCAAAACTAGACAGTTGAAGTTTATCTTTCTTGTAATAGCCTATGAAAAATTGTGGGAAGTACAGGTAAAGTCCAAAAGGCCAATGGGTCCTTAACTCCTCTCACTTCTCAGGGGGGATTTTTGCACCTGCAAAAATTTTAAGAGTGTCCTGCATAGAACTTACTCTTTCCCTTTGCTCATGTTTTCCCATGTTTTCAACTCATGTTATTGAGCACCTGGTACTGTATGTGCCAAGAATTAGGGAAAAAGTAGTGTGTAAAAGAGAAACATCATGCAGTTTTCATGGAGCTCACAGTCTAGTGGAAGAAACAAGCATCAAATAAATATAGATTAAAAATAAAATAATTAGTCTTATGGTGAATGGAATGAAGCAGCTCTAAAGAGAAGGTAGGAAGGCTGGTCAGGAGACTACTGTATTTCAGGCAAATAAACAGGACAAAGGCATGAAGGCAAAATGTGGTATTTAATGCACTTGCTGAAAAAGATGGGTAGAACCAACAAAGAAATACACTAATGATGACTCCAACATGAACAAATACATACACTTGCAGTAACCATCTCAACTTTCATGCCTCCCTGGATCTACCGCCTTTAGTGCATCCTTCCCAAACTGACTAGGTTTGATTATTTCATTTGTGTTGGCCAACAGTACAATAGCAAACAATGCAGGAAGCAGATTGGAAAAGCACTTAGGCATAGTTACCACCTGGAAAAGCCTAAACCAACCTGCTGTAGAATGAGACCACATAGAGAAGAACAAAGCAAAGATTAGATGAAATAAACCAGTCTACAGCCAGGGAACTCTCAAACTTCCGCGGAAGTCAATATGAGCAGAGTTGCCTAGAATACCCATAAGTGAACAAACGCGTGAATGAGCCCAGTCAGGACTAGAACCACCTAGCTCACCCATACATTTGTGAGCAAGTGCTTTTTTATCTGAGTCACTGAATTTTGAGTCTCATCTCATTTTCAATGAATTAGCTAACTCAACATGGAAGTATCGTTTACTGACAAAAGATTGAAACAAGCACGGTGCAAAGGAGGGAAAAGAAAATGGAAAAATCAAGTTCATTTTCTCATATTCAACTCCTATCTATTCTTTAAAGCTCAGCTTAGATATCAACTTCTCTAGGAAGCCTTCCCTGATCCACATGCTGGTTCAGCGAGACACTCAATATTACCACTGTATTTTGTACATACCCCTCTCACCGCTTTCCCACATTATTTTATAATTATTCAGACACTTGTTCCTCACCAGACAATAGCTATGTCATGCACTTAGAGCCCGTGTCTTATTCATCATGATATCATGCTACACAAACGGTTCTTGATATTTATTCCTGAATTTAATCAAAGAATTAATAAACACTTGTTTGATACTCTAACGTCTAATTAACTACAGATCAATATTTCTCAAAATGTGACTCACTGACAACATGAATGAGAATCATGTAGGGAATGTATTTTAAAAATCCAGATCTCTGGGCTCTCATCATCATTTTTAACGAAAATGTAGAAACAAGCAGTAGTAGCGTGGTTACTAAATCACATTTCTTCAAAAATTTCCAGCGATTCTCTGGACCACAGAGTCCTTAGTGTAACAGGACCTGTGTAACTGAAAATGTTCTTTGTCCACAACGTAGCTTCTCTTCTAAGAAATGGCTCTGCGTCAGAGGAAAGAGGAGTTGGGGATTTTCCAAGGAGGTGTGGCTTCTCGGGGAACACGTTTGCAGACGAGGCTCTGAACGTCCCCAGCCTGCCCGGTAACAGGGACAGGCCGGGGGTGGAGAGGCGGCCCGCGTGCCCGACTTCGGAGCCGAGAGCGGGTGCAGGGTGCTGCTGCTAAACAGCTCCCGCGGGGCTCTGGGATGGCCACTCACGGTGCACCTAGGCGGGAGGGCCACGAGGAAGGCAGTGTTACCTTGCTTGGCCGCAACAGAAAGAAAAAGCGGGAAGGTTCGGGGGTACGGCAGCCAAAAGGGAAAGGAACGGAGTGAGGGGGCGCCGCTGCTTCCCACCTGCATCAAGCTCCAGCTGGTAACAGGGCAGCGGCTCGAGAGAGAGCTTGTAACCCTCGAAGCGGGGGTCCAACAGAGGTCTCTTCACCCGCAGAGAGCAATTAGCTGCCACCTCCATCACCGTCCAAGATCCTAGCGTAAAAACTAATAAACCTCCGGTTAAAAGGTCCGCGCCTCACTCTTCGACCAGTCTGTGAAGCAGCGTGGTTCCCATCCCAGAAAGCACTGCGCTTCAAAAATGCCTTCTGGGAAATGTAGTGTCTGTGGGAAAGTGGTCCACGTTGCATGCTGGGTGATGTAGTTTTCCGAGGACTTAAAATCCAGGCTTTGGCAGAGTCTGGACTCTCTTACCCAGAGGGCTGAGCGGCCAGGAGGCGGCCCGCGCTAGTTAAATTCTCACATTATAGGCAGGGTGGCGAGACCCCGCCCCGGAAATGCGTGTTCTAGCTTTCTGTGTGCTTAGGTGCCCGAGCTACTGAGGGTCTAAGTCCGGGCAGCCGGAAGAGTGTGGTAGGTAACGGTCGCCAGCGCAAGGGTCATTTCGTCGCTGGGAAGGGACGGCCCTCGCCCGCGGTGATGGTGGTGAGCTATGCCCGTGGTCCTCAGGGCCGGGACCCGGGCCCGGCCCAGGCTCCTTTCGATGTGCTGTCTTTCGTTAGCTTCCCCGACCCGCGCTCGCGGGCCTGTAGGGCGCTCCGACTGGGCGCGCTGCTGGGTTGGCCTGGAGCCAGTCCTCGCTTTGTGTTCTGGCTCCTCCCCTCCCGCCTCTCCAGCAGTCCCCGCCCTAGTACGTTTTCCCAAAAGTCTGAAACGGGAGGGATCCCCTAGCGCCCATGTTTTACCGGTGAGGAAACTGAGGCCTTTTAAGAAGTGACTTGTCCAAGGTCACTCTCCGCATTCGGGGGGCCAAGGCGAGAACAAGTTCAATATCTTCTGACCAGACCTTGTTATTCTGAAAAGCTTAACCACCGACTACAAAAGCAAACCGTTCCTAGTTCTTTCTCCATCCTTCCTTTTCCTCGTTCCCCAGGGAGGAGAAAAGTAATTCCAACTCTGAAAACTTCCTGCCGCTCTGGGTTTTCATGTGGAGGAGACAACAAAAGGATGCAAGTTAGTGACAGATTAGGTGTGGTAAGGTTAGTTTATTCCAAGGTTTATTTAAACTTTTCAATGGCTTAGATGCCCTCAGAATTTAACCTTACTCTCATTTCTACACCATTTTGTATTAGGTTGTCTATTTTTATAGAAAATTGAGAATTTCCTAAGAATTAGTTTGAGATTTCCCCTTATCCCACCAGCAATATGTGTGCTTAATACACAGAAACATACCCTTGCAGGTAGTGTAGCAGTTGTAATTCTGAGTACATTCTACTAAAGAGTAAAACACCTAAGAGTCTTGCCTGGTAATTTCATTTTTCACTAATAGTGTTTAATCTTACTTTGATGTTTAGGTTATATAGCTTTCCCAAATTTGGAATGCAGTTCAAGTGCAGAAATGATCAGCATTCAGTTATAGGCAGGGGCTGCTGGAATCAAAGTACCTGAATTCAAATTCTGCCTTCATTTTCTATCTCTGTGCCTCAGTTTCCTCATATGTAAAATGCAAATTATGTTAGTAATATGTAGCAGTAAGTTTGGGGTATTAAATGTGATTTTTAAAAAAAAAAAAAAAAACCTACAAAGAATTAGCTTAGTATCAGGCACTTAATTGTTTAATAAATGTTGCAATGACAGTTATCTAAAAATTCATTAGTAAAAGGCATGTGGGGAAGGAAATTTTATAGTGAGTACATGAATAAGACTTCTTGGGATGCAATAAATAATAATGATATCATTACCACACTTGAAATTTACCAGCCCTTCAGTTGATAGAATGTTAAACCTGTTAGGATATTGGCCTAGAAAATTTAGAAGAAAATGTTTCTTAAGTATTTTATATCTGAAAATACATGTTGATGTCCAGGTTAGCAAGATGAACAAAGATGCGCAGATGAGAGCAGTGATTAACCAAAAGTTAATAGAAACTGGAGAAAGAGAACGGTAAGTTATAGACTGTGCTTATAAATTACATTTTACCACATTTACATTATTCTAAGAATCTAAATATCAAGAAACAAAACATGTCAGCTAAAAGAAAATTGAGATTGTCGAAAGTTTCTATTCCTAACATCTATAAGAAGTAATTTAGGTTTGTTCTGCATTGCAAGAATTCAAGGGAAGAGGGTAACATAGAAAGATAAGCAGAAGTGGTTATCTTTCAAAGAAATACAATATATTGGAGAAGAAGACATACACCCCCAAAGAACTACAATTGAAAGCATATTATCAGGGAGACAACATGATATAGAATGATGTTCAGTTGCCAAGCTCTCTCAGCCATGGAGCAGCGTATGCTATTCCTATTCTCTGAAATACTTTTCTTCCTTCCCTTCATTTGTAGCAAATTGCTTTTTTGTTTGTTTTTTGTTTTTTGAGACAGGGTCTCACTATGCAGTTCAGGCTGGCTGGCCTCGAACTCACAGCAATCCTCCTGCCTCAGCCTCCCAAGTGCTGGGATTACAGGCATGCACCACCACACCCAGCTCATGTGTAGCAACTTCTAGCTCATCTGTCAAGTACTAAATATTTCTTCTTCAAGGAATCCATTGATTAAATCCTAAATACTGTTCTGTTAGTATTTAATCACATTGTAGTCTAGCTACCTACTAGTTTGTGTCCTCCATTGTCATCTAAGTTCCATGAGAGTAGAAATACCTTTGTATATCCCGCATCTACTGTTATACCTAGCACCTAACTGGCCAAGTAAATACTTGAGGAATGAGTGGTTTTAGAAGTACAAAGAAAAGGTTGAGGAATCAAGAAGGCACCCAGGAGCAGAATACAAGAGAAAAACATATGTAAGGAATCTTTTCAATTCTTCCTGGGTTTATGGTGCTCAAGTGAGATCTCATGGAGTAATTCAAGGTGAGGTTCAAGGATTAGCAGTTCTTTAGTCAAAGGAGAGGATGTTCTACACAGAGGGAACAGAATATGCAAATACGCAAAGTCATTTAGTATAACATGATACTACTCTGAGAACTGGAAAATAATTGTAGAACTGCAGAATACTTGCAGAAAGCTAGAGGGTAAATTATGAGAGCATGTGGCTGGAACAGTGGACGGGAGGAGTGGATTTTGTGTAAGTCAGAATTCATTCAGTTGAAAATAATAGAAACTGAACTCAGCAAACAGACTTAACCAACGGAAATATATAAGTTCGTGTAATTAAAAAATATAGGGCTTGAAATCGTTTCATCCATCATTGAGTCCACGCACACAAAAGTTATTGCCAAGAATATTTTTCTTTCCCTCTCAGCTCTGCTTTTCTCTATATTGGCTTTATTCTTACTGGGCCCAGCCTACCTTCCTTATGAAAGGGCCTACCTTGATTACCATCTCAATTAATAGGAAATTTATGATCAACCTTGTGTACACCATATTTCTATTGTATTTCTACCCAGATTCATATTCTGGGAACGGGAATGTTTTTTCTATCAAAGATATATAGATGCCATGTTTTGCAAGTGTTACTGACTTTATTGCTACATGATGGGAATTACTAAAAGATTTTAAGAAAGGGATTGACTAATTCACATTTATACTTCAGAGATTTATGCTGGCTGTGTGGGGGAAAGACTTGCCGGGGTCAAGATAGCAGAAAAATGAGTTTGAAGATTACATTGGGTTAAAAATGAAAAATTGCAAAAATGGAAAGAAGAAGCTACTTTAAAAAAAAAAAAAAAGAGAAGCAGTTCTCACTATGAGGAAGGAGCCATCTAGAATAGTGCCATGGGTAACTTGAAAGGATAGCACTGTTAGTAATGAGTATAGGGAATTACATATGTTTTTTGTTTGTGTTTTCATCATGAAACTTGCAGTTACTGAGTTTTTTATCATGTGTCATGCTCTGTTAGGTGCTGCAGCTACAGAAATAAAGTCTACTCTTCTGGAACCTACATTCTAGGGAACAGATAATAAATGTGTATTATGTTAGAGGTGATAAGTGCTATAAGAAGAATAAAGCAGAATAAGGGAGGGAGTGATATTTTCTATAGAAAAAGCAGAGAAAGCTTCACTGAGACCAGATGAGAAGGATATGAGGAAGTGGGGGAGCCCCAAGAACTGACGTTCTAGGTTGAGCTTGCCAGAGATTTTTGAGAAATACACGGAAGCTAAGGAGACTGAGTAAGTTGGATGAGGGAGAAGGGAGATAAAGTCAGAAGTACAGTTGGGAATAAGGTAAATCATGGGGGATCACATGGGCTATTGTAGACTTTTTTCCCAGAAATGGGGATTAAACCCAGGGTCTTCACATACTGAAACACATTTCCAGCCATTTTGTTTTTTGAGACTGGATCTCAAGTTTCCTAAGTTGGACTCATATATGCAGTCCTCCAGCCTCAGCCTCCCTCAGTGCTGGGATTACAGGTGTATGCCACTGCTCCTGGCTGAGTCTTGGGATTTTATTCTGAGCAAATTGGAGAGGCCAGGGAGGGTTTTGAGCAGTGGGAAGAGAATGAAGTATACAAGGTAAGAAGCAGGGTGGTAACTTAGGAAGTTGGGTAACAGTCCAGACAAGAAAAGATGGTGTTAATGGCAGAGATGGTGAGAAACATTTGAATTCTAAGAATGTATTTTAAAACTAAAATCTATGGGATTTACTCATGGATTGGATGTATAGTGTGAACAAGGAAGCTTAATGAAGGATGCTTTCAAGGTCTCTAGTCCAGTGACCCAGAAGAATGGAGTTGTCATTTTAAGAAAAAAAACAGGATAAGTGGGAGAGAATATGAAGTTGGATTTTGGCCCTATTGACACTGAAAAGCCTAATGAGATACCAAGGTAGAAATGTCATATGGTGGATCTCTAAGAATAGCAAAAGAGAAGCGGTTTGCATGGAAAGAATCTGTTTGGTTTGGGTTGTGATCTGTAAAGAAATTAGGTGGAGGATCGAAGATTTGTAAGATTGGGTATGGTAAAGGAATATAAAAATATTTTATTGTATCCATGATGCCCTTAGTTGCAGTAGACACCATTTTTTTTACCGTTAAGTAAAAGAAGATATTGCTAATTAAATTATGATAGGCATAGCCAATTGCTGAATTATTAAAATGTGGAGAGGGAGGAACAGTCTGAGGTTAGACAAGAGGTATAATGGGGAAGTAAGAGAGCTAAAAAAAATACAGAATTTCTGGTCAAAGAATGGATTTTGAAACTTATAGATTTCAGAGGTACAAGCTCAAATAATACCCTCTAGAAGTTGTACAAGACCCATGATATTCCTGATGGTGAAGGAAAGTAGAAAGTAAGTCCAGAGAGTAGACTACTATAGCCTGCAGTCTTCTTATCTCATTTTAGTGTTATAATAAAAAATATTTTTTAGGAAGGAAGTTTTGCTACTTACATACATTAACTGTGTGTTTCATATACAGTGCAAGACCATTCATCTTCACTCAGTGTTGCTCAAACAAGCTAAAAGATTAGACACCCATGGAGTAGACCTTGGGAAGTGTTTTAGCCTCCTATTCATTTAATTTTATTCTTTAAATGATGCCCAGATGAAATGCAAAGCCCAGAGTTTAAATGATTTACATAAGATTAAAGAATAACTTAGTGATAAAACCACGATTAGGCTGCAGTTAAAGTGTCAAAACAAGAAGGCAGGGAATTTTTAGTTGAACAGTTCATTGCTTCAGACATTCATATTTAAGATGTATGTCATTGTTTAACTTGTAAACGCTTTTTCTACAGCCTTAAAGAGTTGCTGCGAGCTAAATTAATTGAATGTGGCTGGAAGGATCAGTTGAAGGCACACTGTAAAGGTAATCATTTTCACTTAGAACATAAGCTAGTTCCATTGCTCTAAATTGGGTTGGTCTTTGCTTCACTAGAATAAAAGTATAGTCATTATTTTAAAGTAGGAGTGCTCAAGCATAATTTTAAAAAGATGGGAAACTGAATCTCATAGTAATAGCTTCCTCTTCTCAGTGGTATATGTAGACCTAATTTCTACATTTTTAGGAATTTGGTTTGGGTTTCTAAGTGAGGCATAAGCACTCAGGATTTTCTCTGCCATTAAAATATGGAGTCACCTTTTTTTTTTTAGTATGTTTGTACTTAGTAAGAAATTGAGCACTTGAGAGTTGGCGGGCTTATAAGAATTACAATTTTCTTATCTCTTAACAGTGATAATTTTAAAGTATTCATCTGTAAAATCTCTTAGAGTACACTTAAAAAGATGGATGTTTCTTAAATTGCTGATTTTGAGGATATCACTGGATAGATTATATGTGTTGCTAGGATGAACCTCCTTTCTGGCTCAGCTTTTGATGTTTGAAATTCTAGATATTATGTCTACACATAAAAATAATAGAGACTTTAAGAAGGCACATTAGTAAAGCCACAGACTTTGAGGTCATAAACTTTCTCCAGTAAAAGACTACAGCTGAATTTCAACCCAAGTTCAGATCAGATTTAAGTTTACCTGTGAAGAGGAAAAAATACCTAGCCAATTAGATTATTGTGAATGTTAGTTAAAACACCTAATAGGAATCCAGTAAAAGTTAATTATATACTTTCTTGTGTTTTGTTTGGCCCACCATAGGGAAGAGAACCCAGAAAAATAGTTCTGCATTTTTGGCTCTTGTTATTCTTGTCATACATCTGTCCAAGCCAGGCATGGTGGTACACGCCTATAATCCCAGCACTCGGGAGGCCGAGGCAGGAGGATCACTGAGTTCGAGGCCAGCCTAGACTACATAGACAGTTCAGGGCCAGCCTGAACAAAAAAGTGATACCCTGTCTCAAAAAAAAAAAAAAAAGATCTGTCCAGGTAAAAGTTTAGCTTTCTACATGTTAGATTTGAACATTGTAAGTTCAAATTTATTGTGAATATTACAGATTATTTAGCTGAAAAATGAACAGACTATCTTTTTTCTGGAGAATACTTACTGTATTTTTAAGATTATACATTTTCATTAAAAAAAAAGTGTCCTCTTTTTTTTTAAGACCAATTTACACTCTAAAAACATGATTTTAACCCTTCCTCTATGAAAATCTTTCTTACAGATAATGATTTTAAATGATATGATTTGTTTTTTGCTTTTGCATAAGAGGTAATTAAAGAAAAAGGACTAGAACACGTTACTGTTGATGACTTGGTGGCTGAAATCACTCCAAAAGGCAGAGGTAAGGAGTACAAATTGTGTCAAAGGAAACATGTACTGCAGACATAAAGTTAGCTGATGCAAATGTTCTTTTCTAAGAAAAAACAGCACCTTTTCCAAAATTATTTAGGTACTTTCATTGCCTCATGTGCAGAGTCATAATGGCCTGTCTGCCTTTCTAGTAGTCTTGAATTACAAATGAGATAATGGGTGTAAAATGTTTCTGTTCTCTAAAACACTGTACCAATATAAGTTGATACAGTTGTTAACAGATAATTTTTAAAACATGGTATTTTACAGAGGAGAATATCATCCGAAGCTAGGATTTATAAACTTTATTAGATATGGCCTGACTCCACTCAAATATTTAATAATTCAAAGTTTTGCTCCAGCCTCCGGGTCGTTACTCTGCTATCCCTTTCCTTGTTAAAAATAAATGAAGGTTTGTCTTCTTGAATGTCTAATTAAGAATTTGGTAGTTCCATAACTTCATGTTGAAGGTAATCCATATTTAAGACTCACAGTGCAACCAGTTTCTTAATTTGTCCCTTAAACCTCTTGTTTATAGAAGGCAAGGAAAGATAGGGAATATTATATTACCACTGATATGCAGCAGAGAAGCCAGGAACTGTGTCATTGTTAACTTGGATATAGTGACATCATTTTCAATTATTTTGTAAGGTTCGTGTTTTGTGCGTTTTTAAGTAGAAGCAGGTGAATTAGATGACCTATGAGATTTTTTTTCTTACATAGAAATAGTAAAAGTAATTTAAGTATAAAAAGTAAATAAATTTGAAGATTATTACTTTCAAAAACTAATTCCTGAACTACCTGCTGAGAATTGGCTACAGAATCCCATGGTCCTTTCCAACCATTTCTTAAATCTTGTTTATAACTAAAAAATCTAATTTTTTTTCCTTCAAGTGTATCTCAAGGAAAGGAAAAAGTATTTATTGTTCCCCTTATGAGTTTATATTTTAAGATAATTTTTTGAATTTCTTTTTCTGTTTTCTTATGTAATTTATACTTCATCACTACCATTGTTTAGGAAAGGGTTATACAGTTGCTTCAACACTTGTATCTCGGTTATGTCTTCCTCACTAGGAAGTGAGCATATAAAGACAAAAATAAATTATTTTTTGTTTTAGTCTTGTTATTGTCAAGAGTAGATCTTTTCTTTTATAACCACACAGTAAAATAGACCTTTTTTAATGTATAGTTTTGTGAACTTTATACAGATGTATAGGTTCATGTAACCACTACTATACTAAGATTACAAAACAGTTTCCTTACGCCAAGAAATTCCCTCAAGATAATAATCTCTTTTCTTTTTTCCTTTTCCTTTTTTTTTTTGGAGGTACTGGAGATTGAACTCGGGGCCTTTGCACTGGGCTATATCCCCAGCCCTTTCTTATTTCTTTTCATTTTGAGAAAGGGTCCTGCCTTGTTGCCTAAGCTAGGGATCAAGCTGAGATCTTCCTGCCTCAGCTTTCCAGGGTGCTAGGATTATAGGCAGGTGCTACTACTCCTGGCTAAGATATCCCCTTGTAGTCACAGCATATACTATTGATCTACTCCTGGTCACTATAGTTTTAATTTAAAATGCTTTCAATATACATATTAATTACTTTTCCAGTGGACTTTTAATTTTAAGTATATAGTGATTGTAGGAAGACGTAAACAATTTACAAAGAATATCTGCTAATTGATCTGTGTACTTACGTAATTCTCTGTAGAAATAGTGAATTGTACCTGAAGTTTTCCATTTCCCCTGGACATAATAGAATCTATTAGACACTTTAGTTCCCCCAATGCCAGTTTCTAAAACAATGTATTAGTTTATATTCTTATATGAGAATGCTTGTTTTCCCTCATACATATTACTGACCTTAAGATATTAGATTTTGGTAGGTAAGACATGCTATCTAGATGTTGTTTTAATTTTTATTTTTCTTGGGGCCGGTGAGATGGCTCAGCGGCATAAGCGCCTGCCTTGCAAGTGCGAGGGCCCGAGTTCGACTCCCGGAACCCACATACGAAAAAGGGGCCGGTGATATCGCTCAGCGGCACGGGTGCCTGTTGGTGCGCGAGGTCCTGAGGTCGACCCCCCGGTACCCACAAAAAAAAAAATTTATTTTTCTTGAGATTGAGCCCCTTTTGTGTTGAAGAACTGTGGTTCTTTTCTTTGTCTCCTTTGCTCATTTGTGTTAGCCTGCTGGTCTTACCAGTTTGAAACAGCTACCTGTATAGTACAGAGATCAGTCCTTTTCTATAAAAATGTCTCCCCAGCTTTTGTCTTTTGGCTTTGCTTATAATAATGTTGATCAGATGTAAAATGTTATATTTCAATCATGTTTAAATCATACTTCTCAATGTGTATTTTAAAATGGTTTTCTCCAAGAGTCTTCCTGTTTTTTTCTCATCAACATGAAATGTGTTTTGTATAGTTCATTAAAAATAGTAAGTTGCAAATACACATCTTTTTTTCAGGTATCTTTACGTGTGTGTGTATACAGTTTTTCAGTGAACCGTGAAGGTTATGAAATGTGTGTGTTGGTAACCCAGGATAAAATGTCAAGTCTAACATTTATATGTGCTGGAATCTCGTGGTGATCTTTTTGTTTTGTGTTTCAGCCCTGGTACCTGACAGTGTAAAGAAGGAGCTCCTACAAAGAATAAGAACGTTCCTTGCTCAGCATGCCAGCCTTTAAGGTTGAATTAGATTGTGTTGTTCTGTGGTTTTATTTCTGAAAGTAAAACTTGCCATAAATTAGAAATCAATTTCCCAAAATAAAATCCTTTTTTGTATGATGGTATACAGTTTTCAGTAATGATGTATACATTGTATTGATTTTTTTTCCCTAAATGTGTTATTTTAATAAATATCTCATGAGTAAGTTTGAAGTTTGCTTGAATTTTGGAATAAATGGGACTCTGTCTTTATTATTCATTCACTAGATTTGAAAGAAACAGTCAGAAGATAATACAGTGTAAATGTTAGTATGTGCAGTCCTCTGTTAAGTGCTGAGAATTAAGTGGCTTTTCCTGCTTGTTTGCCTATGGTGTATTCCTCTTTCAAATCCCCCTAATTTTATGAGTTGTAATGCCCCACTTGTACTCTGGTTATTTGTCTTATTCTTTGTTATGAACTCGGAGGGTTAGGACTGGGTCTTACTTATCTTTATGTGCCTTCCTTACGCTTCAACGAATTTGCCGTCTAGTGGAAGAGAGAACATTTGCAAGCTGGCTCCACACCAAGGTCCTTCCACATTCTCCGCGCATCTGAACTTTGAAAGCAGAATCTGTAAATTGCATCCCCACATACTAAGGTCAAGAAAGGACTTAATGGGAGATAATCTCCACCCATTAGCTTTACTCTGACATCAGGATTACCAAATCCAATGGACACTTGTCTATTCTTATGTGGCCTCTGCTGGAAAGTGAGAACGTTGACGATCCTGCCAGTTGGAACTCTCGTCCCACTCCTCACATTGTTTCTTCCTGCCACTGGAAGTTCCTTCTGTTTCTCGTGGAGTACATTTTGCTGTATGTGACTATTAAGTAATAATGTTTCATAGGGCTCTCTCCTGAGCCCTCTGCCTGACTAACTGGATATACATTGCCTGGGCAAATCCCAAGAAATGGGTCAGACCATGGCTTCAAATACCACAGGTCGATAAATGCTAAACTGCGTCTTCGAACCAGACTTATTTCTAGCCTCCAGACCCATATACTCATCTGCTGTGGATCAGCTTCCTTGGATATTCCACAAACACTTCGAAGTGATCAAACCTAAAATAATGATTATATTTTTCCCCATTAACTACCCCTGTTGTATCCCTGATCTGTTAATGGTACCTCCCAGACATACAGATTGCCTGAAGAGTTTATTAAAATGCTGATTCTGAAGGTAAAAACCACACAAGATTCTGTATTTCTGACAAGGTCTGAGTTTTGGTTGTGCATTGTGCTGAGGACCACTTTACATTTAAAACTAAGTTGTCCTCCTTTAATAGGTCCATACGATTGCAGTAGACTCCTAGTATTCTTGTTCTGATTCCATGCCTACCCCAACACCTCTTCTACATTACCGCCTCAGTGGCCTTACTATTCACTTTATCACCCTGTTTGAAATAGCTCAACGCAGGGACGAAATTCAAACTTCGCACATCTAGGGCCTTCTAGATCTGACATTTACTTATTTCACTAGTTAGGGTCCCCAAAAGCATAAATCATTCTGACTCTAAATTCCTTTGAAAATCTGTTAGCCCTTTTCCTCCTACTTAAGCTCATTTCTGTTTGCCCTTCAAAATTCAGCTTGGATTGCTAAAACATTCTGATCCTCTTCTAATTTAGGTAACCCACCACTGTTTTCCTATACAGCAGCTGTGCATTTCAGCATAGTGCTTCTTGAGCTTAGTGCATGCACTCGGGGGAGGAAGAAATGGTGGTTTGACTGTGTACAATACCTTGTATGTGGAGAAGGGGTGGGGCGCTGAGTGAACAAATGAACCAGTGAACATCACTGGAGTGTGAAGAAAGGTAGCAATAAATGGGGTGTAACTGAGGAAAGGCTTCACGTTAATTTTTGGTTCACTGTTTCCAGAAGTAATTTCTTCTTTCTGATTAAAATTGAAATGTAGTCTTTGAACCAGTTGGGCTCAATTAAGTTTTGAGCCTGAGACAAGAACACATATAATCAAAACCTACCCCCAAGAGGGTGGTTTCACCATCTTGAGAACAGTCTTCTAAAGCAATGGTAAGGTACTCGTTTTGTTACCCATTATGAACATTATGAAAAAGGAAACAAACAATTTTTATTTCATAATGCTATACATGGAATAAAACCAAAAATTGTTCATGAAGATACCACTTTAATAAAACAAAAGACAATATATGGAAATGAAAAGACATTTTGAAATGTGATAATAGCTGAATTAATAACATAGCAATTCACTACAGAGTATAGACTTAAATCGGTAGTGTTGAGAACACATTTCTACCCCAACTATCTTTAGGTTATTTGACAAATGCCATAGTTTACATCTAGAACCATTAATATCTTGCAAATAGTCCACTTGGTGAAATCTTGACTTGCACCATTGATTTATGTAAGGTAAGGATACATTCTTTAAAAATCATGCACTCTTTCACACTCAGTGTTGGAAATTTAATAGGATTATTGTTACATGACTACGATGGGTGAATCTAATTAGGATTACTTAAGTTTCTTTTGTATAGGATTAAAGAAAACCCAACTAAATTATTTATGTAATCACTTTGCTTTGGCATTGCAAGTGTATCATTTGGTTGAGCAGTGCCAAACCAGGGACTGGGTGAGGTTGGGGATTGGTAATTGGATATAGAGCTTTTCATAATTTGATAAAAAGCTTCCTCCAACATGAGAGAACTGTGACAGCTGCTCAGTAGCTGATGGACGTGATCATGTGATCGGGTGTGTGTGTAACTCTTCTTGTAGAAGACCTCATGTTACTCAATTACTTCATAAAACACCTCATATTTACCATTAGAAACTACACAAAGGCCTTTGGATGAATCTACCAAGAAAACGTGGGTACAATCAGACCATTCAGATTCTAATCTCTTCTATGAAACTGAGTTATCAGGTAAGACTGACTTCTGCCTCAGTTTCCTTATCTGGATAATGTGATACTGCTGACTTGGTGGAAGTAAAATAAATTTTTAAAAACTTATAAAATACTAATAGAGTAACCAGAAAAAGCAATATGTTTTCATTATCCTAGCAAGAATTCTAGAAATACATATTTACTATGTTTTATTTCTAGTTTTATAATATATGGATACATGAATTAGACTTGCATGGAAAATAACTGTTTTTATTTTTTAGGAATTTCTACCTAATATTAATTACCATGAGAATACCTACAAAAATAAAGATGAACGTCAAAACTTGATTGGAATAGAACAAGTATCAGTAGAATATTACTTAACAGGGCTTTGAGGTTTGAAAGTGTCTATTGTACTCTCATTTTTCTGTGAACTTCTCTATGATGTGGACTGTACATCACTTATATTTTGGCCTTCAGCGCCTAATAGTAAATTCTTGATAAAGTCTCTTAAATAAATAAATGGCAATAAAGAAATGTACCTAACATTCTAGACTTCAAATTATTTCACTATTCTTTATATCAGCCACAAGGGGGCACTCGAAACCTGTATTTTGGTCCTCCCTGGGCCAGAACTGTCAACAAGCCCAATTCCAATTCAGACCACCCAGCTTTTTAAGATAAAAGTGTTACTGAATTAAAACTTAATGTGAGAACCTCAGAATGTGTTGCTGGGATAAAGTAAAATTAAGTTATAGTGAATTGCTTGGCCCGGGATCATTTTTGAAGCCAACTCAGTCATTGAGTCAGGAAGTTATTTCAAAGAGCATACAACACAACAATAGTTCTATTTCACTTACTTTGTTGAAAAAGAACAGATTGTTAACAAAAGAAAAAAATAGTGATTTTCAGAGTTTTAAAAGGTAGTTATATACATACTTTTCTGTTTCATCCTATGTCACTTTGTAAAAGTATAGAGCATTATATAGTGCCAAAACCCTGTGGACATTCAATGTATATTGATTTATGATGACAGTAGTAAAGAAAATCAAAGAATGAAAGCTTGCAGAATCTACACAAGGTTGCTCATGAAGTAGTTTTGTAAACAATAGTATTTATCACATCCATAATGCTTCAGTTTTGTATTCAGATCACCAGGATTAAGTGATAATAAATGGTGATCAATTGCCATATACCTTTCCCCAATTTTTTTTTGTTAGGGTATCCTTTCTAGATGCCTATTTATATCAAAGTTAGGCTTTGATGGGTAAAAAACACAAAATAGAATAATTGAAAAAGAAATGTCCATTAAACCATAGCCTGTCTGATGTACAGGTGATTTAGGTAACAATATACACTGTGCGATTTGAGACATTCAGTTTGGTTGAGATAATGACAGTGCCGGAGTGCTGTGTTTCTCTTCTCAGTTCTACTGTTAACGTCTTAATGACTTCATTAGTCACTTAAAGGTTCCACCTGACAGTCGCCTATCAACAGTATATTCTATATTCTAGGCACACTATCAGGATAATAAAGTGTGAGAATCTTCTTGTGGGAAGTGTGACATAAAGTCAAACTTATGGTTAAGGACTTAGCATTGGTATTCATTACACAGTTTTGTGTATGGGGTCTATCTTCCATATCTTACCCCATACGTAAAAGTTGGGCTTACAGATGTATTTAGTGAAAAAAGACTGGACATATTCACTGCTCAGTTGCACTTCCTTTGTTCCTGATCCAATTCTCCCACTTTAGAGACCATTAATGCACTACCCCTTTAATCAATATCATCACTTTCCTCATGTTCTCGCTTCCCTCTTACCAGCTAAGATTTGGTGGTGTCCTTAGCACTCCTTCACAATGTCCCTTAACATCTGTCTCCTTTTTTCCCCAATCACACACAGTCCTGCTTAAGCATAACTACCTTACCCAGAAAGCTTATTCCCTGGAGATGCCTGATCATCTGAACTTGAAGGAAATGTCACAATCTTTCTGATAAGTGTTATTTTAAAATCACAACTGCAACATTCTGAAAAAAAACTGTTTTGGTTCTTGATGTGCCATTGATATGACAACAACTGGCATTGACATTAGACCAAAAATTGTCAATGTCATGAAAGAATGAAACACTTAAAAAACAGAAAAGAATGAAAGAAGAAAGCACAACCAGGAAATGCTCTAGATTAAAAGAAAACAAAAAGATAGTAGAATTTAAAGTAATGTGTCTTTCTTGATAAATAAATAAAATGTAACTATCAATGGCATTCTTAGGGCATTTGGAAAGTTATAAACATGGGCTATCATTAATTTCCTGAATGTGTTCATGAAGGATGACCACGTTCCATGCTGAAGTATGAGGGAGGAAATACTACATTATAACTAACTCTCAAATGGTTTAAAACAGCAATAAAAATTATACATACTAAATAAGGAGACAGGAAATGGTAGAAAGAAATGGGAATCAAATGATAGGGTATATATTTACTGTAAATAACCAAAACTTGTCAAAATAAATTTGGTTCACTTTACACTGTATTTTCAATGACAAAAACACTACAAATAAAATTAAACTGATGTTTGTATGTGTAGTATATACAAAACTTTAAAACATGATTATGTCAGTGTTCCTTTTACATCTTTGCATAAATGTTTTGTATTTTTTGTATAATTCTATAACTGGCTTTTGCTTTTTGGTTTCTAAAGCATCTTTATCAATGCATGACTGACCTGTAAAATGCTATACTTATTAATGTACATAACTCAGTGAGTTTGAGAATAAGAATATATCGATGAAACCATCCCCTCATCAAGATCAGAGATGCTTGTCACCTCCCAAAGTCTTCTCCTACCCTTTTATTATTGTCGTTGTTATCATATGTGCACATGTGTGTGCATGTGTTTGTATCCATCATTGTATGTAAGTATGCTTGACATAAAAAGTTTTAAGTAGGCTATATGCAACATGCTGTATAAATTTCCAGAACTTGCTTAACTTGTATAAGTGAAACTTTGCATTCTTTGAGCATCATCTTCCCATTTCTTCCTCATCCCAAGCCCCAGAAATCATCATTTTGCTCTCTGCTTTGTGAGTTTGACTATTTTCAATTCCACATATAAGCAAAATCATGCAATATCTATCTTTCTGGGTTTGGCTTATTTACTTGGCATAATTTTCTCTGTGTTCATCAATTTTGTTAGAAATGACAAGCTCTATCACCTTTTTAGAAAGTTGAATGATATCAGTTGTGTGTGTGTGTGTGTGTGTGTGTGTGCGCGTGTGTATCGCATTTTCTTTATCCATTCATTCATCTTTGGATACTTAGATTAATTCCATGTCTAGGGTATTGCGAATAATGCTACAATGAGCATGGAAGTGCAAATACATCTTCAAGATCCTGATTTCAATTCCTTTAGATATATGCCCAGTAGTCGAATTGCTGGGTCCTATATAGTTTATTTTTAATTTTTCAGGAACATCCATAGTGTTTTTTATAACTCTGCCAACTTACATTGCCAACAAAAATGTGCAAAGGTTCTCTTTTCTCCATATCCTCGCCAACCTGTTATCTCTATTTTTGATAACAGCCATTTTAACAGTTGTGAGGTAATATGTTATTGTGATTTTGATCCGCATTTTCCTGAAGTTTAGTAATGTAGAGTACCTGGTCATTTACCTATTAGTTCTTTGTGTGTCTTCGTTGGAGAAACGTTTACTGAGATTTTTTGCCAGTTTTTAAATTGGTTTGATTTTGGGGTTTTGTTTGTTTGCTATTGAGTTGTAGGAGTTTCTCATATATTTTGGATGTCAACCCCTTATCAGATATACATGTACATGGCTGGCAAATATTTCCTTCCTCTCCAGAGGTTGTCTTTCACTTTGTTGATTGCTTTCTTTTGCTGTGCAGAAGGTTTTTGGTTTTTGGTAATCCTATTTATTTATTTTTGTTTTTGTTACCAGTACTTTTGGTGTCTTAAACCTTCCCCCTGGAGGGGAAAAAAAACCACTATCATGACCAGTGTTAAAGTACTTTCCAATGTTTTCTTAAAGGAGTTTTATAACTTCATGCCTTAACATTAAATCTTTAATCTAATTTGAATTAATTTTTGTGTATAGCATATAAGGGTCCAACCTCATTGTTTTGCATGTGGAAATTCAATATTCTAGACACCATTTACTGAAGAGACCATCTTTTCTCCATTGTGTATTCTTGCTGCCTTTGTCAAAAATTAATTGACTATAGACATGTGAATTTATTTCTGGGCTCTTTCTTCTGTTCCTTTGGTCTATGTGTCTATTTTTATGCCATTATGAAGCTGTTTTGATTACTGTAGCTTTGTATAATATTGAAAGCAAGAAGAATGATGCCTCCAGCTTTGATCTTTTCATTCAAGATTTACTCAGGGTTTTTTTTTATGGCTCCATATGAACTTTAGGATTAGCTTTTCTATTTTTGTGGAAAATATCATTAGAATCTTGCTAAGGATTGCATTGAATTTGTAGATTGCTTTGAAATGTCTGAACATTGAGTTCAACCCATGAATATGATTTGAAAAGAAAGGGTGGTTACAACCACAAATGAGCACTTTTATTTGCCCAAGACTCTACCACATTTTCCTAGTGTCTACGTTTTCCCACTTGCCAAAGTGCCTACCCCATAATCCTCTCCAGCACTGATAACTCTGCCTTATGCTTTATCAAGGAAACAGGAGCAATTGTGTAAGAACCCAGTAGCATCCATCACCACATTTTACTGGCCCTTCTGAGTGCAATCCCATAGGTCAACCTTGCTTCCACTGGTACCCTGGATCCCAGCACCTCTGTGTTTCTCAATGACTTCGTGCCTGCAGTCGTCCCTCACTTCTTCCATCAAAAGTGTTCTCTTGTGTAAACAAATTGTAACCTAAAAGTACCCTTATAACCAAGCAACTGAGTATCAGCCAATCACAGGCTGCCTAGTGGTCAGATCATATTTATGCAAGGCAAATGTAGACTACAGGCAATCAAGTTGATTCTGTGTGTCACTTTCTTTGGGCTGGAATGGTACATCCATGGTACCTGGGGTACATCTTTGGGCTGGGATGCTGCCCGGTTCTACAATCTTTTTCTTCCTCAAGTAAATTTTATTATTGAACTAGTCTGTTTTTCTTTTAGCGAAAATAATGGCAATGAAAAAAGAAATAAGTAACAATCTCACAGATACTAAAAGTATAAGGAAATATTATAAACTTTGTGCCAATTAACTTGACAGCCTAGTTTATACATAATAAAACCAGTTAGGTTTTCAGGAATATTCTAAAATAAACAAGTAAATTTCTTAACCTTGTCCTTAGACCCACGTCCAACCCCAACTCATTTGACAAAAAGGACTACGTATCAATTTAGGGGGAAAAAAATCTTAAATGACTACAATGTGGGTTACACACTAAGAATTCAGATTAAAAACATAGTCTTTTAACTGTACAGTCTTCATTTGGCTTAGTGATTCCTGGAAAAAATTGACATGAATACGAGACAACAGTAGATTTGTTAAAGATTATCATACTACCATTTACTAGAGAGGGGGAAAAAAACAAAAAATAATAATTGTGATAAGAGGGAGGGGAGAGATGGCTTAGTTACCAGCAATATTCTTTCTCTTTCAAATAAATAAAAAGAAAATAATATTATATGAAATAGATTCACAAGGTAGGACAAATTGTACTCAAGAATACATTTTGTAATACAAAAATTGAATTACACAATTAGTAGCATTCAAAATTAGTTGTATCTATACAATTATAAAAATTGACTCATTTTAACAAAGTGTTTTAAAAGTTCATCATATCCAATAGGCACAATGTTTGTACAAATTCAACATGGGCTTTTAATAAGATCAAAGTTGAGAGGGTTATTTTTTTTCTTTCTTTATTCCAGTTTGTGAGGTCAAGCAAATATATTAGGGGAAAAAAAAGATAAAATGAACACTTTTCATAGCAGAAAGACCAAAAAATTGAATGTAAACTATTGCTCCCCTTTAGGATATCACACAAACACAAGGTTCATTTGTACTTAGCCCAGGCTCACTTCCTGTTGTAGCATGGACCTTCCGCAGGCGCAACACTGGCCCAGATTCCAATCTCCCTTCCATCTCAAAGGATGCCTCACGAAGATGTTCTGTCCAGACAACCAGCCCATTTAGATCAGAGACAGTGTGTCCTTTTCTTGTTGCTTTGTTTTTTGGTGGCTGTTTATTAATATAGCGGCATTACTTTATTGTGAATATATACATCATTATTGCTTGTTATAGTGCTGTGGAATGAACTTCCGCTTCAAATAGTGAAGTTTTTCCTGTCTACTGGACTCGTTTTCCCTGGTTTCAGATCAGCCTGTCTACAGAAAACCATTTTCAGGGGCTGGCGGTGTGGCTTAGTGGTTGAGTTCTTGCCTAGCACGCACAAGGCCCTGGGTTCCATTCCCAGGGCATAGTTCACTACATATGGAGACTACTTTGGGCCAAACTTACTGGTCAAGTACGGAAGCTGGTTTAGGCTAATCCAATTCAACATTGGTAATTTAAGTCATCTCTCTTTTTTGCATTGATCAGTGTAGCTAGAGGTTTATCTTTTTTTTTTAATTGATCTTTTTAAAGACAAGTAATACTGTTAAGATTTGAACATGCATTTAAGAAAGAGAGATATGTGATTGGTCAAAAAAATCCTACTTGTATTGTTGATGCGTGAAATTTAAAAAAAGAGTGGAGGAACTCAACTTTGGAGATGAATTCTTAGTTGGCAAAATTATAATGAAAAGCAATGAGGTTATTTGCATAAGTTTAGGATACTGTTTACACTGGGAGAGAAATTTTTTTTGTGTGTACTTCTAATGTGTTGTGTGTTACAATAAAAGCAAATTTCATGATTAAAAAAAAATGTTCTCTTCATTACACTAGTCACTTGATCTCGCTTCTGCCATTTTTTATACAAGGTGTGACCAGAATGTACAGTGAATGTTTAAATTTTTAAAAATTCATTACAGAAAAGGCATTGCTATTAATTATCCTCAAAATACTCCCCTCGCTTTGCACACACTTAGCCCATCATTCTTGCTGCTTTCTGAAGCAGCGCTGGGAGTTCTCTTTTGTATCTTTAGTTACATTGTCATAGCTGCTTTGATGTCCTGAATCCATTCAAAACTTTACCTTTCACGGTCATTTTGACTTTGGGGAAGAGCCAGAAGTCACATGGTGTCAGATCCAGTGAATAAAGTGCAAAAGCACACGCTGTAAAGTTTTTAACTGACAGAAATTGCCATACACATAAACTGTAAACTGCTTTAGAAAGTGGCCAGAATGATAGGATAAGTATGTTTAAAGAGAAAAGAGAATTAATGGTGACGTGTCCTTCACTGTAGTAAATTTTTAAAATTTTTATTCAAACATTCCACGTGTTGTTTGATCATACTGTGTAAAATCCACGTCTTGATCATAAATCTCCCTCAAGGAACAACCCCACTCTAAGCAAGATTTTTTAGTTGAATTCCTAAACATAGGAACTGACTCTACAGCTTCACCTCCCCCTCTACTCACTCAATTTGGGCTCAAGGAAATCACCATCCCACTGGAACCATCCATGTCAAAACCAGGAGAGACCGCTGCCTTATTTAGCCTCTTGGCCATGTTGATAACAAATGACCACTTCCCTTCCTCAGCATACCTTTCTCTTGATCTCCATGCTCTAACACTGTCCTGCTTTCCCCTCACTCATGGCTGCAATCTCGTGTTTGCTAAGCTCTTCTACTAGACCTCAGACTTCTGGAGTTTCCAAAATCTTAATTACATGACTTGTTCTCATAACTATCTTCACACTCTCTCTAAACTGGGGATTCTTAAAACTTTCCTGCATCCCTTTGGAACTTAAGTGAAGACTAAAACTCTTTCTCAGAATAATATATTTAAAGGCACGAAATAAAGCTCATAGAATTACACAAGAAAGAAATTAACTATATTAAAATACAGTTATCAAAATGTTTCAAAGTAAATCCATGATGTTAATGTTTATGAACATAAAAATAAGGCAATACAGTTTAAATATAAACAAGTTTAAAATTACCTCTTACTTAAATTATCAGCATAAAGACTTGTTCAAATTATTTCTTAACACGGAAAAGAACATTAAACTGCTGGATATTTTGACAGGGTAACATGAGCGTTGTACAGACATTTTATCAATTTGAAATTTTTGTTTTAACGGCTATAAATATTGAAATTCTTGATTTGTTAACTTCAGTTGATCTTCTGACTGGACTGTCTGTTTGGGCTTCTATAACAAAATGCTATTGACTGAGTGGCTCATAAACAACAGAAATTTATTTCTCACAGTTCTGGAAGCTTGGAAATTTAAGATCAAGGTACTGGCAGATTTGGTGTCAGGTAAAGTATGTTTTATGCTTCACAAAAACATCTTGATGCATCATCATGTGGCAAAATGGGGGAATGAGCTTGCTTGGGCCTATTTTATTTTAATTTTTTCAGGATAAAATCAGTTTTATTTATATTTATCTATTTATTTTTTATTAGTCCGTGTTTTCAGTACATAATGTTTACCTTCCTTGTGTGGATTTGGCACGTGTACATAACACATCTTAATTCCTTTTTTCATCTCCTTTCCCTCCATTCCCTTTCCTCTCCCTCCATCTCTTGGTTCCCTTCCCTTTTGAGAAAGATCTGTCTCCTTACTTCCTGTTATCTATCTTTTTGTTTGTTCTTTATTTATATTTTGGGCTTCTCATATAAAAGAAACCATGCAATATGTAAGCTTGTCTGTCTGATGTATTTCATTTAACATTATGGTCATAAGGTTCATCCATTTTCCTACAAATGACTCCAGTTTATTTTTCTTTATGGCAGAGTAGTACTCCACTGTGTGTAAATACCACACTTTATTTATCCATTCATCTGTTGATTGACATGTAGGCTGCTTCCAAGATTTAGCTATTATGAATTGTGCTGCTATAAACATAGATAGGCATGTGTCACTGTAATATGATGTCTTTAAGTCTTTGGAGAAGATACCTAGAAGGAAAATAGCTGGGTCAAATGGAATTTCTAGTTTTAGTTTTTTGAGGAATTGCCCTACTTATTTTCATCATGGTTGTACTAGTTTACATTCCCACCAACAGTGTAGAAGTGTTCCTTTTTCCTCCTGCAGCCTCACCAGCATTTGCTATCATTTGATTTCTTAATGATATTCTTCCTAGATTAAGATGGCCTATTTCATAAAGGCAATAATCCCACTCATGAAGGTTTTGTTTCAATCACCTACTCAAAGGCCACATTTCCCACAACTATCACTTTGGAAGTTAGGATTTCAACAAATGAATTTTAGGGAAACAGAAACGTTCCAACTATAGCATGAAATTAAAGCTTCTTCAGCTCGTTTTACAAAACCATGACAATCTTATCTCAAAAAATGCCAACTTCTGAAAGGTTTTTTGAGTTGAACTCCAACTATACTTTTTTCTTCTACGATCAAGATCATAGGTGCTATGGTTTGCATATTATTAAATGTCCCCCAAAGCCTCCTGTGTTGAAAGCTTGATCCCCAGCTGGTTTTGCTACTGGAAGAAGGTGGAAATCTTAGGAGGCAGGCCCTAATTGAAAGAAATAGGTCACAAGGAGTGTACTCTTGAAGGGTGTATTTACCTGGTCTCTTTGTCTGTCTTTGTTCCTTGGTTACCATGAAGTGAGCTCTACCATGATGTTCTGCCTCACCACAGGCCTATATACAACAGAGCCAAGTGACCATGGACTGGAACCTCCAAAATCAAAATAAATAGCTCATCCTTTTGTTTTTCTCAGATATTCTCTCATGGTGGCAGAAAGCTGACTAACATAATAGGCTAGGATATTACCTTTAACACGGTGTATGTGAGAATAAAAAGGATTCTGGATCTATGGTTCAACTTTAATACTATCAGGGTAGCAGTAACTTCTGAAAGGGTCCTAAATAGTTTCCAGTGTTTACAGATTCCTGTTTTCAAAGAAATTGATAGTTATCCAAGGGTGAAACATTTCAAAGTTTGGCAAGAAGTCAATCTATGTTGCTCTCCCAAACAGGTTCCTAACATAGAAAACATAATTTTTTTATATATAGAATTTATACTGAACTTTAATGTTTTAACCTATCCATATGGCTAAAAATAATTGCCAGATGAGCTGGACCATACATAAATGACCTTTTTCTCCCCCAAAATATTCTGAATGCAGAATTTCTTTTCTTTCAGAAAAATTAAAATATTTTTCTTCAATTAAAACAAGCATTTAAATCTTGTGCCCCTCCAGAATTAATATCCACATTTTATGATCAATTGATTTCTGTCAAAGATACAAGAACACACAATGAGAAAGGCTAGTCTCTTCAATAAATGTCATAGGAAAATGGATATCCACTTTGGAGAATGTAATTATAATTTCATCTCATACTATACATAAAAACCACTCACAATGGAGTAAAGACTGACCATAAAACCTGAAATTGTAAAACTCCTAGAAGAAAACATAGGAGCAAAAGCATAGGCAACATAAATAAAAGTAGACAAAATAGAATTATATCTAATTAAAAGCTTCTGCACCTCCAGAGAAACCATCAGTGAAGTAGGAGTCAGACAACTGAATGGGAGAAAATATTTGCAAACCCAACATCTGGCAAAGGATTAATATCCATAAAACATAAGAAACTTAATTCAAAAACAAGAAAACAACTCAGTTTAAAAATGGTAAGGATCTGAATAGACATTTCTCCAATTAAGAAATACAAATGGGGGCTGGTGAGATGGCTCAGCGGCGTAAGCGCCTGCCTTGCAAGCGCGAGGGCCCAAGTTCGACTCCCGGAACCCACATAGGAAAAAAGGGGCCGGTGATATCGCTCAGTGGCACGGGTGCCTGCTGGCGCATGAGGTCCTGAGGTCGACCCCCGGTACCCACCAAAAAAAAAAAAAAAGGAAATACAAATGGTCAAAACATATATGAAAAAAGGTTCAACATCCCCAACCATCAGAGAAGTGCAAATGAAAACCATAATAATGTATCACTTTACATCTATTAGAATGGCTATTATTAAATAAAAAATATTCCAAGTGCTGGCAAGTGAAGAAAAGGTAATAGTGGTACACTGTTGGTGGGAATGTAAATTGATATAGCTATTATGGAAAACAGCATAAAACTCTTTAAAAAATTAAAAATAGGGCCGGTGAGATGGCTCAGCGGCATAAGCGCCTGCCTTGCAAGCGTGAGGGCCTGAGTTCGACTCCCAGATCCCACATACGAAAAAGGGGCCGGTGATATCGCTCAGCGGCACGGGTGCCTGTTGGCGCGCGAGGTCCTGAGGTCGACCCCCCGGTACCCACAAAAAAAAAAAAAAAAATTAAAAATAGAGCTATAGTATGATTCAGCATTCCCATTCCTGGATATATATCCAAAGAATTGAGATAGGATCTCAGACATGTATCTGCACTCCCATATTCACTATAGTATTATTCACAATAGCCAAGATATGGAATTAACACAGATGAATGGAGAGAAAATGTATATATACACGGTAGAACACTATTCAGCCTTAAAAAGGATGGTAATCCCATCATTTGCAATGATATAGATAAACAAGCAAAACATTAAGTAGAACAAACTAGGCACAAAAGACAAAAACCACACAATCTCATTTACATATGGTGTAACTCAGTTTTTCCTTGCCAGCATCAGAGTTATTTTTAAGTCTTTATCAAGTTAATTATCATAAACACAGATTAATAGCCAGACTAACAGACACAAAAAAGTGTAAAACGTGTGTAACAATCATACTGAATTAAGGAACACTTTTAGATGTAATGGCCGTGCTGAATAACAATTCTCTCTGTCTCTCTCTCTCTCTGTCTCTCTCTTTCTCTGCTCTCCCTATTATCTGTCATATGTGGGGTAATTTATAACAAAGAGTAGAATAGTGGTTTCCAGGGGTTGGGCTTTGGGTAGGTGTTGACCAATGGAGAAGAAATTTCACGTAGGCAAGAGAAAACCTCAAGAGATCTATTGTACATAGTGACTGCAGTTAATAATATTTTGCATACTTGAAAATTGCTAAAGGAGTAGATTTTGTGTGTGTGTGCATCACTGGGGATTAAACCCAGGACTTTCACACTGGACTACTTCCCTTGTCCTTTTTTCAATATTTCTTTTGAGACAGGGTCTTGCTAAGTCACCTAGGCTGAGCTTAAATTTGTGACCCTCCTGCCTCAGCCTCCCATAGTGCTGGGATTATAGGTATGTACTACCACACCTGCCTGAGAATAAATTTAAGTATTCATATTACCAAAAAAAAGATAGGAAATAGATAAGAAAATTCGCACTCTTAGAAAACCAGTGAATTTGATGAATTTTGGTGAATTGTACTTAATATCTGGAATTGGTGAATTGTACTTAATATCTATTTGGTGAATTGGTGAATTGTACTATTTGGTGAATTGTACTTAATTTGGTGAGTTATACTTAATATCATGATTCTATTTCTTATTTTTTTAAATATAATGATTCAAAAGCTGTGTTAGATACTTTCGATGACTTTCATGTTGACAAAGCTTCTTTTGGGATGGTAAGGACAGTGTTTAGCCCTAGTAACTGCCTCAGTAAAACTCAAAGCGATGATGACCTGAGGCTCTTGCTTTGTCTTGAAGGCAGCAAACACCAGGCTTGTTACCAAGCATTGTTAGAACCAATTATGTAGGGAGTATAATGCTTTCATTTTTTCCATTCAAAGTTTTCTTTGGGGGGAAAAAATAGAACAATAAGACAACTGCCCACTGTTGCCAAAAGGTAAATAACGTTAGTAGTTTCCAGAAGAGACCAACAAAATCAGACTTTCTCCAGGTACATACTGAAGGGAAATGGTGAGGCTATCAACTCCTCAATGGCCTTTTTCAAAGCATTAAATATACAGTATTTCAGTAATAAACACTGGACAAGAGTGCTTCTTCCAGATTTTTCTGCTATTCCCATCCAAAAATCAGTTTGAACATTCCCAATGCACGTGGCTGAAATAAAGTCCCTCCAATTTTACAGGAACTTAAAGAAAACAATGTTGTAAATGTTCAGTTGAAGTTTTGCAAGTATCCTAGCTTTTTCTTGCATGAAAAATTCTATTGTTTTCAAGATTTCAAGATTTTTGATAAGGACAATGTGAGCCAGGCTTGCTGTAATCCCAGCACTCTGGGAGCCTGAGGAAGGACAGTTGCAAGTTCCAGACTTAGTGAGACCTCGTGTCAAAATAAAAAATAAAAAGGACTGGGGGTGTTGCTCATGAAAAGACCCCGGGTTCAATACACAGTACCTCAAAAAGCAAACAATAAAATTAAAGAAATAAAAATACCATGGGGCATCCCATTAAGCAAGCGAAGCTATAATCCAATCTTCATCATCATCCTTTTCTTCAGCATTTCAACATCAGTTGGATCCATCAAAGACATCAAATAAATAATGATAAAATATTTGATTCAGGTCACACTGTGGGACTGCATATTAAAAGCCTTAAAAGTCTTTTGTGAAGCTTATAATTCTCACAGAAACAAATAAGTAATTTATCTGTAATTAGGTAAATGGTAAATATTCAAGTAATTTATAAGACAAAAAATTAAGGCAGATCTCTTTCAATTTCAATTTATCTGAAGTTTTTATCCTTTCTATTGCTTTAACCCTCAGACAACAAGACTTGTACTGGAGCCCGGCAGCTATTGGAGCATCCTCGACACAGCCAGCTCGCCAGGCGCAGCCTGCTTCTAGGCATTGAAAACAAATATAAATAAATAAATAAATAAATATATATATATATGTTTTTTTTTTTTTTTGTCAAGCACAAGGCAAGAAAGTAGGCTCTATGAGGACAAGGATTTTTCTTTAAGTCACCACCTTATTGCCTAAGAAACTGAATATTTGTTGACAGTAAACTATTTTGTGCATTTATTTTGTTCACTATCACTCACAATTACATCTAATTTCAAAATCAGGTCCCATAACACAGCTAATTTTATTTTTCCTTTTTAAAAATATTTTTACTAATACACGTTTGCAGTGCATAATGAATGCATTCCTCGTGGAGAGTTGGTACCTGTATATAACACACCTTAATTCTTTTTGCATCCCCTTCCCCTCTGTTCCCTTTTCTTCAGTTTCTTTGCCTCCTTCCTATTTGCAAAAAATCTATCTCCTTGTTTCCTATTATTTATCCTTACTTTTGCTCTTTAATTTATTTATACTTTAGGTTTCTAAGTTAAATGAAACACGCACACTGAATCCCTGACCCACTGTAGTTCTACAAGAGTTCTCATCAATTCCTTTGCATTTTCCTATTGCATTCAAATTAAAGGATCAAGTTAAAATCGGTCTCCTTTTTCAACCACACAAACAGACAGGATGAGCTATGTGATTTATGGGGAATAATGCAAAATAAAAATGAAAAGTTGCCGAAATCTGCTCAAAAACTATTGAGGACTTCAAGATAGGGATAGCAGAGCATTAAACCAAGCCCAGAGCCCTAGGAGTCTGCACCAGTCAGAGGTCCACAGTGCTGGGCCTGCGGGCAGGGTTTTTTAAGCTAGATTTTTGAAACCTTACAAAAGAAATATGGGGTATGATTCGGATTTGCCTTATATCTTTCATCATGTCCGTGTCCTATTATGAGTCTGTACAGATCTGAAGATCCTAAAGATGAATGCAATTTTTAAATTATGTAATCTACATAACCACTTTTTTGGTCCCAACTTCACCTCTTGGTTATATAAATTTCTATCTGGTTATAATTATTTATTGCCACATAACTCATCAAAGTATTTTAGTAATTCAAAATTCAAAAATTTCACTCGTGTGATTTATTTTCAGGGTACTTAATTATTATACAAACTAGCACTGTTTAAAGAGAAAAATCAGTTAAAGATGCTCATTTCTTCTATAAGAGTTTATTAAAAATTTATGTATGTAAATTATGGTGCTTGGCTCTTTAAGAAATTTAAGCATTGTAAGATAAGAAAGCAGGCTAATTTGCTGTAAATCAACTTTTCTGAAGCCAATTAGCCAAATGATCAATTTGCTGAATGACCAAATTGCAAAATTTACCAAATTGAATAACTGTAATTTAACTGAAATATTTGCCAGATTTTAATAGGATTTTTTTTATTTTGGCTCCTGATAATGATATATATATATAGTACATGCATATATAACTTTGATTTTTTATTTTAGTTACTGATAGTGCTATATCATTATATATTTCAAATACTTGCATGCATAATATTTAATATCACATATTATGTATATTAATTATACACAATGAAATATATATGCATATATACACATACATACTTGTGTATATAATTAACTTGTTTTAAGAAGACTAAGTAAAAGGAAGTGTGCTTATCTAGGGGGGACAACAGGATATGGACAGACCAGTGATTAGTCTCAGTTAAGCAGGAAAATAAAATAGGAAATGATAGAAGTAACCATATTACATACTGAATATTGTATGCCATTTGCTAGTTGATATGCTTTCTTAAAATCCATGAAGGAATATTAAAAATGTTAAAGTTTGGCAAATGAAAAATCAAGGTAAGTATGTTCTTAATCACTTTAGTGATATATTTAAAAATTGGAAAAGTTTTACTCTTTTTTAATAAACTATATTGATTTTTCTATAGGAAAGCCTGCTTAATCAATGGTCCCTCATCAGAAATCACAAACTCAGTATATAACATGGTATAGGTTCTTCCATTTTTTACAGTGTTTTGAAATGACAGTTTCAACTTTTTAATATTAAAGTCACTTTAATATCCTGTTTGTATAATTTAACTTATTCCTCATTTTCATTTTAATGTGTAAATTCAAAAGCATCTGAAAAATCCAGAATTTTATAATTGCATTTAAATTACATTTTTGTGCATCACCCAAAATTTAATTTCAGTGAACTTGAATTTGAAAACCTTAGAAGGAAATCAAAATGAGCCCAAACAATTCCATATAAAAATTCCTTCATAAAATTTTGTTTTAGTTGTAATAGTGAAACATACATATGTCATAGATAATAACTTAAACTGAGCATTTTTGATAATGTTAATGTATTGTTCTTAATAAAGTTGCTAAGTATTGTTACTCAACATTACAAACTTTAAATTTAGTAAATCTGGTAAATAATTATTGGCAAATTGGTATTCAACAACCTAATTTTCTACTAATTGACCTACTTTTAGATAGAAAAAAGAAGTAAGAATCTGCAGGAATAGAAAATTTAAGGAAGAAGATGGAAGAGAAAACTATGACATAGAAGAGATTAGACTCTTAGAAGAGACTTAAGATTATTCAGAGGAAAGGAATTTCAAGAACAATGCTAGCAATTTAAGGAGACCCTGCTTCAAAATAAACATAAAAGATGGCTGGAGATGCAGCTGAGTGAGAAGGCCCTGGGTTCAATCTCTAGCACTGAAAAAAAAAAAAGGGTAACTATGTCATATGCTACAGAGATTTCCAAGGGAAGTAGGGTCATTGACTTTTGTAGGCAAACTGTTTTCAGTAAAGTGGTGAACTGGGAAGCCACTTTGCCAAAAATTATGAGATGCGTGTAATTACCCAGATTGTACACAATTTTTAACCCCAACTAGATAAAAACTTCTCAAGAACAAGGAAACAAGGAATTATTTTTTTCTTCACTAATTTTGGAAGTCTGTCTTCTATTTTTTCTCTCTTCCTCCTCAAGTAGGGTTGTCAGATGTAATAAATACAAAAGCAGAAAGCAAAATTAAATTTGAATTTTAGATAAAACTATGAATAATTTTGGTATAAATATATCCTGAACACTGCATAGTACGTACTTACACTTAGAGAGAGATTTACATTTATCTCTAATACGAATCGATTTATTTTTGTATGTGTGTGGTGCAAATTTAGCTGGAGGGCCTATAGCATCTGTCAGCTCTACTCCCAACCTCTACCACTCCCCTAACTTCCCGGAAGTACTTAGCACAGAGCTGGAATACAGATGCCCACAGAGTTGATGAGTAAGGTGGGCAGTGACTTTGAACAAGGAGTTTCCTAAAATAGGAAGCTCTTCCAAGAAATTTAAAAATGAACTTGGGTCTTTGCTATAATTTTTTAAAGGATAAGGGCTTTTTGGTTTTAGACTTTAAATAATGAATATTGCATTTATTTCTAGGAAAAGAAGGGAAGGGGAAAAGGGACTCACTAGAAGTGATATAAGGGGAAAACTGTTAGAACAATAAGTTGAGAGAGAAAGCATTTTGAAAAAGTGCGCAAGCAGAGGATGGAGCGAGTCATGGAAGAAAAAGACTCCTTCCTGAAAGACAATAACAAGAGCAAAATGGAAGCGTGGACAAAGTGAATTAAAACTTTCTATTTCTGAAAATTTTCAAAAATAAAAAAGTGAAGAGTATCATACCTACCCCTAAATTCTCAAATTATTAAAATTCTCCAGATTTTATTTCACTTATTTTTCATTGGTCAAACTATGCACATTCTAGACGTCGTAACCCTCCAGCACGCCCCGTGAGTCTCCTTCACGGAGTGAACGCTTCTGTAACGTCTCAATACCGGCTCCACGCTGAGCTTCCTCAAGTGTTTGTTAAGAACACAAAACGCTTTAAAGTGAGGAAACCCAGAGCTGGGGCGGGGGTGGAGTTTCGGACCTCTTATTACAGTGAAGGGGAGGCGGTGAGCGGAGGGCACTGGGAACAGGGCCGGGAAGCGCTCAGCGGGAGGGCTGAGCCGCGGACGCCCGAGGCGCGCTTCTCCTTCCTCGGCTCCCGCCGCCCTCGCCCGCGGCGGCGCGCTCCGTCTTCCTCCACCGCGGCACCGGACTCGCCGGGAGCCGCTGATCCGGGGCACTGCGCGGGGAGAGGGCCGGCTCCAGGGTCCCTGGGGCCACGGTGCCTCAGTGTACTGCGTGGAGCAGTGGGGATAAGCCTAAGTAGTAATCCTACTGGGGTGATTGTGCGTTGTGTCTGCTGTGCAGTGGGCGCAGTGCTTCGGGCATGCTTTTATCAATAAATACCATCAAGATTGTCAGCCGAAGCTGTGGCACGATCTTGTATGACCATGAAAGGGGCAAATGTGTGGGATTTGTGTATTAGTGGTTTCACCATCAATCCACTCGGGGAGGATTAATGACCAAGGCAGATAGGAAAATGCAAGTATGCACGCCCAGAATTTAAAAGAAAATAACAGGGAGAAGAAAAACAAACAAACAAACAAACAAGTAGGATCCAGGGAGAACTTGACCCTGCACACTCGACCCTCGGCCCCTTTGCCCAAAGGGATTAGAGCCCTGACCCCAGGGATCTGAGTGTGGCTGAAGAGGATCACAGATGGGGCTGGCTTGGCTTTCCTGTGGCGGTCCTGGGTGTGTGTGTGCGTGTGCGCGTGTGTGCGCGTGTGTGTGCGCGCGTGTGCGCGGCCCGGGGCGGGGCGGCCTCGCCGATTCTCCTGCGCTCGGGGAGCCCAGCCCGGCTGCACCTGGAGAGGCGCGCGGACTCCACTGCGCCGCGCCGGCTTCGCGATGGGACACCTGTGGCTCGCGGGGCTCTGGGGCCTCTGGGGGCTGCTCCTCTCCGCTGCGGATTCTCCCACAGGTAACCCACTCGGGGCGCTAGGGAGGCAAAGGAGAGGTCTTGCTGAGACCACCCGGCAACCTGCCCTGGGCAGAGGCTGTGAGCGCGATCCTGGGGACCCCAACCTAAGACGCGCAGAGACGACACAGAGAGAGAGGGGCCGGGAGGAGGGGGGATTCCTTTTAATTCACGAAAATTGCTGTTTGAATTGTGGGACTTCCCTGCTTTCCCTCAGTAACACAAGCAAAGAGACTGAAATTTGGCTGAGGAAGAGGGAAAGTGGAGAAAGACGACCTGAGTTCTCCGCTCCCCTCTGCCTTGCTTTCCTGGGGTCCCTTTCTTCACTGTCCTACTGGGCCGTGTCCCCCAGAAGGACAGGAACTTGGGGCGGGTGTCAGTCACTTGCAGGGCCAGGTGCCCTGTGTCTTCTAAGTAATTGGCAAGACAGAGCTGGGAGGAGACTGATAAGATAAGAAATTGGAGTTGTCTGAGGAGATAAGGGGAAGATGAACTTGAGATAGGCGAGGCTCAGCACGTCTGGAGGTCGGGTCCAGCTCCCCCCGGGGCTCTTGATCTTGGCTGCCTGGTGCCTGGGGTTCTGAAAGCCCTGGAACTCTTGGCCGAGTCAGCCCTAGGCACAGAGGCATCGGGTCGGGAGGAGCCGGGACTGCTCCGTATGTTGGGGAGCTTTGCTATTATTAGTCAAGTCCGCACTACACATATTTCAGGTAGGAATGATCTGTTTTCCTTGATCTTTTTTTCGTACATACATTTCACGCAATTCATTTTTGTTTCCCCCACTTAAAAAGTTTTCTACCCACTCTGAAAACTGTTTTAGACTTTAAATTACCGGACCTGTAATCAGATCTGTTTAATCCGAAAATAAACATGTTTGGCCCCTGAATTGTTTTAGAGAATTAATTGCAGATCTTCAAAGAGAAAGCTCCCTCCCTCGTATTTATATGGGCACCCCGTGTTTATATGTCCAGAATTCTCGTCGTGTTTCTTGATGGAGGTTCCGCTAATTCTTATTCGCTCTCCAAGATGCTGCAAGGGATCCTTCTTTCTAGAAACTGGTGTGGCCACACTGTGTGAATGAAATGTCCCTTCTGATTCTCCCGTGTTCCCTTCAATTACTTTGTACTGTTTAAAGTAATCTTTTGAAAAGTTAAGACTGATACACATTTTATGTCCCAGAAAGTTTGAGTGAATTAGTGACCTTGATGCTAAGAATTCACTAGAAAGAACCCAGAAATTATCTTTGTTGTACTTCCAGCCACAGAAAACAATTTCTTCTCAAAACATATCATTGCTCTCTGTACCAGGACTATTCTTTCAGCCTACTTAGCATTACATTCCTTAGATTATTTTATAATGATCTATTTCTCCATGTCATTGTCATCTGTTGCTATGTGGTTGGCTAAAAATGACTATGGACCTAAAGTTAACAGAGCATAACACAAAATTGTGGGCTTAGTAAGCATCTTATGATAGGTAAGAATGACAAAAATGATTACACATTATGCTCTTTCCACAAAGCCAAAGAGTATTAGCTAAGTTCATGACTTAAATCCCTGTGAAGTCAATGGTTGGTAGAGCCCAAAATAAAAGCTGGATATATTTTACCTTCAGTTCTGTATTTGACATAAGGTACAGAATGTGGGGCTTGAAATGAAGAACTCCATGATTCTACCTGTGCTATACTTTCATACCTTTCAGATGGCTCTAAAATAATACCCAAAGTCACAGAAGTAATACCTAAATACGGCAGTGTAAATGGAGCAACGAGGCTGACTATCAAAGGAGAAGGTAGGGTTGCCTGAGTGTGTGTGTGTGTGTGTGTGTGTGTGTGTAAAGGTTGAGGTATTTAAACAAAACACTGGCATGATTTCGGCACTAGGCCAAGGCAATAAAACTCTCTTGCCTTTGACAGCTAATGAAATCCCCCTATCCTCTGACTTCTTGTTTTCATTACCTGCTTAACTCTAAGATTGGAATTTAATGATTGCATTGAAAGGAACGTCTTAAACCCAAGTCTGCAATTATTTGCCTTATTCTTCATGGATCTAATAATAATTTAACTTATTTTTAGATTAAATAAAGCATTGTGGGGGATCGAGGTAGTGAGAAAGTGTGACACAGAAATGCAATAGTAAATTAAAGAAGAAAGGCAGAGAAAGCAGAATTTTGGCACGTTTCTCCTAGCACCTAACCCCTGCTTGATCAAGGGATAAGTTATGTATGATTCTCTTTCCCCTTGCCTGGTCTTCAGAGGGAAAAACAGAAATCGATCAGTAAATATATATATAATGAGCAGTTCTTCCCATGATTCAATAGAAATAATGTAGTTCTGTCAACCATAAATTCTTTGTAATATAAATGATAGCAGTATTCAGATATTTATGAATTTTTGAAGAATGGGAAAGAAATGTTTTTGGAAACATTAACAAAATCTATTATTTGTTCTTTAAAGTAAGAAATGCGAAGCTTTTTCTGAATTGGAGCATTGACAAAACAAGGCATGTAATTATTCTGCCATATGTACTGGAATGTCATAATATTTCTAGTATTTCTGGAGAACTCAATCTCTCAATGATATCAGTAAAATAGTTTCTGCCCCTAAATTGTGAACAATATTCTCTGGAATAAAGTGTTCTCTCTTAGAGTTAAGACTTGAAAACAATACATTTGTTAAAGATGATTCTAAAAATGTCTTTAACCATATCTCCCTATATCGTAAATTGTTAAGATGATGTGCTTGGAAGCTATAGGGTAAATAGAAAGTTAAACACCATGGGAGAAATGTCCAGGTTAAAAGAAAACAAAAGAAGGCCAAAACACTGAGCCGTGTCTCCAAACCTAAACTCCTTTGATCCAGGAACTATGACGAGGGTCTGGGGACAGATTCAAAGCATCCCTTGTTAGAAACAGGAAACACAAGATATTCTCTTCTTAAGGCAGTTTAGAAGGACCTCCTTGTTACTCTAGCTATCATCTTTGCTCTTTTGTGGACCTTCTGAGTCAATTAAGCTCAGGACTCAATGATGAAGCACGAAGTGTGATAGTGAATGTCTACTTTTCCTATCAGTCTGATTTCTGAATGCTTTTCACAGAGAATTAGAGAACAGTTAAAGCCTCTTTGAGTTACAGACACCTGCATTCTCTTCTTGATTTTTCTTTCCTCTCCCTGCTTTAGTCATACATCATCAGTAATTACAAATGCATTGGCATATGTGTTTCTCAGAGGCTGAATCTCAACACTGCCTTTACTGCTTTATTGAAGTAAAGAAACATGGTGGTTACTGGGAACTGAAGGAAGGGGGAATAGGGAGGGATTGGTTAAAGAGCACAAAATTTTAGTCATATAAAAAAGTCCTGGCGGTCTCTTTACTGTGTGTCATAATGCCTATAGTTAACAACACTGTACTGTATGCTTACACTTTTTGCTAACAAGGTATTTTTATTTCCAATTTTAAAAAAATAATGAAATGGGCAGGAGGAAACTTAGAGATGATGGATATATTTATGAAATTGCTTTTGGTGATGGTTTCACTGCTACATACTTATCTCCAAACTAATCAAGTTATATACAGTGCATTAAATGTAATACATGCAGCTTTTTGAATGTTGGTCATACTTCAGTAACATAGTTTTAAATAAATAAATACTGGCTTTAAATGTAGATGTTTGGGTATCTATGATGTATATGGAATATGTACAAAGCAACAGTAATGAATTTACAAAACACACCAGAGCTTCTGTAACTAATTGAATAAACTTGAGAAGAGTTTATTTGAAAAGACTACTTTCATATAACTCTCTGCTCTCTGATGGACAGACACTCTATTTGTACAATTGCACGCGATGCTGATTTATCAATCAAAACACTTTCCAAAAGGAATTGTAAGTTCTAGATGATTAACTAAATATTGATACCATAAGACTGTTTAAAACGTTTTATTTTTGTTAAACTTGTTATAAAAGGTAAAATGTTATAGAAAATATTGACTTGGAAATTAAGTTCTCAGAAATTTCACCTACTAGAAAATCTTCTGCTAACATTTTGATGTATCGAGATGATTTATTGGCTATTTCCAAACATTATGTTGACCTTAAAGGCAAAAATTTTCTACTGGATTGGATTACTTTGTACAAAAGTACTGTGTTTGGGATTAGGGGATTAGCTCAGTGGTAGAACTTTTTCCTAGCATGCTTGAGACCCTAGGTTCGATTCCCTGCACTGCAAAAAACAAAACAAAACAAAACAAAACAGAAACAGAACAAAACAAATAAACACCCTGCTTATGATTTTACAATTATGATATCAAAATAAAAATTATGAGTAGGGGAATGATAAAAATTGTATCTCCTCCTGAAATGACTAATTTGATGAGGAGGATTATTTGGATAAATTCTGGAGTGCTTGTAACTATATTGGTCTCATTACTTTCTATTCATACTTTCTGTTTCTCAGTTGTCTTTCTTGGTATTTATTCTGTCTCTACTTAAAAAATCAATAAGATGAGAGGAGTAACACTTTAGTGTTAGGTCTTTTTTTTCTAACTATTTCCCTATGACAGTATCTGGCTCACACGTTTTTGTTGAAATGGAGTGTTTAATTATACACATTTTCATAACATTATGTGAAGTACGTGGACTTTGGTACAGTCTGACTAGCTTTCAATTCCATCTTTACCATTGCACATTATATGACCCAAGCAAGTTGTTTAGCCTCGGCTTCCTCACCAATAAAATGGGCTATTCATTTCTACCTCTGGGGACTATTGTGAATTTTAAAAAGATAATAGATAGTACCTGTTATATTATATATAATGTATAAATTACAGTTATCTTATTTTTATTATTCTTGGCATTTACATTATAGGCTTAGTTTGCGTCTTTGGGAGCCATCCTACATGGATGACAGTGTATCTTTCCTTCCTGTTGCTTTGAATGTTGTAGTTTTTAAGTTCATTCCCACGCTCCCATCCCAGGTTTTTTTTTTTTTTTTTTAACTAGAGAAACCAAAACAGCCGGCACTGTACCTGACAACTGGGCCTTAAACAACACTGACATTTTCCATGAGGGCAGCTCGGGCGTTACTTTTGGAAGGCTCCTATCAGGAAACCCAGGCTTGTGTGCCTGGCAGTTCCTGTCTCAAATTTTTCTTCAGAAGAAAAAAACACATCAAAATGTCAGGAATTTCCATCTGAAACCTCAGCCTTTTCCGTTTCTAAGTTACACCCAACCCTTCTATGTAATCTATGTGTTTTGCATGGTTTCCAGAGGTATCTTATTTGTTTGGACAGTATCTCACTAAGTAGCTAAGTTGCCCAGGTAGAGCTCGAACTTGTGATCCTTCTGCCTCAGCCTCCAGGATTGTCTTATTTATAATAGTTATTTGTTTAGAATTATACTTTTAAACTAAAATTCTCTTACAAAGTGATTCCTTTTACTTCTTGAAATTAGCTAAAAAATGGAAATATTTTATATTTTTGTTTTTTAAGAAAAATGTATAATTATGATATTTACCAAACTTGTTGATGTGGCTCATATTTTCCAGTGGATTTTACTCATAGGACATTTTCATGTACGTATGTTTGACATGATAACTACTCCTAAGCTAAGAACAACTTCAATTTTTGTTAGTATTATTTATAAGAATTATATAGTTGTCGAGGAGTTGTCCTAGGAGTGCTGAAGAATATACCCTCATTGCCCTATCACTGATGTGGTGTGGACTGAATAGAAAAACAAATAAGTTTATGTATCACACCCTGAAACACACCATGAGTAAAACTTTCCATCCTTTAGAGAGTCACCAGCAGCCCTTCTGTGTGTTCCAAACTCAATGTGAAGTCCAAAGATAAGCAAAAGTTGGCAAAAGAAGAGTGAGTTTATAAATGTCTTGTTCTACTGTTTTTATGTAGTTTTTTTTATGATTCACTTTAGTAGCAACTGTTGTTCTAGTTTCAAAACTTCAAATTCACTGCAAATATCTTTATATGTACAATTTCTACTTACCTTTGTATTTGTATTAGTCTATGCCAAATCTGTTGTTTAAGGTTTAAGCTTTGAGGAATAAAATGATGTTCTTAAAATTCCTACCCTCTGTTGAGTTTCTGCTTACTTTTCAAATATGTAAAGGAAAGAATAGGATAGAAGTGAGGAAGATAGGGGCTGGAGGAAGTTACACTGGCTTACAAGATAATAGCATTGACTTCTGCAATTGAGGCTGAATTCAGGAATGTTTGTTTACTGATTCTGTGTTAGTTTTAAAAAGGAATATTTATGCTGAACATGTATCTCAAAATTTTTGTGACTAACAAGAGCAGGTATCTAATGAGATTTTACCTGATATCCTACTGAGCCAGGCACGATGTCAAGCATTTCACAGAAATTATCACATAGTAGTCCTAACAGTCCCAAAAGATAGAAGGTGGTCATTTTTCTGACAAGGTCATTTTCTGATAAGTTGAGGGAGTTTATGACCAGCTTGATGAAGGTGATTTCGGCAAGAAAGTGCTGGAGCTCAGGTTCCAACCCAGGATGAAATGGTCTAAACCCTTTCCGTTAATGGGCACAGGCAGGCAGCTTCACCAGAGTTGGAGTAGAGGGGCTTTTGTATTTGATGAACATCGAGTACAGTGAAATCCTACCTTTGGTCCCACTCTAAACTCAGCAATATTGTATTTACATTATCTGATGGACCTTTGCAGAACACTGGAAATGTTCAGTAACTTAAAAATGAGTTGTACCACAATTGTATGGCAGCCTTACTTGGCCCCTTTATCCACTAAAACCATTTAATACAGGAACATATTGTAGTAAAGACTGTTGTGTTGAAATGTTCTTGGAAACAACTAACATCTTAAGGTAAACATGATACCTTCAAATATTTATGTTTTTCTGATGGCGTTATAAATAAGACATTTATATTGTAGCGTTATAAATAGTATTATATACAGGAATCAAAGAGGTAAATCTGCATCTCTGGGTTTACCATTTCTTTTGTTTACTGATATTGAGTTGGTTATACTGTGGGATGATATGATCTGTAGGTAATTACATTCTAAAACTTCAATAGATTATAAATTTACATTAATAACATTGATGCAAATGTTTTATTGTTAAAGAAAATCTTTGTAATTTCAAAATTAGTATTAGTCATCAGTTCGGCCATCGTGTTATTTTAATGTTAAACTCCTGTGATATTCATAGAAAAATATTTTTAAATGCACATATTTTTAAAGCTCAGGATTTAGGAAATCTAGACTTTAAAGTAATCTCTTATAATCTGAAAAATTATTTAGTAATTTAACTTTACAATAATTTAACAGGTGTGTGCATGTCACTTTGCATAACAGAATAGTATCTCTTAAATATTTTATTCAAATATTTATTCTTAGGATTTTATGAATAGACTATTATCCAGTTAATCTTATTCATATGTTTTATTTCTTGGGTTTAATTCAAAATTGAATATTTTTAAACAACATAAAACACTTTTATATGGCATAAAATACTTAGTCTATGTTTAATTATTTCCAAATATAGTTTTGAATTTTCACATATTTATGGTAAGATTAAAATAATTTTCTTCTGTTTTATATTATCCATTTGTCACATTCTGTTGAGTCACACCTGTCAGTATGCTCACATGCTGTTACTCCCCTCCAATCCCCTAAAATAAAAGCAAAATCATTAACCTTCCTTGTGATTCACCCTCCTTTCTAGCTAGCTACCACCTCAATTCTTTGCTCCTCTGTACAGTGATATTCCAGGAAAATGTTACTAATACTTACTCTCTTTACTTATTGTCTTTCCATAGTCTGCTGAAGCCCGGCCAAACACTTATCCCATCATTTTCTCCACCCTCACTGAGAAGCAGCTTCACTCTCGCTCCTGGTCTATTCTCAGAAGAGCAGCTGGTGAATCTTGGAGAGTATAAGTCAGATTCTGCTATTCCTGTTTCAAAGCCTCCAGTGGTTCCCCATTCAAAAAGCTAATCTAAATTTCTCCATTTCTGGTCTCCTTTCTTACCACTTCTCTTCACTCATACTTCTCTAGCCATGTTTCCTATTTCTTGGATCTACAGACATGTTCCCACCACAGGGCCTTGACTCCTTTGTTTCCTTTGTCTAAAATATTGATACTGTCATGGCTTGCTCCCTTTCCATGACCATCTATACCATGTACCTCTGTGTCTCACTTCACGCCTTCGTGGTACCACCTCTGATTCCAATCATCAATGCTACAAAGTGACTCTGGGCTCTCAACTCACTTTCCCCGTCAGCCTCCTTAATAGGCAGAGCTGTGCGCAGTATATTCAGGCAGTGACTTTGTAAGGAGGGAAGAGTGCTTCAAGGAAAGGCTGGCTACACATGGACTCCTAGGCAGTGGCAGATGACTAAAAGGAACAGAATTGGAAGATAAGAAACAAGAAAGCCTTAGAAAAAGGTAGGTAAAGGGACTCATGGTCATGAGAAAAAAACACACAGATCTACGTATCTCAGGTACCTCCCAAAAGAAAGCATCCCCTACAGAAGGGAATAAGCGGATGGGTCAGAGGACACACCCAGGTGCCTCTCTGCTTGGCCAGATCGGTGTCATTCACACGGCCTATGAAGAGTGACCACGGGGAGGAGGCGGTGAACGGGCCAATACCGTGCACTCGCTTTCGCCAAAGCTACACTGCCTCCTTCTGGTGCCGACCACCTGACCTGACGGTAGCAGAGCCCAACACTGCGCTCTCAGGGGTAGACTCCCAAGAAGTCCACCAGATATTTAGTGACGAGTTGACGACATCAATCCCCTTCTCCCACAAAAAGAGCAGAGATTCCTTGTTACTGGAACTGACTCCTCCTCCGAATGTGGCCTCTGCCTTTTCTTTCCACAGTTCCTCTGCAAACACCATGCTCTGAGACCTTACGGAGCCTGATTTGTTGCCATGGGATTCTACAAAGTATTGTCTCAGAACAAGAAAATCATTTTATAGCGAAATAAGTTGCGCTAATGGGCACATGACCATGAAACTTGTGTCGCTCTGAAACCTCTGGCCTAATGGGATGATGGAAGAAGCCCACTCAAGACACGGCTAAGATGCCAGCTTGGAACAACATCCCATAGAATAACCTGCTGTCCTCCATCATATGGCTTGTGCCCTGGACCAGTGGCAGACATATTCTGTTGCTTCCCATTATAAAGGATGCCTGGAACTGTAAATAAAGGGTTGTGCCTTTTCACCATCACTCCCAGTGATCCCGATACAGAATTTGTGCCATCTGTCCTTTCATTTTTAGGTTATGCTGGATTTGTGGTCTGAGTTTCCAGGTAGAAAACACTTCCCCTAGGGATCATAATGTGTACTGCAAACTGACCTGAAATACCACTACTACCTAATTAATTTGAGCTCAGCAAGCATATTCTGTATCTTATGAGAGATAATAAATTCTGCTTATCATGAAAGAGTCATGTTTTTATTTAATGCAGATAGGAGGCAAATGTCTGGGATTCCAGGTATTCGTGGGGTATTGCTTGTCTTCCATGTTCAGTGATAACTACAAATAAGCAATTGCCTCAACCACAAGCTAACAAGGGTCAGGCAATCATGGGTTCAGATCTCTCAGAGATAAAGGCCAGTGTCACCCCATTAGCTGTAGTGCTGGCTAAGGATAAGGGAAATCTACAATGGATGATAGAAAAGGGGCATGATGAATATGAATTATAGACTCAAAGCCAGTTACAGCAGCGAGGCCTATAGCTCGTCACATTCCCTATTGTATTACATCTTTAGCAGAGCTCTCAGTTGACCGCCACCTTGAAGGCCTAGCAATGGATTGTGCTTAACATGTAGGGCAGAAGCAGATATGTGTGGTCTAAGTGGTAGACTCCCAGGTGCCTTTTATGCTCAGACCCACTTTCTCTTATCTGTAATTCTAGCCACAACTGTGGCAAATAGTTCCCTGGACACTTTGATTCAATCTATGCTTCTTGCTTGAAATTCTCACAACATGTCTTTGTCAACAGTGCAAGGTCTTCTCTGATACAATAACTTAAGACACTGCAACTCAGAACTGCAGGAAAAGTTATTTCCCACCTTTGATTTGGAGAGGCTTTCTGTACTTTCCTTAGTAATTCCCAGCAAAATTGAGCCCCAGGCATTCTCAGTAGTGCCCAGTTTCTCTCTCTCTCTCTTTCTCCCTCCACCTTTCTTTCCTTCCTTCCTTCCTTCCTCTCATTCTTCCTTTCTTTCTTCCTCTCTCTTTCTCTCTGCCTCTCCCTCTCTTCTCTCTCTCTTGCTTTCTTGCACTCTCACTCTCTCCCTTGTCTGTCTCTTTCTTGCAGTACCCGAGATTGAACCTAGGACCTTCACACTGAGCAACATCCCCAGCCCTTTTTTATTTTGAAACAGGCTCTGCCTTTAACCCTAAAGGATTATTGCCTAAATAAATTATCTGCGTAAAGATTCTGCTTTATAGGAATTTGAGGTATAAACTCAAATAAAACCCTTATGAAATAGTGTTCCTCTCCTTCATTCTTTCTAGTTCTTCAGCCCTTTTAAAAAAAAGTTTTCCTTATGACATATACCACATACAGTATATATACAAATATAATACTTTTATGAATGAATGAATTAAAAAAGCCCATTGTTATGCTTCCAGAGCAGATTACAATCACAGGGGTAAATATGAAATGTGCTAACTGCTTACTATTCATTATTGTTTATTTATTGAATGATTTAATGATGAGTTATAATTGTTAGATCTTTGAAAATAGAATTCTATTAATAATAATTAAGTTTTCTTACTTTTCCAGGTTTTTCTCAAGCAAACCAGTTTAACTATGGAGTTGATAATGCTGAGCTGGGAAACAGTATACAATTAGTTTCTTCTTTCCAGTCAATTACTTGTGATGTAGAAAAAGATTCAAGTCATTCAACTCAAATTACATGCTATACTAGGTCTGTTTAATAATATCATGTTCATCATGCCACAAATCAGTTATGCACATTGGTATTTTAATAGTTTTATTATTCTTCCTGTTACAAGTAATATTTTTCTGGTTATTAGTTATTATTTTTAATTGCATGATCTTTAGACTGTCTTAGACTTTTATTGCATTCAATTGTAATGCTCTTTTCACATTCTGGCATGATAAAAGTATATTCTATCTTTTTCTCATGTTATTAGAACTATTATTATTGAGCTCCTTTAGGAGATAAATGGCTACTATTAAATTGTAATGATCTCCCTCAAAATATCAAAGTTATGCTTTCCTGTCCAATTTGATTAATTTTGCTCAATATCTTCACAAGGTTATTAAGATTAAAGATGATCATTTTGCTTAGTGACATTGCAAGTTCTTTGCTATCAGCCCAGATTGATGCATGTTATTAGCAACTTAGGAAACATATTTTGAATTGTTTTCAATTGTGACTTTCAATTGAGACAGGCAGCTCGTACTCCAAAGCCTTTCATCTGCTTTAGGCTTGCTGACTATTTGTCAGCAGCAAAAACTTACTGAATGGGGAAGCTTGATTAACTTGATTTTTAAAATAGCACGAAATAACTAAATGCAGCAAGGTGACATTGCTATTTTAAACGATGATTATTGTTCGCTGTTATTGCATTTGTTGTCCTTTTCAAATAAGCACTAATCCGCAGAGTCGGGGAGGCCCTTGACTGTGCACATGAAGTTAGAATTTGCGACATAGAGTGGCTCAGGGCAGACCTCTTCTTTCATAATATAAAATGAAATTTAACTGTACACCCATTAGAATTTTAGGTAATTTTATTTTTAAAAATGATATAGTCTGATAGGATTTTCATTAATATACTAAATAAAAGTTATTGCATTCCTCATATGTTCTTCTTTTGCCTTCCAGAGCAATGCCAGAAGATTCCTATGCCGTTCGAGTCAGTGTGGATGGGGTTCTTATCGCAGAAAACAACACCTGCAAGGGTCATATCAACAGCTGGGCTTGCAGCTTCAACGTAAGTGGGTCCTCCCTTTAATTCACCTATAATTGAGCTTGTTTTCTTTTTTACAGAGCTATGTTTTAATTTTTTTAATTTTACAGACTCTTATCTCTTTCCATATTAAAAATATAATAATATGTAGCTAGGAATAATTTCCCCGGGATTCCATAGTAATTGAGTATCATTTGTTTCTGCTTTCTTCCTCCCTTCAATTTTATTAATGAATGAAATGTTTATACTTCTAAACTATTTTCTTGCTCATACTCTTTTTCCTCCTGAATTTCTGTTTTTAGTTCGATTCTCCCTTTTCCTATTTTCATAAGATTCGCCACTTCATTTTTAGTAAAAACATAACTACTCTTCCTTTCTATATAATTTCTAGTGTAATGAGCCTGCATGGAGCACAGGAACCACTCAAAATTCCACTGCCCTAAGTGGAGGTATTTGTAAAAATACATTTTCGGGCCGGTGAGATGGCTCAGTGGCATAAGCGCCTGCCTTGCAAGCGCGAGGGCCCGAGTTCGACTCCCGGATCCCACATACGAAAAAGGGGCCGGTGATATCGCTCAGCGGCACGGGTGCCTGTTGGCGCGCGAGGTCCTGAGGTCGACCCCCCCGGTACCCACAAAAAAAAAAAAATACATTTTCTTCTAAGCGTCATCACAGATATTCGTAAAAATTGTATTCAGGTCTTACGTGGTCAATTACTGAAGACTGTAATGTTACAATCTAAGGTGAAAAGCTGAAGAAAGCAACAATGACTTCTATCCTCAAACAGTCTTTGATTCCCACACACAATAAGATTCCCAATGCCTCTGGCCCCCTTTTCTCCTTGGCTGCAGAGCCAAGCTTTGTTTCCTCGTATGGTCCCCAAACAACCTAAATTCAGCACTACTCAATTGGGCTTCCTGGATTCTTCGTTAAGCCTACATTTTCTCTGATTATTTCTCAACATCTCAAGCTTGAAACTTGTTATCATCCTTAGTTTCTTGCTAGCCTTCACCTTAAGCCCCACAACTATTCAGAAGCCACATTATAATAATTCTACACTGAATTGCTCTCAAGTTCATCCTGTTAGCATCTATCCTATATGGTCTTTGTTTTGATAGTGTTCCTGCCATTTTTTACTTGGTTTGGTTATCGTAACATAATGCTAATATGTCTCTCTACCCTTCATAATTGCTTTGTTCGGTGTTACCCTTCAAAACTATGAATACTATTGTCTTCCCCCTGCTCAGTATTCCTCCCTCACCCATTGTCTTAGGCTTTCTTTACTGTGTCACAGTCAGGAACTACTGTTAGAAGTCACTTCTAACAGTGACTTCTAACCTTCCCCCTAAGGATTCATCCATCTTACTCAGTTCTTTTAGTGAACTGTCTCTCATCACTCAGAACTCTTAACATTTCCCCAAGCAGAGAGAAAAGAGTTCCTCTACTCGGTTCTTCAGTTGTAAAACTGCTAATGCTGTTGTTCACAGTTCAAAGACAAGCTCCACCATTTACTAGGCGTGAGGTGGGCAGAACGAAACTGATTACCTGTGAAATGGAGGTATGCAAAATGGAGGCTATTCATAGCATTGTTGTAAGAATTAGATGAAGTAAAATTAATAAACTGATAGGAGAGAGCCTGACATAGTAGGTACTAATTTTAGTTTTTATCTATTTATTTTCTATCCATTTAGTCTATGTCCTGCTATCTTAGCAGTTAGTCCATTGTGCAGTGATTATTTTTTAATGTGTTTCCTTGTGCTAGGGGATTTTATTTATCTTTATGTTTCTAAGAATAAGCATAACATCTAGCACTTAGTAGGAGCACAGACTGTATTGTCTGAATGATGTTCTGTCATCTTTCCCTAAGATAAAACTGAAGAAAATTTTAATATCAAGCAATTAAATCTACTTACAGTATTTTCTTAATAATTCCTATTTTATTAGGTTGTGCTCAGAAAACATAATCCACAAAATTAACAACTTTATTTAACAAAGTCATACTTGTACATAATTTAAAACAGCTAGGTCTACGTATCTAATTAACAATAGCAGCTCTTCGACCGCTCACCCTGCTCCAGGGTCATTTCCATTCTCTAGACTCATCCACTTTCAATAGCTTTAGCTATGTATTTTGATTTTTCCAAATAATATTCTTATTACTTAGAAATTTCCTTGTTGCTATTTCTGAATCTTTAAAGTGTAGCTGTTATCTTTTTAGTTCTTACAAGGAAAAATGAGAATTTAGTAGCTAGAATCCTACATCTGTACATCTGCAGCATTGCATCACACTGCGCTAAAGTAGCGACTTCAAGCAGCAGGAATTTTACGTGCTTGTCCAGTAACGGGTCACCTGTGTGATCGCTCCAATCTCGACAGTTGCTCTGTACGTGCTGCGTGGCAGTGGGTCATCCTGGGGCCTCCTTTCACAAGTTACCTGGGTGCTTTCTCCTTCTCTCCTGTTACTGCTTATTTCCTGAATCCCATGTCTCCCTATTTCTTGATTATTCCTTTATATTGGTGAAATGTCCTTAGAAAATAAAATCTTTCTATTACTACGTTAAACTAGAACCCTTCCAGTACTAAAACTTTCATGCTGTTTTCACATTTAGTTGAGAGTTTAGTTGGATATGGAATGCTAGTTTGGAAATAAATTTCACATAGGATTTTGAAATCATGTCTCTATTTTCTCTTGGCCTAAAGTAACTTAAACTAAGATGAAGGATCAGCTTTTTGAAAGTTTCCCATTTTTTGTGGACCAATATCTCATAAAGTACAATAAATATATCATGGCAATGTCATATTGATATAAAAGTTCCCAAATGCATACTCTGATTTTTTGTTCTTATCAAGGACTAATAACAAATATTTTAGCTAGGCGTGGTGGTTTACACCTATAATCCTAGCACTCTGGGAGACTGCGGCAGGAGGATGGCAAGTTTGAGCCTAGCCTAGGCAACTTAGTGAGACCCTGACTCAAAATAGAAATTTTAAAAAAGACCTGGAGATGTAGCTCAGTGTAAAGACCCTGGGCTCAATCCCTAGTACCACAAAAAAATTGCACACACTATTTTATCTGTGTAGTTTAAAGCCCTGTGCAAAATTATATATTCATAACCTCCATTTTTCATACCATTTTCTAATTTTGTGTTTAACACTCTACTTTGTATCATTATTCTTGATTGCTATTATACTTAATTCTCATAATCATCTTCTTCATTTTTAGAAAAAGCAATTTGCCCCCATCTTCATTTCTACTTGTGATCTGTGCAGATTATGCAGCAAATTGAAAATCTGTTTTTGGTTTAGCTCCTTGAAATATAATAAAAACTGAAATTTAATTTGTACTCTTTAATTATTTTGTTGCAGATCATATAAAGGTGAGGACACAGTGACTTAAAAGGATTGATTTACACCCATACTGGTGATTCATGTTACCCTTCTGTCGACTCTGCTGTACAAGTGATATTTTGCCCAAAAGTCCTTATGATGTCTTATTTTCTACTGCTTTACATAGTCTTTATTAAACATTTTTCTTCTCTTTACCATTCTAAAATATGAAAGAGTAAATCTGAAGCCATACTGAGCCTCTCATTTCAAAGTTTTATCTCTTTTTTTGCAGTCTAAGAAATCTGTCCTTTTACTTTTAAGAAGAAATGTAGGCATCTTTCCTGATGAGATTGAAGGGCAGCTGACATTTGTTGAGAATCTGCTTCATGCTAAGTTACTTTGCATGTGTTATTTTCATATTTATGCTGAGGCTCACCCATCACATATCTAAAAAAGTTCAATTATAACATAAAAGTGTTGTGCATCATTTCAGCTTTTTACGTTTTCTGTAGCACCTCTGTGTTTCTGGAAATAAATTCTTAATCTCTTCTGGCCCATTCATTTCTCCTGTATTATTTGTTCCAAGTGTAGATTATTTTCTGAATGCACATTGGTTACTGAGAGTTCATTATTTTGCCCATCATCTCTGTTCTGTACCTATTCAATATTAATTTTATCTTTTTAACATGCAGTATATTTTCCTTTGCAATGATTATTGCTCATTTTGCCTTTTAAAATGAAGTTGGCATATATTTATTTGCATTATAGTAGTTAATAATTAATACAGTTTTTACCATATACCAGGTAGTGTTCAAAGTATTTTATGACTGTTAGCTCTTAATTATTATACCAGTCCTATAGCTGGGTACTAATATTATCATCTCTATTTTATATATGATAAAACTGATACACACAAAAATTATATTACTTACCCAAAGTTACAGATTTAGGGGGTAGTCGAGCACAAATTTCACTTTGGACAGGTTACTCCAGAATCTGAGTTTTAACTATAATGCTCTTCTTCATCATATATATATATATATATGAGAATCCCTAAAAGGTAGGTATTAGTTTCTTATTTGCTGAAGTAACAAATTATGAAATTAGTGGTTTAGAACAAGACAAATTTATTATGTTAAAGTTCTGTAGATTAGAAATCTGACAGGGGGCTCAGTGGCTTCAGAATCAAAGCATTTTGGAGGAGCTGCATTCCTTCTGCAGGGTCTAGGGAAAATCTGGCATCCTTGTCTTTTCCACTGTCATTAGAGTCAGCAATGGCAGTCAAGGCCTTATCCCATTATTACATCACATTACTTCCATTTTGCTTCATATCGTATCTCCTCTCTGATTCTGACTTCTACCTCTTTCTTCTACTTATACAGATCCTTGTGAATACACTGGGCCTACCAGGAAAATCTAGGATACTTTTCCTGTTTTAAGATTAGCTATTTAGCATTCTTTATTCTGTCTGCAATTATCCACATGTAATCAAACATATTCACAGAAATTAGGACATGGACATCTTTGGGAGGCCATTATTCTGTCAAGTGCAGGCATTAGAGTTTCCATCATACACGGGGCCTCACTGGAATTCTGCTCTTTTCCAGTTCTTCTTCGGTGTCACAGTTCTTAAGAATTACACTTGCATTGCTCTAGAGAATTATAAAGCTTACTTTGCTGTGCCTTTTCCATGTTTTCATACTATGTTTTTGAAACGTGCTTTGTTATTTTTTTTCTTCAGGGGCTTAACCAAAAGTAGGATTTCTTTAATTTTACTGCATCAAATTTCTAAAAGTCTTTTTATTACTGTGATTTGGCTTATAATGTTAATAAGAGGACGCTTTACTTTTAAAATTGCAGTCTAACAATATTTTGAAATGAAAGAGAATTTTTAGAATAAGAAGAAAGATATTGAATAATAAGAAATGTGTTATATATTATTTCTTATTTCTTGACAGTAATATTATGGATGTTGTTGAAATAAAAATAATGTAGAAAACAGACCTAGTCCATAAAATCAAAATTAAAACAGAAATAAGATTCTTTATTGACTTTATTTTACAGGCAAAAAGTTTCAGAACACCAATGATAAGGAGCATTACACCTTCATCTGGAACTCCAGGTCTGTTTTATGACAACTGAAATGCTCTCAGTTTTGTGATCATTAATTAATTTATATTTTAGTATATAAAATTATTATAATGCCAGAAAATGTATAAATTAAATTTTTCTTGTTATGAAAATAATAATATTTTAAACAATTATTTTCAAAAGTTGTATCTCAGTCTACTCTAAGGTATTTCACTTTTCTCCTGTTGGGTATTTAGCTTCCAGCATTCATTATGATAGCTATTATAACCCCAATGAAAATCTGTGAGAATGTCAGCCAGGGCAATGTAGGCACCAATTGTCTTGAGGTATTCATATGAAACATGTACTAGGTTTGATTTTTTAAATTATTTGATTTGTGATTTATTTTAGATTTATTGAACCTTTGCATTTTTCTTTTATAAATTGCTTATTGTTCTCCCTGGCTTATCACATCATCTTTTCTTCATGTTAAGTTTCAAGAATCCTTTATATTTGAAAGATATTTGCAATTTATATGTCATATGTGGAAATATTTTTTGAATTTGTAATTTGCTTTGAAAATTTATTAGTGGTTTTTCTTACTTTTTATCAAATTTATAGATTTTAACCTATGTTTTCTCTTTCACTTTTTATGTTGAAGAAAATTCCATATCCTTATTATATGAATATCATATAAATTTTCACCTATTTTAAGGACTTTTTCTGGTTTTACTTTTTACATTTAATTTTTATTTCACCTAGGATCTGCTTATTTGTATAAAGTAGAAATGTTTTTTCTTTTCAAATAAATCACTCTTGGACCCATGCAGTATTTACTAAGTAATTTATCCTGTCTTCTATGATATACCTCTTTAATTTATAAATTCTGATAGGTACTCATTAATGTTTCATTGTATTTGTTAGAACTTTCACACCAGTGCTAAATAGTGGTCAATATCAGATATAAGTGTCTGGATGCTGGTTTTATTGGGCAAAACGCCAGTGTTTTGGAGTTCGATGTCTGGATAGACATTCTTACATAGAATCTTTTTGTGGTTTTGATTGTTTTGATCTTAGGCACACTGATAACAATCCAAGGCAGAATTTTCACCGACGTCTATGGAAGCAATACTGCACTAAGCTCAAATGGGAAAAATGTTAGGATTTTGAGGTAATTTTTATGTGAAAATATATTCTTCTGACTCACAAGTGAAATACGATATTCTATAAATAATTGGTCCAATGACATTAAACCTACTATGATGTGATGGAAATAACCAGTGTTTGTCCAGCCATATTATAGGAAGAAAAATAGACGGTTGATTTATTGACATGGCAAAATTGTCAATATGCCTTTGTGTTGGTTGTTTGTTTGTTTGACATAATTTCTTCTTTTTCTGTGATGGATTTTATTAAAAGAAATTACACGAATGCAAGTCCAATAGTAACTGAGTTACAGTCAGTTATAGTCAATTTTACTAATGGAGGACCTTATTGCTTACTCTAACTGCCTCTATTTAAAAATACCTGAGGCCTGGAAGTCACATAGCTTAGTCAAGGTGAGGAGTGGATCCAAGCCTCCTAACACAGCTTGGCACTCTTTCTATTGCATTCTGAGACAGTGTGCAACTGAAAACAGTCATTGGCAGGCCAGAGTTTGAAGCAAGATTCCTCTGTTCACCAGCTGTACATCAGATGGTAATATTGGCTAGCTCACTAACATCAAAAAGCAATAGTTCGCAGTTTGTACTGGACACTAATATTGTCCCTGGAACATTCTCCTGTAGCATGATGGGGTTCTCTCAGCCCTGCCTCAGAAAACTGAAAATCCTGTTCATTTCCCACAGAGTATGGACGTAGTATCATGGCTTTCAAAATGTTTCATTTTTATTACATACATGTATAAAACAGATGAAGGGGTAAATTAAATAAACAATTCAGACAGCAATTATAGGATTTGTTAAATGCTAAAAAGACTATATATATGCATATGTATGTATATAATTTTATAAAATGAGCAATTTAAAAGGTTTTATTAAATGAAACAAAGGTGAGTGAGCTGACATTCTGTGAGCCAGAACTTCCAATTAAATCACAATTGTATGCAGATGGAAATGTTCATATTGATCCCTTATATGTAATAAAATAACTACTAGAAAAACATTTAACTTTTTATATAGACAATTTAGTGTAAATGAAGATTTTATCTATTTCAGTATGGTTGAGTGCTGTAAACAGTCTATACTCCAATTCTTAGATGGTTTTTTTGTTCAGTTATCTTTTTCCATATCGATGGACAAGTTTCCAAAACAGATTGCTCCCCACCACCCCCTTTCCCCACAGTGGCTAGAATTTATTTCTGTTTCATACCAAGGAACCAGTGAAACTTATCTCATGAAATCATAAAATCACATGCAAAAGGGATCTCAGAGATCAGCATATCCACCTCTTGTACTCTGAAAATCCTGGTATCTTATATATAAGCATAGGAAAATTTTTCACTTACCTAGTAGTGGGAGGACGAGATGTTCTTAGACACTCATTGGTGTCACTTACACCAGGTTCACTGTGATACTCGGCTTCTTCAGTCATTGCCCGTTTCATTAGCAGCGAGTTGAGAGCCAAGGGCTCTGCCCTGGGCAGGAAGCCAGGAGACCTGCTGCTCAGATTTTTCTTTTCGGCCAACACTCCAAATTCAGTCCTGGTGCAAATTATAGATGACATGCTGAGGATAGAGGGCTTGGTGTCTACTAAGACACTTTTGATCTAAAAGTTAAAAAAATATTTCATTAAGGCCAAATAGGGTAGTATTCTCAGATATGCTCAGCTGTACCACCATGGGAATTATCGACTGTGGGTAAGAGAATAGACTGGGAATTCCTGCTCTGTCCCTCACCAGCTGCACGCTTGGGCAAATCACTTAACCTTGCTGCCTCGGTTTCCTCACCCATAAAAAGGAAGGATAATAGTTAATAAGTCATTGGGTGGATGCAAGGATTAAATGTAATAAGAGCCTATAAGGGTTAGCTGCTAAACTTACTACTCAGTTGAAAAAAGTAAGAGTTTAAAAGGAGAATTTGAATCCAGGATCTCTATAATGAGTTCAGTAATTCAGTTTATTTGTTTTCCAAACCTCATGTAATGATCAAATAAAAGGACTCGCATGTTAAAGTATTTTTTTAAAGTTCAGAATTTCCTGTAAAGAAAAGTCGTTATTTTTTATAGTGCAGCCATGTTTGGGACCTTATTTTGAGTCTGGCATTTGGTATCACAGAAGCTGGGTGGTTTATTCTGACATTGCTAACAATAGAATGCCAGTTACCTGTGTGCCTCCAATACTATCAAGTTCATCAGCCTGAATATGACAGCCCTGAGAACCTCAGTGGCCGAGGAAATGTGAAGGAAGACATTTTCACTGTCACCTCACTCCACCTCTTCTCCACTTCCCTCCTCCCTCACCCCCTCCTCTTCTCCCCTCCAGCACCTCTCTCTCTCTCACCCTTTCTCTCTCTCTCTCTGTCTCTCTCTGTCTTCCCCTCCCTCTCTCTCTCTCTCTCTCTCTCTCTATCAGATGTCAGTACATGCCTTCTTCATCATGATTGACTTAAGAACTCCCCCACTCAATTCCTATAATCTGACTCTTACTAGAATATTGTTTTTATTCAACTTGATTGAACTGTAAGTGGATAAGTCCATGATCTATGTTTTCCTGTGTATTTAGCACTTTCTAATACACCAAATGTTATGATTATCATGTTTATTAGTCTCCCCCAGTAAAATGCTCAGTAGATTTTTGTTGAAGGAAAGAGTGACAGATAATAAGTAATTGAGAGACAGAACATTTAAAGTGGCCATTGAACTTCTTCGGAGGAAGGTATTTAGAAACAATTTATTAAACATAACAATATTTTTTAACATAAAATGTTTATGCAGAGTTTATGTTGGAGGAATGCCCTGTGAGCTTCTCAAACCACAATCTGATGATTTGTAAGTAATTCATTTTCTTTATAAAAATAAGTAGCAGATATGAACATACTAAATTTAAATAATTGCTAGCAATACTGCATGGCCAAATGCTTTATAATACAGTATAATTTATAATATTTATAAAGTAAATTAGCATTCATTTATATTGTTATAATATTCCTAATTATAATTTGTCAGATTTTTCTAGTTATAAGAAGATAGATTTTCTAGTTTTCAAGACACCTTATGTATATTTTTTATATTGTAGGTACTTTTTAAAGATAGTTCAGTTTTCATTTCTTTGAGGATTAATAAGCAATTTATAAGTACAGCTTTTATTTTTTCTACTTTTAAATCGGCTTTGTAACATATACCTTATATCCTACTCTGTCTCCAGTATGGTATGCTATGGATCACTATTTAGGTTATTATGAAAAAAAATGCTTTGAGAACTATCTTTATCAAATCATTTCATGGATAGTATTTTGAACTCTTTAGAAGAAATACTAATGGGGACATCAAAGTTAATTACAAAATATTTCATTGTTATGTGAAATTTTATTTAAATATCTTCAGTGAAGTCTTGGAAATATTTTTGTTTTACAGAAATTTTTGTTGTAGCAATAGTTTCTATCCTGATACATATTCTGAAATGAGATGTTTTAAAAGAAAAAAAAGTATTCTAAAAATTGAATGTTAATGTATACTTTGATATTAACACATGTACTTGTTAGGTATGGTCTAAAACTAGATCATCCAAATAGAGACACGGGTTCTATGATTTGTAAGGTAACTGGAACTTATATTGGTAAGTGTCGATCGTCTCTTCATAATTGTCTTGGATGCCTGACTCTGCTTCCCTATTTTGTGTTTACCTAGACCTCTCTTGCCTTTTTAAAAAATATTTTCTTTCTTCCTTGTCTTCTTTTTGCTTCATGTAAATGTATATGAATGTAACTTTTCTTCAGGTTCACATATAAAGTAAACTACGTTACATTTCTTCTTTCCCCCCAAGAAGATTCCATGGCTAATTAAGCTGTTGCCTTCATTTCGTGCTGTTTTGTATTCCCCCTTTGCTGCACATATTCCAGACATATAGATCTTTTGATTCTTGAATGAGTTTCCCTCCTTCCTGTCTCAGACACTTTGTAAACATCCTATCCTGAAAATTGCAGAAAAATGTCTGTCCTCAGGAAAATCTCCTTTGACCTCCTGTTTTTCATTCTCCAAGCTCACTTTTCTTTTCCCGATGGCCTTATCAGCGTTTTTAGCTCTCTGTCTGTGTCGTTGCTCTTAACTGATTGTACCCATCACTGGACAGTGCGTTCTCTTAGGTGAGGGGCGGGCTCACCCTGCATCTCTCCATCCCTACCAAGGCTCCGAACAACTAGAGCTGTACGATAAGGAAAGAGATTTCAGGGCATGGTTACGAATCTGTTCTTGCATTATTCTTTATTCCTAATTATATTTTGTCAGAGTTTTTTAGTTATAACCCCAAGACACTTTATGTTTTTATATTGTAGATACTTTTAAAAGATAGTTCAAGGACAATAAAAGATTCTCTCTTGAAAAAAAGAAGGAAACAGATAATAGCACAGAACTTTCTTTTCAATGAACTAAGAGAAACTAGTTGTATAAATGAACCCAACTAGTATATACATTAAAATATGTTTGCAACAGTGGAATAGGTAATTTGGGGAATGATTTGTACTTCTTCTTACTCCCTGTTTATCTATTGCCTTATCATAAAATGAAAAAAATTGTAAAACAGAAAAGAAAAAAATATAGTTCAGTTTTCATTTCTCTGAAGATTAAAGGGTAGTTTATAAGTACAGTTTTATTTTATCTTTTCTGCTTTTAAATCATCTTTGTAATATGTAGTTGTTATTCTCCTTTGCTCGGCAATTTAATTGATTGTGTATTTTAATTAATTCCAGGTCATCACAATGTCAGCTTCATCCTAGACAGTGATTATGGCAGGTAGGCCATTTTTTTTTTTTTTTTTTTTTTTTTTTGTGGGTACCGGTGGGACGACCTCAGGACCTCGCGCACCAACAGGCACCCGTGCCGCTGAGCGATATCACCGGCCCCTTTTTTGTATGTGGGTTCCGGGAGTCGAACTCGGGCCTTCGCGCTTGCAAGGCAGGCGCTTAAGCCGCTGAGCCGTCTCACCGGCCCAGGTAGGCCATTTTGTAAATAATAATTTTCATAATTGATTTATTTACTGGGTAAATAAAACAAAATGTATATTTACTTTGTTCTATAGATTTGGAGATTAAAGAATTAATCATTTTCCTCCCCAAAATTAGCATTTAAAGAGTCAGTAACTTCCTGTTACTTGTATTTTGTGTCTCATACATGACCTTTCAATTGTTGGGAATCTAGCACTAACTAAAATAGCAAATAAAATGTCTCTAACTGTAATATTGAAATGTGTTATTTATGTCTTGTAGCTCTTCTGATTTAGTTATAATTCTTTCTTTTGACAGCTAAACTAATTAAATTTTTATTTGAACTACTGTAAAAATAAGTCGAACCTCATGATTAATATTGCCTGATATTTTCTTTTATATTAAGGCAGAGAGTTGTGCAATATGATAGTTATAGCCGCCAGTTATGTATCTTAACACCAAAATATTAATAACTTATATTTATAATTTTTAATAAAACTAGAACTCATTTCCAGATATCCTGCATCTTAATTTTAGTAAGATTTTCACATGTTTAAGGAACTATCAGAATATGCAAATCGTAGTTCATGTTACATGCTATAGATGATAATGGCAGATGTTCAGTAGCAGCCGTGGTGTTAAGGACTTTACATACATTATCTAGTTCAATCCTTCAAGGAAACTATAAATTGAATGCTATCATCCACCCCATGATAGCCACTTGGAAAGTGAGGGAAATGTTAAGTAATTTTCCTCAGGATATTCAGCCAGTAGAAGCAGTGAAAGTAAGTGAATCCTGTGGTCTAACACTAGGAATTGAGCATTTCATCCTAGTGCTCTCCAATGACTGATGGAAGGTTCCAGCTACCAGTACCTCATCTCATCACTACTTATGGTCCTGACCCAGGACTTTTATTTTAACCATACAGGATTACTACTCTTTTAGGAGCTTTTGCAAATGTAAGGGCATTTCCTGACTTGCACAGTAACTAGGGATGTTAAATGCGTTAGTGGCCAAGATGATGATATGCCAAACCTAAATGAACTATTCTGTCCAAAATGTCATAGCGTCTTTCATTGATAAAATGAGTTATTCCTCAGAAAGCCAAATAAATGACAACATCTAGCATATAATCCTGTACTAATGGCTGTAGTAGGTCAACAATAAGTCTATTTTTTTTTTAACTTTTTTTTTTGAGTCTGAAAAGAGACTTAACGATTAGAAGTTTGAAAAGAATGGCAATGCTATGATCAAAGTGTATTGTTTTCCTGGTCAGTATTCACAGACTGCAAGAGAAGGTCAGATTTGGTCCTTCCCTGGATGGAACTGCAATTCGAGTTAATCCAAAAGTCACAGCCACTGAATTTTGAGAGCATCCAGTGCTAGACATCTAGAAGCAAAAAGTCTGTAATGAAGTGATGTCTGGACGGACTCTCTTATGTACCAGTATAGACTAGACTGAAACCATGAAGAATAGTATAATTCAAGAACAAATCAAAGTGGAAGCCATTAGATGGTGCTAGGATGCACCTTTTTATTTATATGGAACAGATGACTTAGGGCCCTATGATTTAACAGCTGTTTTCTTCTTTTTTTTTTTTGTGGGTACCGGGGGTCCAACCCAGGGCCTCGCGCTTGCCAGGCAGTTGCTTATGCCGCTGAGCCATCTCACCAGCCCAATAGCTGTTTTCTGCAAGGACACCAGTACTTACACATACTTTGTTAAGCTCCAGCAATAGAATTATACCAAAAATATTAACAAACCATGTTAGCAGCAATAATTATTAAGTTTTAATTGATTTCCGGAACTACATCTGATTCATTTATGCTCTCAGTCTCATTCTTCCTAAGGTGAAAAAAAAAATGAATTCTTAGTTCTGAGTCTATATGAAAAGTATTAATTGCAAAATCCATCATATGTCGCTCAGAAAAATAATCATCCAAAAATAGGTGCTTTAAGTGATCAAGGCTGAGTACGTTAAAGCTGAATGTATGCTAAGTGTCCATAAATCAATATGCTGTGCTAACTTTCCCTGTAAAAACACTGTCAAGTTCACAGAGAAGATAGGCAATACTACTGCATTAAATTGTTGATTCTGTGATCTTGATTTACAATTCCTTTTTCCTCTTTTAGCCAATGGCTAACCTTTAGTATTAATGTCTCATGATTGAGGAAATTGCTTTTATGCAAAATATTCTCAGGAATTTAAGATAATTATTAAAAATATTACATTTACTACTTAAAAACAAGTTTTAAGATTACACGGCATTTAAAACTGTTAAATCATTTTAGAAATTATAAAAGTCATATTTTACCAATTTCAGGAGCATTCCTGAATATCAAATGAACCAATTAAAGACCAGTGAGCTACCCATTCTCTCTCTTTTAATAGCCAACCTTCTGTCTGCTCTTTTCCCAAGTTCAAATGACAGCTGTTCCAAACTGATAAGGTTTAGATGAGACTGCCTTAATTGAGAAATGCCTAGTCATTATCAATGAATTAGTGAAAATCACCTCCCTGTCATCCAAAATAAATTACATTCAAATTTTATTTCAGGAGGCAATTTTCCTAATAATTTAAGAAGAATAGGTAATTTTTGAGATGTAGGATCTGATCTGAAACAACGTTGTTGAAGACAGCATGGTTTCAGATCTTTGGGAATCAACTTAAAGTCTTATAAAAATATACAATGTAGTATGAACCTCTTAACTAATTTAGCATAAAATAATTCAAATAACAGTCCTGTGCAGGAATGTTGTAATGCCTGGGTTAGATTTTAGGAGAGTTCATTGTTCGTCTCAACCACAGGATTTATATTACCCTTTTAGACTCTACTTCAGTGTAGCAAAATTATCCTCAATGGGTTTTGAGTCTTAAAATTCTTATTTGAATTTCTTAATTTTTCAAGTTATGAATTTTATGGAGGTAATTAAGGGAAGAATATTTAATTTCTAGGATTGTTTTCTAACCTCCAGGTAATGGAAGTGGAAAAAAATATATATATATATATCAGAAATATGCACAAATATTAAGAGTCTGTGTTTATTAAGGATGAGATGAGCCTGGTGGATTGTTGTTAATTTGCTCTCATCCATCTGTACTATTATATAGTGTGTTAGTGAGCAGGGAGGGGTCCTAGGTGGCATATAGGTTAGGAACCGGGGCTTTGGATTCAAAGTGCCTGGGTTCCAATTCTGTTTCTATCACTTGCTGTATTTATGATCTTAAGTAAGCTAAGTAAATTTTTTAGTATTTGCCTGCCTCATGTCTTAATAAATTGAGAGCTCTTAGCTGGATTCTCCTCGGACCTACAGAGGTTCTAAGAGAAGAGACAGTGGGTATCAGCTGAAGAGGTCAGCCATATGTAGGACTGTCCTGCTGCTGTTAGTCTGTTTGTTTTTTGTCCATATAATATCCTAAAATCAACTTTGTTAAGGAATAGCTTGCATTGACCAAAATGTACATACTTGATGTGTACGGTTTAGTAAGTTCCCACAAATGAATATACATATGTAACCAACAGCCAAATCAAGATATAGAAGGTTTTTGTCTTCACCCAAATGTTCTGTTGCACTCCTTTGCAAGCTGTGACATGATTTCTATCACTACTGTTTTACAAAACTACTAAAATAAAGGTTATTTTTTGAATCAGAAATTTAAATGAGAGTTTATTTTTTTTAAACAGGAGTCTCCCACAGAAAATGGCATATTTTGTTTCTTCTCTCAATAAAATTTCAATGTTTCAAACATTTGCAGGTATGTGACATTTCTCTCTGAATGTGTAAGTGGGTGGAGGGAGATGGTGTATACTTAATTTCATCAAATCAAAGTCATAATGATTGTAAGGTGTACTATATTATTTTATGTGCTGCCAGGAAAGGAAAATTACCTAAAATGGGAAGGATGCTGCAACATTAAGCCAGGGCCTCTGAAAACTATGTTCTTAATGCAAGATTGATTGAAAATCAAAATTACGGGCCGGTGAGACGGCTCAGCGGCTTAAGCGCCTGCCCGGCAAGCGCGAGGACCCGAGTTCGACTCCCGGAACCCACATACGAAAAAGGGGCCGGTGATATCGCTCAGAGGCACGGGTGCCTGTTGGCGCGTGAGGTTCTGAGGTCGACCCCCCGGTACCCACCAAAAAAAAAAAAAAAAAAAAGAAAAGAAAATCAAAATTACAACCCAAGCAGGGAAATTTGCAGGTTTCAACTTTAGTTGTTGGTTGGGGAAGAAACGAAGTTTCCCATATCAATTTGAACCACAAATCAAAACTCATAATTATGCTGTCAATGTAGTTTAGAAGAATCCTGAAGCAGTTTTTAATTTAATTTAATTTATTCATTTTAAATTGTTCTCCATTTGATATGATAGTACCCCTAGGAGAGTATCAGAAGCCAACAGAAACTCTCTCCTTGAAGAAATGTATTTGTCCAGTCAGGAGTAATGGAGAGACATGTTCAGATTTCAAAGACATTAAAATGTAAAACACAATTTCAAAGAATTAAAATGTAAAAGAGAGTGTGTCTTGGGTGGAATCAATCAAATGGGAAATATCTCGAGACTTTTCTTAGAAATTTATTTAATGCAAAATTTGTGTGCAATAATCCGTAGAATTTTGGTATAATTAATAAGAAACTATTTTAGTAAGAATTTGCCATATGTCATATACTGTACTATTTTATCGATATACATAAAGTTTTTATGTATAAACACAGAAAAAGTCTAAACTTAGTTCAATGAATTATTACTTGAGAAAGTATAGATATAAGATTTTGGTCCGTAAGTATAAGCATTATAAGATGCATTCTTCAAGAGTGTATGGAACAAGAGGTGATTTAACCTGTCTTACCGTTTTGTTTTGTTTTGTTCTAAATATCTATGCTCAGCTCAGTTTTTCCTTGCACCTTTTATCCCATCCCCCAATTACTAATATCTCTTTAGCACCAGTGACCACTAAAGCCCGGTCCCCTTTGGAATGTAGGCCTCTGTGAAAGTTGTTTATTGTGTACTTTGCAGGACTGCCCACAAGACAAGATAATGAAACACCTAATTTATTCAGCTGGCAATCTATTACCTACATTGCATTAGGTGTCATGGCTAGGTGATTTGGAAATCTTTTTTTAAATGAAGCATTTGGGTTTACATGGCATAGTCATGACATTTTTAAAATGTGCTTTCTTTCCTCAGAGGTTACTACGATTTCACCTTCAAAAGGAAGCATTCGGGGTGGTGCCACACTCACAATAAATGGTCGGTTCTTTGATCAGACTGATCTCCCAGTGACAGTTCTAGTTGGAGGTATTTTTCATGATTTTTAATATATTACTTTCTAAGAAAAAATGTTGTCTGTTCTTTAATAGATTGGAGACAGAATGACACTCTTTCCTCACTTATTATATTGAATTAAAAACTGGATTATTCACATAAATGATGGAGCTCAATACCCTTTCTACCCCAGTTTTCCAGAGAGATTGGTGCTACTGGAACTGGAACTATGAGGGTGGCACCAAAGGGCATTGTGTCATGGTTGCCATCCACAAATTCCTCACCACACTCTCTATCTAATGAGCCTTTAAACATCCTTTTGAACTGTTACTTCTCAACAAGTTAGGTAATTATGGGGAAATTTTAATTAATATTTTGAGTACTGTCCTCATACCTCTGTGATATATGGTGGCACCTGCACATTAGCACTTATTGATGACATTGGCCTTGGAAAGAGTGCTACTTAACACGATGTCACTTACAAATGCGCAGAGAGTTTGGTTCTTTGGCTACGCATCAATTTTATGTATCTGTCTAGATCTATTCAAAGACAGGGAACTGTGCAGCTTAAAAGTGAGGTTGGGATAAATGTAATAGAGGGACTCTTCCCCCGAGTCAAAGTGACATCACTCAGGGAAAGGCAGGGCACAGGATGCCTGGCCATGCAACTGGGCACATGCTTGTACATTTTTGCAACAGCTCCCAAACAAAAGTTGGGAAACTACTGGAAAAAGTAGTTTCCACTTTTTAAGGATTCTGCCCAGGAGCTGTTAAAATGTGATTTTAGAAAAGAGAAATGGATAGAAAACAACCTCATCTAACATGTGTACAGTAACTTTTCAGTCTCCATGAAACCTTGCTGGTTATCTGCATAAATAGAAAAACCTGGCCCATAAGATTTTTATATTCAAATAATGTATTGTTTTGATGAGATGTTATACTTCAAATATTAAAATAAGGTGTATAAAGTGGTTATAATTTATATAGCTTGTTTCATGACCTACTATGCCTATTTTGACTACGATACAGTTGATATGCTAAAGTGATGTCCATTTTCTATCATATTTTGTTGCCATTAAGATGGCAACCAGAGTTGAAATTTGGAGTCTTTAAATATTTCTCCAAAGTAGTGATCTGTTTATGCATATTTTTAATCCCAATAAAAAGGGCTATTGATTTAATATATGGTTCAAATTTATCATTTTCTATTTCGATTTTCTTGCACTCACAAGACATTCAAAATATTGTAGTGAAAAGTAGCATCAAAGTCTGCACTTCCCAGACCATTAAACGGAAGCTGGGAAAGATCTCTCTCTCCGTCCCCTTGTCCTCACCTTTTGTGGACTGCAGTTGCTATTTCAGTAACCACTGGCGCTGACCTCACATGAGGTACACATCTAAAACATAGACTCTTCCATCAAGTCCAATTGCACTTGTGTAAAAGTTATAGTTGTTCTCTTTTAGACCCTTGTCTTTTTTGGGATTCAGTCTGAATACGTTTTACATTGTCACTTTTGTTTTTCATTTGAAGAACCTGGAGTAAAACTACCACATTTCCTACCTAAGAAGGCTGGGATCACATCCCTTCATGAATCCTGAACATCAAGGATGTTTATTCAGTACTCGGAAGAACAAAATATAAGGCTTCACCTTGGACTCAGAAGTGATATATTTTTTTTTTACAAAGTTATAGTTTTATCAAATTTTTCATATTTTTTCTCAGAGATTTTGAAATTTTCCATCTCGAGCTTATGATACAGTATTTTGGCAGGAAATTTTTCTTTTGTGGAAGTATAATAACTAATAAATGATATGCTTTAATGGAAAATAGGTAAAGAAGACGGAGGGCCCTAACTTTGCCATTTGCTCATGTTACTTTGTTTGAATTGAAAAAGTATTTCAAGAGAAGTTAATGCGATTTGTATTCTGAAGATTCATTTGTAACAGTTTTGCATTTTGTTTCTGTGTAGGGCAACCTTGTGATATTTTGAATGTCACAGAAAATAGCATATGTTGCAAGACACCCCCCAGACCTCACATTCTCAAAACTGTGTATCCAGGTAAGTTACCTAAGACAGAATATCCATTTCTAAGTTCGCAAGAAAAGATTGCACATATATGTGTGTGAGTGTATCATTTAGTCAAAATATTATTTGAATTTCTTACAATTTATGTTGTGAATTATAATACATTTTCTCTAAGTTTTTAAATTTACATTTTCTGGATTAGGAAATATTTGTATAAAAATAGCTATATCAAAGCTGCACCTGTGTTGATAAACCCAGTCTTACTGAAAACAGCATGTCTTTATTGATAGAGTATAATAGTACTTTTATTATAGATTAAATTATAATTACTAAATCTTGGTACTGTCTACATACAAATTTTAAAATGTCTTTTCCTGGTTCAAAAAAAAAAGAGGAGGTTAAATCCTAACTCCCAGTAATTTGGAACTGAAAACAGATGAAAGAAGTGTAACTCAAAAATTCATTTGATACTTTCCCCTTATGACCTGGAAAACTTGCAGTGGATGGCTTTTGTATCTACATTAATTCCATTGAAATGCTGTGTGTGAGTGTGAGCATTATCTCTCATATCTTATCTCTCGTATCTGGTGCACACAGTGAAATATGCTTATAATTCTGTCACTGGTTGGTATTAGAAGCCTAATAAATTCTATTTACCAACCCATACACTTCTTTGCTTTGAATTAGAACAAGTTTACCAGTTTACGAAAATAATTTTGGCATTTATACTTGATGACTTTAGAATATATTGTGTACGTCAGGGCACACTGCTGCTCTACAAGGTTGATGTGCTCAAGCTTTTCTCCACCCAAATAGAAGGCCATGGAGACATTGCATCGTGACTGTCACAAGTGGATTCTTCTCTTTTGTTGTATTTAGGTGGGAGAGGTCTAAAGCTTGAGGTATGGAACAGCAGTCAGCCGGCACATCTTGAGGAGATACTTGGATACAATGAGAACACCCCGGGGTACATGGGTGCCAGCTGGGTGGATTCTGCTTCCTATATTTGGCCCATGGAACATGACACGTTTGTTGCACGCTTCAGTGGATTTCTGGTGGCTCCAGATTCTGATGTTTATAGATTCCACATCAGAGGTGATGACCGGTATGCCATTTACTTCAGCCAGACTGGACTTCCAGAAGACAAGGTAGGGAGGCTGCAGAGTATTATTTGATACGATAGAAACAATATCATGATCTTCATCTATACTCCATTTTTATCCTCTATCCAAATCAGTGCATATTTTAAAGAATTTAGGAGAAATGATTGCATGTGATTTGTTCTTGGCTATTTTAACACAGATGATGTGAACTATAACATTTTAGAAAACTCATAATCTGAAAGTTTCTCCCCTACCTAAATTTTGTCTGCCAAGGTAAAAACACATATATTTACTTTCAAACTGAAAGTTTTTCATTGTGAAGTAATTATAACCACAACATAGGAAATTTGGAAAGAATGGAAATAGTTTACTATTCTGTACTTACTTGGTCATAAGATGAAAGTCTGTCTTTTCCTTGTGATTCCTGCTTTGTTTTTATGTAAATTGGATCATACATTTAATTTCATAATTATTTTTGTCATATGAGTATTAAATATAAAATGTTATTACTATATTCAATGACTGAATAATGTTATTAAGGTATGATAAAAATGCTGTACAATTAAATTTTTAAAAATTATTACAGTACAAGACATATTGTTATTGACCTCCCTTTAAATATTTCCTCTTTCTTCTAATACATTATCCCATCATTCTTGCCACTTTCTGAAGCAGTTCTGAAGTCCTCTTTCATGAGTGGCTTTTGTTCCGCTGTCCTGGCTGCCTTGATGTCCTGCACTGACTCAAAATATTGACCTTTCATGGTCACTTTGATTCTGACAAAGAGCCAGAAGTTGCACAGTGCCAGATTTGGTGAATAAGATGGGTGAGGATGCACCACAGTGCTTTTATGAGCCTCCCTTTCCATTGGGAGGAAGCAGCTGCACTCGCCAGCAGCGTTTGCCTTTTTACTACTTTTTTTAATCACACCGTGTAAAGGCACTGGAGAAGAGGACTTCCAGAAGTGCTTCAGAAAGTGCCCAGAATGATGGCTCAAGTGTGTTGATGGGATAAATGTGTTAGAATTGAGGGGAACTATTTTGAGGGGGATTAGTGGCAATGTATCTTTAACTATAATACATTTTTAAAAATTTAAACATTCATTGCATATTTTGATCACACCACATACATGAGTTTATTAAGCTTAGCTAAATATCTCCCTACTAATAAGTTTTTAACTTACTTCTGAATTTTTATGAACACAATACTTTAATGAATATATGCATTCATCAGACATTTTTGTATTTTGAATTATTTTCTCAGGACAGTTTGCAAATATGAAACCAATAGATCAAATCAAAATCACTTTTTATGGGCATCTGAGATGAACACACACTTCTCAGATGAAGAAATACAAATAGCAAATCAATACATGAAAAGAGGTTCAACATCACTGGTCATTCGAGAGACGCAAATTAAAACAGCACTGAGATTTCATCTCACCCCAGGAAGAATGGCTATTATCAAGAAATCAACTAATAACAAATGCTTGAGGGGCTGTGGGGGAAAAAAGAACCCTTCTCCACTGTTGGTGGGAGTGTCGACTGGTGCAGTCGCTGTGGAAATCAGTGTGGAGACTCCTCAAAAAACTAGGATAAGAGGTCCCATTCGACCCTGCTATTCCCCTGCTGGTTATTTTCCCAGAAGAATTAAAAACATCATACCACAGTGATACATGTGCACCCATGTTTATAGCAGCACAATTTATAATAGCTAAATCTTGGAAACAACCCAAATGCCCATCAACTGAGGAATGGATAAAAAAGATGTGGTATTTTTGTACAATGGAGTGCTACTCAGCTATAAAGAAGGATAAACTTGAGACATTTATAGGGAAATGGATGCAATTTGTGACCATACTCATAAATGAAAGAAATCAGACTCGCATGTGTAAACATCATATTGTCTCCCTACTGTAAAAAAGTTAAAGAGTAAATAAGATCCAAAATGTATAATAGATATTGTGAAATGGGAAGAAACTGTTCAAAAGGAAAGAGAAACTGGGGTGGGGGAAAGGAGAGAAAAAGGAAGGGAAAAGGAAAAAAATACACACACACAAGATAGTTAAGATAGTTATACTACCAATTGCTATTAGTTCATTGAAAAGAAAAGTTTGTGCCTATATTGTTTGATCAATTTTTCATGCCTGTGTCTTGTAATATGAGCAACTACTTTGAAGATAACAATATGCAATGTACTAACCATTGTTACTCTCCTACTATCTTGTTTTGAAATTTTGTACCATTGTTTTTATTTTTTTTCCTTTAAAATTAAAAAAATCACTTTTTAAGGCTCAATTTATGTGTCAAGATTGCTTCCCAAACTGGTTGTGTAAGTTTAAATTGATACTTGTAATTTATGAGGTCTAACTTAACATAGTGTGTCAGCATGCTCACTCCAAAGATGGCATAGCCGTTCTTAATGGGAGCATAAAGTACTCCCACTGTAGTAGGCAGAACTATTTAGCAATCTTTGGCATCTTTCAGAACTCGCTCTAGGGTTGTTATTTGGATCAAATCTCTAAAAGTTCTCCACACAGCAGAAGAATCTTTTAGTAATAACAACCTTTTTCCTATAAAAAGGACTTTTTTATTTTCCTGTGTAACTCTAACCATGGAAAAGCTCTGATCCGGATGGTGCACTTGGTATAGTGCTGTTGGTGTGTTAGTGAAGGTTGGAAGGATGTTGTGAACCTGATAATTTTTAAAATTCTATGTTGTCATAGATGACGAATCTTAGAAGAAAAATATGAAAGAGTTTCACAAGTTTCTGTTCATGTAAGTTCTAAGACTGACAGCAATGCTAAATGAAAATTAAATGTTGAAAGATTTAAAAATTCTTTTTTCTATCTTTCTGGGATAAGGTGAAAATTGCGTATCATTCTACCAATGCCAAAAGTTATTTTTCCAGTCCAACACAAAGATCAGATGATATTCGTCTTCAGAAAGGAAAAGAGTAAGGCTTTTTCCTTCTTCTTTAAGTTGCTGTGTGGTATTTATCCTAGATAAACAGACGTTGGGCAGGGGTCTCAAGAATCAAGAACTCTAGAAGGTGTGGATCCCACTCATCTTGTGGGAGGATTATAGTCAGTCTAATCAGTAAGAATTTCCTGAGGCAATGTCTTATTCCCCAGGTTACAAATGGAACCAACCTCAAGCAATGTGAGAGTAGGACTTTATTAGTCACCCTCCATCACCATGTGATGAATACCTGAGATAACCGACTTACAAAGAGGAAGGTCTATTTTGACTCACAGATTCAGAGGTTTCAGTCCATGGTGGTTGGGCACTGTTGTTTGGAGCTGACATGATGGTGGGATGTTCATGGTGGAGTCTGTTCACCTTCTGGTAGCCTAGAAGGAGGGAGAAGGAGAGAGAAGAGTAAGAGGAAGAGGAAGAGGAAGGAAGGAAGGGGAGTGGGGGGAAGGCAAAGGAGAAGGAGGAGAGGAGAGGAGAGAGGAAGAAAGGGAAGGGAAGAGTGGAGGGAGAGGGGAGAGAGAGGGGAAGAGGCCAGGTTCCACTAGGCTCCACCTCTTAAAGGTCCCCCACCCCAGGAGTGCCACAGGCTGGTGACCGAGCTTTTCACATGCAGGGCTTTGGGGGACATTTAAGATCCAAATCATATCAAGAACTTTCATCCTGGACACACACAAACACTCCATTACAAAATAAGAGATGTGTCTGTTTAAGCCTGCCTTTCATTTTCTTGAACATTTTTAAGTTCTGCATGTCCTCTGTGTCATACACCAGGGAATTACTATTACGATCTACAGTAGGAATTTGCTTAAACTTCTTGAGGATAGGGGATTGTGTCTTCATCAATAAATATTTACTGATTAAGCTGAATGAGTTGGTCATGTATAAGGACAGCTGTCTCCTAGGACAGATATCTTACATTATTTTATTTCAGCAAACTGCTATGAAACTTTTAATATTTTCATATTTAAAATGTATATAGGTTACATTTATACAATATAAAAAATTTAATGTATTTTTAATATAATTTTGATATTTTTTCATTGAAATGATTTTATAACAAGTGTTCTGGGGAGAGTCATATTTAATAATTACTCTATTTTCCAGATATTACATTGAAATCCTGCTGCAGGAATATAGATTAAGTGCTTTTGTTGATGTTGGACTGTACCAGTATAGAAGTGTGTATACTGAACAGCAAACAGGAGATGCAGTAAATGAAGAACAAGTTATAAAATCCCAGTCGACAGTTATACAAGAAGTACAGGTTTGCTCTCATGGCAGATCTACTTTATCAAAAGTTACTGTCTAGAACTGGGGGTGTAGCTCAGTGTACCCTCACCTAACACTCCTAAGGTCCTGGGTTTGATTCCTAGCACTTCAAAAAAAAAAGTAAAAGTAAACTTCGAAAGATAGAAGCTTTCTTTATTCGGCTATTATTTTTGGTAGGTTAGATGTTGTTTTAGGGGGATGCTATCATGGACAAGTATTAAGTTGTGGCTTGGAATATCTATATACTATATACTACAAATCAAACAGGCTCTTACAGAATAAGACAAATTTTTATGTGGTTTAGAATATTTTCTGATTTCTAGTAAAGTAGAGCAAGAAAGAGGCATTGAATAGCTGAATTATGGTGATTTAAAGTGTATTTTTCCATATATCAAACATTTGTATTTTTAAATTTTTTATTCTGTATTTTTAAATTGGAAACTAGGTTATAACTTTAGAAAACTGGGAAACAACTATTGCAACTAATGAAGTTCAGAAGATCACAGTAACCAGCCCATGTGTAGAAGCTAATTCATGTTCACATTACCAATACAGATTAATCTATAACATGGAAAAAACTGGTGAGTTACAAATACAAGAGTGATGACATTTCTCTTTATGTATAGACATAGCTATAAAGTGTTTGCTCTAGTCCATGCTACTGTCTGGAATATAAAGTTTGAATAATATGCTAGATAAAGAAAAAAACTATATTATGAGGAAAAACCTCCAGAATAGGCTAGAAAGTGGCATCATTATAAACAACTTTCTGGCATATACCATCATTTTCCTTTCTAAGGATAACAATAACTGTAAATCTAAATACACTTAAGGATTTCATATAGCTGTGACTCACTGGTGCAAGTTCGGAAAATAGAAATTAAATTAATCATTGCGACATTTCAAGTTCTCAAATTAAGTGACCTATGAAACACTAATTCATCAGTTATTAATGACACATTTCTATATTTGATAATAAATCCTAAAAATAATTTTTGCCATTTCTGTTCATTATTTCAACTGGTAAATATTTATAAGTGCTTACTATTTGCAAAATACAATACTTATTACTATGGGAATATTAAAATAATAAAATATAATCCTTTCCAACAAAGTCATCACAAATCAATTAAATAGTCAATATTACTGAATTTGAATCAACTTCAGAGTATAATTCCTCCAAGTTTGATCACTTACGTGGTATAGAGTATGGGTACTCTGAAAAGTTAGGTATAAGACTTCAGTGTTGGCACAGTAATCCAGAGAGATTTTAACTCTTCTGCTTTTTTTCCCCAATTCTTCCAAAAGTCTTGCTACCTGCTGATGCTTCTGAAGTCACATTGCAATCCGCTTTAAATGACCTGTGGTCTATAAAGCCTGATACAGTTCGAGTAATAAGGACACAGAATCTCCAGAGCTATATATACACAGTAACTTTCATGTCAAATAGAGGTAAGCTTGTGTTTCATTGTGCGCTCCTCCAGGAAAGAAATTTATATCCTGTGCAAAGCCACTGTAAAAAGTGAAAGTTCCATGAAATGACAGAGGAAAAGAAACATTTAGAGCCTTGCTCAATTTCAGGATACCTAGAAATTAAACAGGTAATGTTTTTCTATGGTGATTTAAATTCTAGTTCTATTTCAAGGAATATACAACCCAAAAGTACAAGACCATCACTATATGCACTACAATTAAATACGCTATCATATAGTTTATAAATTAATGAAAATATTAATTCTGAAAATGAAATTTAAGGAAATGAGTATTGGTAAGGAGACAAAATTCTGGCCAAATCTCACCTGAAGAAAGGACTCTATAGCCACATTCACAAGGGAAACTTTCCATCCTATGGCTCCTCCTTGAGGATTGGCAAAGTTCGCTGGAATATTAAAGTCCAAGACACTCAACAGTTAAAAAAAATTCACCTGTGTTTAATGAAGATGGATATGTTCTCTTTACCTTTTAAAAATTTCAATGGATAATTTTTACCTTCATATTAATATTTTACACGAGAAAGTTTTGAGAATATTATGGTAAATAAACTTTAGTAACCACTTTGGCTATTTGGTATATCTAAGCCCATAAAGAAAATCCTTGGATATGTGTGTGTGTGTGTGTGTGTGTGTGTGTGTGTGTGTACGTGTGTGTGTGTCTTCTATTTGGGCAATCATTATTTTCCAGTTCAGGTAGGTAAAATGTTACCTCAATGTTTATGTCTTATTTTATGAGATTAATAATTTAATTGTTGAGAGGAGGATGCAGATTTGTAATAGGTAAATACTGGAAACAACCCAAATGCCCATCAACTGAGGATGGATATCTTTTTATACAATAGATGTATCTTTTTATACAAGATACAAGGATTGTATCTTTTTATACAATGGAGTACTACTCAGCAATAAAGAAAGGTAAACTTGGGCCGGTGAGATAGCTCAGTGGCATAAGTGCCTGCCTGGCAAGCGCGAGGTCCTGAGTTTGACTCCCGGTACCCACATTAAAAGGAAAAAGGGACTGGTGATATTGCTCAGCAGCACAAGCGCCTGCTGGCAAGCACGAGGTCCTGAGTTGGACCCCCAGTACTCACACGAAAAAAAAAAAGAAATTTGAGACTTTTATAGGTAAATGGATGCAACTTGAGACCATACTCTTAAGTGAAATAAATCAGACCCGCATGTGTAAACATCGTATTGTCTCCCTGGTGTGAGAAGCCAAAAGAGTAAATAAGGTCCAAAACGTACAATAGATATTGTGAAATGGGAAGAAACTGTTCAAAAGGAAAGAGAAATGGGTGGGGGAAATGAGAAAGTAAGGAAGGGGAAAGAAAAAGAAATACAAGATAGTAAAGATAGTTATACTACCAGTTTCTCTTAGTTCATTGAAAAGAAAGGTTTGTGCTAATATCATTTGGACAATTTTTCATGCCTTTATCTTGTACTCTGAGTAACTACTTTGAAGATAACAATATGCAATGTATTAACTATTGTTACTGTCCTATTAGCTTGTTTTAAAATTTTGTTTTTTCTCAAAATAAAAAAATCTAAAAATGTCATGAAAGTTAGTTTGTCCAAACGCTATGTCAGTGAAATTATGGTTATCCTTGTTGATCTACTACTTAGAGATAAGAGAGAAATTCCAAGGTTCCAGCAGTGACCCTAAGAAATACAATACCACAATCAAAACTGGGTACATTTTATAATATTACCCAATGTAAAAGATCAGTGAGATTCCACATAAAGCATCCTTGCAAAAAGTGGAAACACCTGAGAACAAAGCCTTCTTTCTGTCAGTGTGGCATTATATGAATAAACCCCACAGGTCTGAGCTGTTTTCTAGAAGTCAGCTTTGTGCTATACTCACGTCCAAAGAAAGTAGCAATATCCCACTCAAGCCCTTTGCACTAAAATAATGTGATTGCCACAAAAGTGAAATAATTTTTGGAATATCCTCCTGCCCACTGATCTTTTCTTCATGGTCAAGTACATCTTTTTGTTTATCTTACGTATTTCCTTTTAAGCCATAGAAACAGAATCTTAAGTAGATAGTACTTTGCGGTTTTGCTATTTCTGTTATAGATATATAACTACTTAAATTTAAGGATCTTCATTTTCCCATCCATCTTTTTTGTGTGTGTTAATGAAACTCTCAAGTAAAGCCAATTTCGTTGAGTATCTATTACAGATGTTCATTTTTTCAATTAATCTATTAAAATTCTGCTTGCTAATTCACTGCAGGAGACTTTGATCTGCTCGGTTATGAAGTACTTGAAGGGAATAATGTCACAGTGGATATTACAGAGCAAACCAAAGGAAAACCCAGTCTGGAGACGTTCACACTGAACTGGGATGGGATTCTTTCTAAGCCTCTCACCCCATGGTCATCGGAAGCTGAAGTATGCTCCACCGACGCTCTCATCATGCACTTTCCCTGCATCCTCTCCCAGCATGCACTGCGTATTTATAGACAGATGAGGAAGAGAAAGAGGCACCACTTCTAAAAATCGCCACAAATCACTTAGCATTTGACCAGCCTACCAAAATTTATATACTGTAAATATTTTGTCTAAAAAGGAATGCAGAGTTCATCTAGCACAACTGCCTCTTTTTTCTGGACAAAGCCTCTCAAAGTCATCAGAGCCCTGCTTTGCTTTTGTGTAGGCTGTGTGTCCCTCTACCTGCCCCGGCACTGTTCTTCATACCAAATCCAACTTGTCAGCATATAAAAAGTCAGAACGTCCTCGAGGGATGTCATATAGTAAAAGCTTAATGACAAAGTTTAAGTATCTTGTTATTTCACCCAAGAAAAAGCAACTAAATGTCAATCATCTATAAAGAATATTTCAAGAAGTAGTAACACATTCTCCTACTTGGCATGGTGGATAGAAGTCTATCCACAGTGAGGAGAGAAGGAAAAAAACATAATTACAGGGGCCCGTGAGATAGCTCAGCTGTGTAAGCACCTGCCTGGCAAGCGCGAGGGCCCGAGTTCGACTCGCGGAACCCACATACGAAAAAGGGGCCGGTGATATCGCTCAGCGGCACGGGCTCCTGCTGGCGCGCGAGGTCCTGAGGTTGACCCTCCGGTACCCACAAAAAAAATAAAAATAAAAATAAAACAATTACAAAGAACAAGGAAGGAAAGGGAAATTCTCAGATCTATGTCAATGGATTTGATGTTTCTGCATGTGGGGCAGCAGCTCATAAGAAAGGAATGCTTATGGGTTACTGAATCATGGCAAATACCTGTACAATGAGTTTAAGTCATTATTTGTCTGATGACTAAAGACTACACATTGTCTCAAGCCTTTAATTTAATTTAATTAATTTATTTATTTATTTTTCTTATGTGGGTACCGGGACCCAAACTCAGAACCTTGCGCTTGCCAGGCAGGTGCTTATGCCGCTGAGCTATATCACCGGCCCAAGCCCTTAATTTTAAGCAACAATTATTTTTGTACTTTGTGAGAGAAATAAATGTGTGTTATAGAGAGTCAGAATGTGTACCAATTCTGTATGGTCCAGAATTATTTATTATTTTTAGGTAATCATAAATAACAGGGCTATATTATGCCTCTCTTAATTGGAAAAATAGAATAATTGGAGTCTATAGGTTTTTTTCCCAGTGAATTTTGAGTTAGTTGCAAAATCTTTTATTTGGAATCTGTTTAACTGGGTATAAATAATTAAATTCTCCTCATTACTCTTTAAAACACAAGTAAATAAACATGTCTATGTTATGTAATAACTAAACTAATAATAGCCCATTGAATATAAAACTATTGTCATTCTTAAAACTCCTAAAAAAAATCACTGGACACTAAAATGATCATGTTAACAAAATTATTCAGGAAATGATTTCACAATTCTGGCTAACATATGGGAAATATGAAAATACCTACTAGAACTAATTAGTAGAATTAATAGTAGAATACTCATTGAAAATTAGTGGATGAAGTAATTGAATTGCTAATTGAAGAATTGTTTTATGAAAAAGAAATTACTAAATAACATATTGTTAATTTAGTTTCAGGTAGCTGTGGAAGAAATGGTTGGCACTAAATGTCCACCACAAATTGCACATTTTGAGGAAGGATTTGTTGTGAAATACTTCAGAGACTATGAAACTGATTTTGACTTGGTATGGATTATTTAATTGCAAAAATAATCATGTTATAGATTTATTAGTAGGACCTGTTCTAGCATCTTCATACATTACAAAATGATTCATTTATGAAAACTATATCTTTGCTACATATGAACTTACTTGATTAATAGAAAGTAGGTGAGATGGGCAAATGTAAGATCTACAGTGTTTTTATTGATTATTTTTTCACATGGATGCAGAAAATGTCCTTTATCTTTGCTGGATTCAGTGAATACGATTTTGCTTTTCTTGCTTTTTGAGATTACTCTGTGGTTGATTAGTTCGGTGCCTAATTCTCTTTTCTTCTTTGATATTTATTTACTATACATAAAGGAGAAAGTTAAATATACTTCCTAGTTCTTATTTTGAAGACTTGAGGAAGCCAGATATGCACTATTTCCAAGTGAATATTATTAGAATAAGAAATACACTAATTATTTAGTTTAGATCAGTACCTTAGAAGTAAACTGTGAATCTTTAAAAATATATATCACATACACTTTATATGAGCAGATTTAATGAGAAAAATTTTAATGAGATAAAAGGAAAATCTAATGAGTAACTTTTTCAGTTTAATCAATGTATTTGTATCAAAATGTAGTATTAGCAGCCAAAAAGATTACACAAGTAATTTACATTCTATTGCTTTCCTACTGCATCTACTATCACCATCCCTACATACATTTCTATACTCTACCCACTCTTAACTATTTGCATTTCCTAACACCAGGCTCTCTCATGTCTCTGCTCTTGCTTTTGTGCACATATTTTACCCTCTTTCTGAAGACCCTTAGCCCTTCTTTTCCATTTTGAGAAACTCTTGTTTATCTCATTTGTCACTTCTTCCGAGTCATTTTTCTTGATGATTTTATGTGAGTTAGGTATCTCCCTTTGGGCTTCATATTATAATTATTAATTCCTTTGTCCCAAATTGGTGGTCCCTGTATATAGGGGTAGTGTTCTTCACTTGAATTTAAGCAACAAACAAACAAACTTGGCACATGGCAAACACTGAATAAACATTCATAGAAGGAGTAAATATCCTGAAGGAGCTCATAATATAAGGAGAAGGATAGGACTTGGGAAATATACAAATGCAAATACAAGGGATACTAGAGTATGGATCTGAATGAGAGCTTTAGAATTTCAGAGGAGGGAGAGAATATTTGAAATTAAAGCAGTTTGGGGAACAGTAGGATCCTGTTCAGACTTTAACAACTTGGTTGGGGATGGTGGGAGAAACAATAAATCATGTTTTCAACTGAACTATTATTGTTTCTGTAGGAAAATGTTAATAGAGGGCAAAAGACTGCTGAAAGTGATGCTTACTGTGGTCGTTATTCCCTGAAAAACCCATCTGTTCTTTTTGACTCAGCAGATGCTAAACCAAACAGACTACCATATGGAGACATTTTATTATTTCCTTATAATCAGGTAAGCTCAACAAAATGCTATGCAAATTGAATCTGGAAAATACCTTGGTAATAAAATTTCATGAAATTTTAAAACAAGGAAAAGCACTTGTCATGTGAAATAGTGTCATGTTGGACAGGCATTGTTCACATCCTGAGTGCTTTTTTTGATTTTCTATTCTGGTGATTCTCAAACAAGAAAGAAAGAAAGAAAGAAAGAAAGAAAGAAAGAAAGAAAGAAAGAAAGAAAGAAAGAAAGAAAGAAAGGAAGAGAGAGAGAGAGAGAAAGGAAGAAAGAAAGAAAGAAAGAAAGAAAGAAAGAAAATGTATAGCACCATTTACCTCACAATCTTAGAAGAAATTATTTGCACACAAGTTTAAATATTGAAACAAGTTAAATGTGGTATAATCTCCTATATTTTATTCATTAATAGAGAAAACAAAATGGATAACTATTGTACACTGATCTTGAATATTTAGTTGGAGAAAAGTGAAGGAAATTCATGAACTGAGGAGGTGGCAGTTTTAGTATGGATATTTAAGGCTAGCTTTACACTTTCTTTTTTAAAAAATTTCTCAAATTGTGGCACATGTTCTGAAGTTCTAAGTTCTTAAAATACTTGGCATGCTAAAGGAGTTGTAGACCTTTAAAGTAGGTATTTAATTACTATTTTACGTGACATTTTATCTGTATCTCCAAATATTCTACAGTAGTCACATTCCAATTAATCTGCCTAAATGTTTAGCAGCCTTCTTTTTCTACATGAGGTGGACTGTTAAGTTTATAGAAAATTGAATAAGGGTTAGTACATAGCGCATCTCCATAAGAAGTGAATTGTTTCAATTTTTAAAGGAAGCCATATCTAAGAAAACAAAAAATCTGTCATTAATTGTAAGGTCACTTCAACTCCATTTCCTTGTCAATGAAGCTTCTCCAATTCTCCTCCAACAGCTAACTAACTGAAATTAACCATTCCTTTCTTTTCCTTTCTCTATATTTTGATACATTTTATATGGAAAGTGCTCAATAAATATTTATAGAATTAAATTGAATTAATTTGAATTTTGAAAAAATAATTTAATCACAAGATATTGTTACTGATTTTTTTCATATTTCTTGTATAGTTATGTTTAGCATACAAAGGATTCTTGGCAAATTATATTGGTCTAAAATTTCAGTACCAAGACAATGGCAAGATTACTAGAAGCACAGATAGACAATTTACGTATAATTTTGCTCAGGGGAACAGGTAAGTTACACTATGAATTTGAAAACAAGTTATACTATAGTATATAAACTATAAAGATAAGCTCATCTCTTGCTTTTTGTTGTTTTGTTTTGGGGATCATGTGGATCTAATTACAATTTTTCTGGCCTCCTACACACACTTTCTAACAGAAATTGTTGTTTTAGAAAGAAACCTATAGATTACGAAAATAAAAATTGCTCTAATGTCATCATTACCCATGACCATTTAAAAGACAAAACAATGCTAAATGTTGGAATTTAAATTATATATTATTAAATCCAATAATGTTCTTAGATACTGAAAGATAGTAGAAAGAGATCAACATCAAAATGTGCTAGTAGAAAGACAAAATATTTTTTAATGACTGTATTAGGATAAAAGGGAAAAAGATAATCTGAAATGATGCTTGCTTTGTGCAAGTTAGACACATAGAAATGCAGATAGAGAAATGTAAAGGAAGTGATTAAATGAGCCTAGAGAATGTTATTTAATGACTGCAATTATTATAGCCTCAAGAACAATTTAGTTCTGTGTAATTATGTTTTGATTTTTACTAATTATTATATCTTCTAGAATTTACGTAAATCCTGACTTTGCATTTCTGTATGTAATATATGCAAAATTTTTATTTACAATAGAAATAATAATGAAGACACTCAATTTTCTGTTTTACAAAGTACATCATTTTAAACAAATGTTTAATAAAAAAAGGTCCTTTTCCCCATAGTTCGGATTGAGTTCCCAAATGGCACTGCATTTTATTTAACATCCCATGGATGCTACGTGTGCCTTTGGCATTTCAAAAATACGTTTATGCCATCTCTGGTATTCTAGAGGTACAGAAGGTGAAGAAGAAGGAGAGAGAGAGAGGAAGAGAGAGGGAGGGAGGGAACGAGAACAGGGTATTAGTACTGACAAAGGTGTTAATCTCTCAGTGGAAAAATGCATGCCTTTGAGCATGTTTTAATAGACTATATAGATTAGGACCAAAATGAGCTCCTGGAGGGAATGAAGTGAGAGGGAACAGTTCTGCAGTTCCACACGGTAATTGTTGACTCAGAAGAGGCTACATCAATGGCAGCCACAAACAGGGAGAAGCGATGCTGGGGCCAGGTAGACCCACCCGTGTTTTCTGTACAGGAGCAGGGGAAGCCTGCAAGCAGAATGCTATACACGTGCCATGCACAATTTGCTTCAGATCTTGGGTAATCCCTTGAGGGATCCTTATGAAGCAGAAGTCCTCCTTGAAGGGACATCTGAAGGCACATCTTGCTACAATTTTCTGCATGCCCAGTGGATTCACAATTTTAGCTTTGAGGCCCACTATCCGCATCTATTTCACTCCATTGCGATAGGATTTTGTAACATTTTACAGACCCCACTCTTCAGTGTTAGTTAAACCGTCACTTCCCAAATAAGGAGGTCTCTTCTAGCCTGCAGCTTCTCTTTTCTTCAGGCATGTGAAAATGTACCAGATTTGTTAGAATTGGTGAGTTTTCTTTATCCTAAATGTTATAAGATTTTAAACAAGACTATCATGGTTTTGGAAAAGTGCAGGGTTCTTCCATTAAAACTATTACCAGTCAAGGCAAAAAAAAAAAAAAATTCATCTGCCTTGAATGTCTGTTTCTAGGCCTGTTTTTCTATAGGCCACAGAGCTCACCTAGATCAAGTAGATGTATTAGCGTTAATTGCATTCTATAACTTTCCCTAAGCACTAATATTTGTATAGTAAATCAAGATTCAAAATTCAAAGTTAGCTGCCTTCCTTTTAAAAATTGTAATTATCCCGCTATAGTGGCACAATTGGCAATTACCTTAAGTTTTACTTTCATTTGCAGTTGCCTCTTTTTTTTTTTTTTTTTTTTGAGACAGGGTCTAGCTATGTAGCCCAGGGTGGCCTCAAACTTGTGGCGATCTTCCTGCCGCAGCCTCTTGAGTGCTGGGATTACAGGTGTGCACCACCATGCCCAGCTGCAGTCTCCTTTTATACAGGCTCTGGTTTGGTATTTCAAGTTTTCTAAATTATAAATTTACTATTTGTTAAATACTTGTTAAATTACTAGTTGTTAGACCTTCAAAATTATAAAATTAGTAGTAAAATTCTCCTTAGAGGCTCAAAGTGCTTTTTGAAATCTAAACAATGCTGTAGCAACGTAGTTGTGCATACAATTTTAAAAAATTGATCCATGCAGTATATGTTTGAGGCACATCTCTAGAGTTTATACACCATGAAGAAAATGAGAACAGAAAGTACCCAAACAAAGCAGTCAATTAATAACTACAGTAGTGACCAATGCAAAGATTACTGTGAAACTATATTTAATTATTTGGGTACAGTATTTATCTATTACAAACTCTCATAGCTGAGTTGCTTTATTGTAATTAATGGGATTCTAGTACAGTTAACATTTAATGGAAAGTCTGTATCTAAATTATGCATTTAAAAGACACTATGCAACCACTTATATCTCCAAATAACTCAGCACCTTTTTGTCACTTAAAATAACGTACAGTGACCCTGCAGTAAGATCTTTCAGAAATAGTATCAAATTCTACTTTTGCTTCTTAGCAATGGACTAAACTTGCTGCTCTATCTCTGACATTTATAACTAAACACGTGTACTCTATTCAGTGTCTTGTTTTTGTTAATATGCTCTACACAAAAGTGCACAGTACTCCTTAATTTCCTTACCAGTTGTTACAGAATGTTATTTTACATTCCTGTGGCAACTGCCATACTTGTTTGTGGCATTGACTATTACTGCCAATGTAAGGTGGAGTTTCTGTCTGCTGTGCCTCATCTCTGCTACTTTTCTGTACTAATAAAGTAGGCGTGAAGATTTTTTTCTGAAGAGGGGAGCTTTTACTCACTAACACTTTGAATGATTTTATGGTGTATTTGTTTGTTACTAATCTATACACCCAATTAATCAACCATATTTCAGCTGGACCTACACTTGCTTTGATCTTCTGGATCTCATTCAGAGTAAACAGACTGGGACAAATTTTTCTCTTCAAAGAATTAGTTTACAGAAAGCATCAGAAACGCAATCTTTCTATGTGGATGTGGTATACATTGGACAGGTATCTACAACCTCACCACTGGAAGAAGGTATGTTATATCATTTTGTGTCTCCTGCAGTCCTCCTAAATTTATCTCACATTAAAACCTTCTATGGAAATTATTCTTATATTCTGTAGTATACACAGAAGCATTCATCTCTAAATATTAGTGACTTATTCCTTCATCTCAATAATATTATGATTTAATAGTATGTCTTAATGAATAGGGCAGGTCATTATTTTAAAGTTAAACGTATTCTTAATGTAACTTTTCTCATTATAACAGGAATTAGCTTTATAGTTCTAGATTTTGGTTCCCAATAGATACACTATGGCATTTTTATTCTCTTTGTTTTGTCTTTGAGAAACCCACTATGAAGAGGGAGATCGATTCTTAAGATGCAACTCCTGACATGAGAATCTATCTGATAAAATTGTCTGAAAACTTCACGGACATAATGCTGTGAATAAAGATGTTATTTTTGACTGTCTTAATATGGTTTATCTAGTTATGTTAATAAACTCATACATCTGAGATGTGATAATAAAATAATGAAAATCAACAATACAATCTTATTTCTCATTTACTTTATTTGTATATTTTAGAAATGGCCAAGAGGAGGCTTCCAGCATTAGCAAATAAAGGAATATTTTTAAAGCACTTTCAAGTGAATAAGAGCAAAAGAGATGAATCAGCTATGACAATCCAATATTCCGTTACCATGACCTCATATAATTGCAGTTATAACATACCCATGATGGCTGTGAGCTTTGGACAGGTAATCTTAGGATTTTGTGAGTTATTATTTTCAAATTAATGAGCATTAGTTTTGATATGGTAAATTTTATTAATTTCTGAAAATAAGCTGACATACAGATTTAATAGAATATGACGGTTATTCTGAGGATAAACCTAGGACTCTAGGATGGTCTAGAGTCCTGGGCATAAAAATTGACTTAAAAGCATTAAAACAGTTCTGTATATATCTATGGTGGAAAATGAGGAAATATTATTGAGAAAGAAAGTCAGATTTAAGTAGAATTTTTCCTGCTGACTTAAAAGGAAAAGATATGGACTCCTCTCGTAAATATCCTTAAATAGAAATTACTATATTGAAAAAAAAGTTGAGATTCTACATTATGCTTTTAAATGGTTTCTGTTGTAAGCAAAATCTAATCTCCTTTTATAAAAATTTATACCAAAAGGAAGATGTTGTTTTCCATAATGCCAAAAGAATCTGAATAATCTGCTGATTGAGTTATTTATAAAATCAGTATTGAATACTACAAATATAATGAGCATTTTAAAATTTAATTTCCTTTAAAAATGAGTTAATATCCTTTCGTACCACGAATTAAAAACAAATACTAATAAGCTCAAGATTCAAGTTTTTTCCTTTCCCTTTTTTATTGCTATATGTTTGTGAAATGTAATAAATTCATTCAGCATGGGGAATTGGTACATATACATATCCCATCTCAATCCTTATTGAACATTTTTAACTAGAGACACAGAAAACTTTTGCTAGCTAAAAAACTTTATGATTAAAGGTAGTGAAAGACTATAAATATTACATAAATTACCTTTACCCCTGCTGCCCCAATGTTTTAGTCTTACTAACTTTTAAGGTAAATGTCTTAGAAATGTTTTCTAGTCTTTTACTTTTAGCTTTATTACAATATGTGTTGACTTAGGGTTTTGTTTTCTCAAAGCATCTCTGTCAATACCTCTCATTTTTAAAGATTTCTCATTAAACTAACAATTGGTAATTGCAACTTTTAACTCCAGTTATTTATCCCAGGCTAAATTGGAAAATATAGGACTTAATTTTTGTGTCCTTTTCAAAAATTTCAAATGAAAGCTAAATGGAATAATATTCAGTGTTTCAATGTACAGAACCAGGAATTGTAATTTGAGCTAATTCTAGATTCACATTCACTTGTAAAAATATAGAAATATTCCTATCTCCTTCACCACTTTCCCTCAATAGTAGCTGTTTGTACAATATAGAAAAATACAATGACTAGGAAACTGATATTGATACAATACACACATGTCCTTATTCAGATTTTATCACTTTTATGTGCAGTCACCTGCGTGTGTGTGTAGTTCTATACAATTTTATCACAAGTGTACATTCATCTAACATCCACCAGAGCAGCTCCGTCACACGCATCCCTCAGTCTGTCCTCTTGTAGGCGAGCCACCTCGCTCACTAGCTTCCTACTCACAAATCTGTTCTGCTCTATAATTTGTCATTTCAGCAATGCTACATAAACAATATCAGAACTTATGTAAGCTTACTGATGCTTAGCCTTTTGAGATTGGTTTATTTCACCCAGCATAATTCCCTTGAGGTATATCCAAGATGTGTCCATCAATAGTTAACTTCGGTTGCTGAGTAGTATTTAATGTTATACGTGTACTAATATGTTGAACCACCTACCCATTGAAGAGCATTTGAGTTGTTTCCTGCTTATTTTGAATAAGGCTGCTATGAACATTCATTTATAGGTTTTTATATGACATGCTTTCATTTAGGGGAGTTATATGGCCAATAGTGCAATTATGGGGTCAAATGGTAAGCACGTGTATCATATTGTAAGAAAATTCAGTATTCTTTTCCAAAATACCTGTACCACTTTACATTCCCACCAGCAACATGAATGATCCAGCTTCTACACAACCTTTTTTTTCCATTTTAGCCATTCTGATAGGTTATGTAGCGATAACTCATTGTAATTTTCATTTGCATTCCCTCATGTCTATGATGTTGAACATCATTTTAGGGGCTTATTTACCACTCAGATACCTTCTGTGAATGTCTTCTATCCATTTTCTAATTGTATTTTTTTATCATTGAGTTTTAAAAACTCTTCATATATTTACATACAAGTTCTTTGTCAGATATATGGTTAACAAATATTTTCTTCGAGACTGTGCCTTGCCTTTTCATTTTATTAGGTCTTTCACAGAAAAATAGTTTTGGAATCCAATTTATGATTTTTTTCCTTTATGAGTGATACTTTTGGTTTCAAGTCTAAGAACTCTTCTTAGCCCTAAGTCCTAAAGATGTTTTAATTTTTTTCCCTAAAAATATTATAGATTTAAATTTTACGCTTTAGGCTGTTATGCTTTGTGTTAATTTGATAAATGTGATTTTAGGATGAGGTTCATTTGCTTGGTTATGGCTCTCGTTACTTTAGCACTATTTATTGAAAACATTATCCTTCCTCTATTGAATTACTCTTATATCTTTGTGAAAAATCAATTGAGCATAATAATGTGGATATACTTCTGGGTTATCTATTCTTTTCCATTTTCTTTCTTTCTGTCTTTTTTTTTTTTAGAGTAGGAAAATTTATTGGAGAATAAGAATAGCTCTTGAGAGACAGGCGGGGTCCCAAATGGGTTGCTTTCCATTTTCTATATGGTGATCCTTCCACTAATACTATAGTATATTTATTACATACCTATAGAGTAACCCTTAACATTGAGTAAAGGGGGCCCTCTCATTTATTCTTCTTGTGCAAAATACTTTAGCTATTCTATGTCCTATGTCTTTTCATATACATTTTAGAATAAGCTTATTTATGTCTACAATAAATTTGCTGATATTTTAATAAGAATTAAGTAGATTGGTTTGAGAAATATTGGCACCTTTGTTATGTTGAGTCTTTTAATCCATGAACACAATTCACGTACACACTATATGCCTCCGTTTATTTAGGTCTCCTTGTTCTTTTTTTTTTTTTTTTTTTTTTTTTTTTTTTTTTTTGTGGGTACCGGGGGTCGACCTCAGGACCTTGCGCGCCAGCAGGCGCCCGTGCCGCTGAGCGATATCACCGGCCCCTTTTTCGTATGTGGGTTCCGGGAGTCGAACTCGGGCCCTCGCGCTTGCCGGGCAGGCGCTTAAGCCGCTGAGCCATCTCACCGGCCCGGTCTCCTTGTTCTTGTTTTAAAAATTAACACGTTTAGTTTGGGTCTTCTTCGATTGCTTTTATCAGAATTTTAAAGTTTTCAAATCAAATCCAGAACATATTTGTTAGATTTCATTTTCTTTGAGATAATTGAAAATCATCTTATATTTTTAATTTTAGATTCTACATATTCACTATTCGTATCTAGAAATGTGATTGGTTTTTGTGTGTTGATCATGTAAGCTGAACTCAGTGAATTTTTACAAAGTAAACACTCATGTAATCAATATCCAGATTAAGGTAAAGGAAGTCATTAGCTCCCTGATAGCTTTCCTTGTATCTTCTCTTTGACAGTAGACTACTCACCTCGCACACCCAAACGCCCACTGTTTTGACTTCAACTACAATAAATTAGTTTTACCCATTTTAAACTTCCCATCAATGGAATTATAAAATGTGTTTTTTGTCTAGCTTCCTTTATTGAATCCTGAGAGATTCTTATTGTTACGTGTAGTTCATTCTTTTTCATTGATAGACATTATTTCATGGTATGAAAATACCATAATTTATCCATTGTGTTGGTGGACTTTCACATTATTTCCCATTTGAGGCTATAATGAGTAAAGTTGACATGAACACTCTTGAATATGTCTTCTGGCACTTATGTTTCCTCATTTCTGTATCATTTTAAATTATACAAGATTAACAGATAACTCTGAGGGATCAGCATCGGGAAAATACCATTTTTACTGTTAGAATTACAATCCATGAATTTCTACAGAATGTTTTGCTTCCATCAGTTGATTGTGACTCAGTATTTTAAAGGTATTTAGTGAGGCTGGGTCACTCACTCTACCGACCATATACTTACTTAATTTTTGGTTAAGTCCCTGTATTGTATTTCTCCAAAAAGGTTTTTAGTTTTCTGATGACCAAGATTGCACCTCACGTTTCTTTGCCTCCCCACAGTGATGAGCTTTGTACTTTGCCTGCTCGATAAATATTTGCTCCTTGAGCGATGGAGGGTACATTCTGAATTAATGAGGTATTACTGTGGCTCCAGCTGATTGCTGCGCAGATGACTTGAGTTGATTTTGGCCTCATTACTGCAGCTATGTAGGCCTGGCCCATGTTGATTTATGTGACTCTCCTTAATGTTCTGAAAATCATGAATACATGGGGCTCATTTATGTCCTGTCACAGGATTGTACCACGGTGAAGCAGAAATCATGTTAGCCATTGTTCGGTTTAATCATTTTATCAATATTTATTTTGGAAATTAGATAATCACAAGCAAGACAGAAAATGAGTCTGTTTACAGAGGGAATAATTGGCCAGGAGAGTCAAAGATTCGTATTCAAAGAATTCAGGACGCTTCTCCACCTATAAGTGGCAGCTTTGACATTCAAGCTGATGGGCGTATTCTCAAAGGTAAATGAGAGATGTTCAGAACATTGATATAACACACGTGTATGTGGAGTCTATAAAATGTTAAATGTTATTTCATTTGAGAATTACTACTTATTATTTTAACACTCATATGTCTAGTCACACAGGTGCATAGATAACGCAGACCACATTATGGCCAATCATAATGTTTTTGTTTTAAACTTTTCTTTTCCTGGAGTAAAAACAAATTTACCCACCCAAAGCCAATATCATTAACAGCGATTATTTTTATTTAGAAGTAATGTGTAAAAGTCTGTAAAAATATAACAGACTCAATATTCATTTTGCTGAAGGTGGTTGAAATTATGACTTTCATAAATCATGCCTTTATCTAATAGGTACATTTTGAAAAAAATTACTATAGTAGCCAGAGACAATAATGATAATAGTACAATATTATAGAAATTGAGAATTGGAAGATTATTTTTAACAACAACCTTAACTGGACCATCTAGTCCTGCATTGACCATGAGCCACATGTGTCTACTGACGCTTGGAATTTAACAAGTGCCACATATTGAAATAAATAACATTGATGTATCTTTCAATATTGTTGAAATAATAACATTTATAATTGTTTCTTTATAAAATTTATTGTTAAAATAATTTTGCTTGTTTTTTTTGCTTTTTAAAATATTCCTGCTACTACTAGAATATTTTAAAATTGTGTATGAGGTCACGGTATCTGTTGGACGGTACTGATCTAGATAATCGTAATAGACATTTTGGTGTACCATCTAGTAATATTTCTGTGCATAACTTAAATAGATCTATATAGATTTTATATATGACTTGTATAGATTATGTCAATAATATAAAAGTAAACTATGTAGCACAAATGACATTTTCATATTTTTTTCACACCTCGACCAGGTGTACTGGGTTATATTCCCAAAAGTTTGCTCCTCTCTTATGTTCATAAATTATAAGTCATCAATACAGTGAATTGATATTAAAAATAAAACAGTTTTTGAGCCATGACCGCAGCTTGAGATACATTACTAACATAATTTTTCTTTCCCAGAAATGTATAAATTCTTCACATAAATAAGGTAGAAAATTCATTCTCACTGTATGGCAGGATGTGTAGCTTGCAAGTGACATGGTTCATGTTCTTTAAAGAGGAAATTTGGTTTGTGATTTTCGACTTCTGCTGTTTGCCCTCCCTCTGTGAGTGCAGGCATCCCCGCTGCTGCTGCAGCTGCAGATTTGCAGTTTGCTCTCCAGAGCCTGGAGGAGGTGGGGCAAGTCTCAGTGACACGAGAGGGAACCTGTGCTGGATACTCCTGGAGCATCACGTGGAGAACCTCATGTGGAAAGCAAAATCTTCTACAGGTTCCCTCAATTGTCTTGGCTTCCCTTTTCCTCTATGTGTCGTTTCCTTTTTTGTACTCTGTCTCATTCTAAGAAGAGTTGGAGACTATGAATTTTTAAAAAAATTCAAACTATATACTGAAAACAATTTTAAAGAATTTGAACAGAAGATTGTCCTACACTAGGTTGACCAGGCGTTCTCTTTCATGGAGAATAATGTTTGGTACTTTATTCTCTGTCCCATATGGAGGTCCAGAAGTGTGTGGTAGAAGACCCCTGACAGTGGCGGGAAGAATACAGGCTGGAGCAGTCTCAGAACAAAATCCAGGTGTACTCTAAGGAAGGGCCAAGAATAATCACCCTCAATGGCTGTAACTCTAACACTATAACTATATTCTGTGGTCTTGGATTCTTCTTTGTGATTATAAAGATGACTTTTCCAAATTCACGAGGATCTCACACCTGGAGATCTCATTTAATTCCCATCGCTTATTTTTACTTGGGGAAGACTTATCCTCAGGGTATTTGAAGAAAAGTAGCCTAGAAGCAAACAAAAGGTGCTTCCTCAGGGTAATGAGAGTGTGGGAAACACTTTTCCCTATGTACTGTTGATGAGAAGGTAAATTAGTACCTTTTTATTTTCAGGACTATATAGTAGTGCCTGAATATAGATACTTCATGATTCAGCGACCTCTTTTATATAACTCTGTCCTACTGAAAGCATAATACAGATGTAAAGTGATGTAGGCACAGAAGGTAGTCACTACAGTGTTATTTGTGCTAGTAAAAGCCTAGAAACTTAAATCTCATCAATACTAGAAAGTGGGCCGGTGATATAGCTCAGTGGCATAAGCGCCTGCCTGGCAAGCGTGAGGTCCTAAGTTAGACTTCTGGTACCTGCATATGAAAAAAAAAAATACTAGAATGGTTGTTATGACAAACAACCATTTAGATCCACATATATTTACCTGGAAAGACACCCATGACATAAAGTGGAAAATGCACAGAACTCCACTTGTGAAATCATTGGTAGGGGAGGAGAGGTAGGAAAATAGGAGACAAAAAAATGTATGTAAACATAAAACACGAGTCTGCATGAATGTGCAGAACAGTAACAGTCTCACAGATGTGGGGTTGTTTTAAGAGGACACATGGCCAGGAACTAGAATTAGAAAATTCCAGAACTGAGACAACTCCCATGACTGGTCTCCACCCTGTTATCACTGCTGGTCTCCGCACACCCTCTCTCTTCACTCTTTATGGACCGGTCTCCTCTGCTCATTCAGTGTTTCTTTTCCTCAGTGCTTTGGCTCATGCGTGGGTCAGCATGGAGACTACTGTCTTCTTGCCAGCCACTGTACCCATCAGAAGGCTGCCACACTGGCAAAGGGATTTTGGAACGGCCAGATTGTACATGCTGACTTGATTTGGTTTCATTTTTACCACAGGGAGAAAAAAAAATTCAGGGAGTGGATGAAAAACCAGAGTAGTCAGAGGTATAAAATGATACAGGGAAAGTTGAATATCAGATAGAGAGCTCTATTTTCAATTATTCAACAATAATTTATCAAATGGTCATATTCAGCAAAAGGATCAACTCAAATCAATTTGATTTTCAATTTTTAAGAAAATCAAGTTCAGTAACATATTTTCTTTAAACTTATTCTGAAATTTCAAGAAAAATTTTTGTGGTTATACTTCTCATAGCCATTCTAGTAAAATCATTTTGTGTAAAAATAGATTAATGATTCCAATATTATTGGAGAAAAGGCTAATATGACCGTTACAAGGATAAAGGAAGGTGGCTTATTCAGACAACGCATACTTGGAGACCTACTTCGCACACCCCATCAACAGCCACAGGTATTTTTGAAACTTTTCTCATAATGTATAACCTAATTTTAAATATATAACTAATTTATAATACGGTAAAGCATGGTAAAACAGGAAGATGACCTGTCCTTTTTTATGTGAATATCTGTGTTAAAAGTTGATCAACTAAACAATATTACTTTATAGCTTTTGGGGAAATTATCACTTGGGGAAAATGATGTAATGAGTCTTTAAAATCGACTCCAGCCAGAATTAGAAAATATATTTTTAAATTTAATTTTCATATTAGCTCTGTGAAGTAATTACTAATGTCTCCATTCTAATGATGAGGTAATTAAAATATAAAGAATTTAGTAACTTTCCTAAGAGCAATCTCTATTTTTCTTCATAGCACTAATTAACTCCTGGCATAATATGCATGTACTTTTCTTCATTTATGGTTTTACATTACTTCTCTACTAGAATATAAGTTGGGCGACAGAAGGGATGTCATCTGTTTTGTTTAGTGTTGTATTTTCTATAGCCCTAACATTCACAACTGTGCCAGATACATAGTGGACACATTTGCTGAATGAATAAATGACTATCAAAGTGAAAATACGTAGACTAATTTTTGTGGACCAGCAAGCAAATGTAATTCCATTTGTTCCAAATCCTAGGCATATTCTACTGAACCCTGCTACCTCTTTGCCTGTTTTCACCAGCTCTGCGTTTCTTTTCCGAAAGGTTGTAGTCTCTATCAATGGAATTCCAGCAAAATGTTCGGGTGACTGTAGTTTTACATGGGATCCCACAGCCACTCCCCACATCTTGGCCTTAAGCCCTTCTGAAGGTAACCACCTGCTTTTTAACTTGGAGTATGAGATGAAGGTAACTAGAAAAGTATAAAGTCTGATAATGAGTTTTCAAGATATATTTATTCTGGTATTACCAACTAAGGCAAGCAGGCCATTCTATAAAGTGAAAAAAAAAAAAAAGGAAAAATCTACCACATAAAAATGCTTTGGGAAAAGCACTAATTATTTATTTTGGGAAAAAATGCCTTTGCAACTGAACTATAGTCTTTCTTTTATTGGTACATTTTATTTTATTTTATTTTATTTATTTATTTATTTTTTTTTTTTTGTGAGTACCGGGGGTCGACCTCAGGACCTTGCGCTCCAGCAGGCGCCCGTGCCACTGAGCGATATCACTGGCCCTTTTTTCGTATGTGGGATCCGGGAGTCGAACTCGGGCCCTCGCGCTTGCCAGGCAGGCGCTTATGCCGCTGAGCCATCTCACCAGCCCTATTGCTACATTTTAGATACACATAGTGATCACATTCATCAGAGAGAATTTGTACCTGTACACGATGTAACTTGTTCCTTTTTTCTTTTTCCTATTCTCCTGCCCTCCCTTCAACCCCTCCTCCCCCCATTTACAAAAGCTTTGTTTCCATGTTTTCCTTCTTTTCTCATTTTTTTTTGTTTACTTTTCCCTTCCTCTGAAGTACAGTCTTTGACATACATCAGTTGCTAATCCTTTACACTCCACTTACACCAGTTGGAATCAGGCCCTAAAATTTTACTCTGAGTTTGAGGCACTTTTGTTCAACTAAACTAAGGTATTAATTAGACTCTTTCACCATGTGAGATCACTTCTTCTAGGAGACTTAATATTAAAAGACTAGTAAACATTATTGCTGTTTAATAAAAGACATTAGGTGCTACATTTGAGAATAAGAGAGAAAAATTATTGTTAAGAACTGACCTAGTGGTACCATTACCACTACCATTACCATGGTAGCGGTAGTGGTACCATTACCATGGTACCATTTTCTTCATAGCATGTTATTGCACCAAAAAAATGCGATTACCTGTGTGTCTGAGGTCCTGGGGATTAAAGTTAACACCAGGAATGAGAATTATAAGGGGTGATTTTTTTCCAGTCGAAAAGATAAGTTCAGACACTGTGATCATATACTGAGTGTGGTGGCTAGTAGGAAACTTCACCCACTAGTTATAAATCATCCCATGCCCCCCAAAAAGCATTAAAAATTTAAAATAGTGCTATTATTTTAGGTTGAAAAAATATTATTCTCAGATTTTTTATAGTAATGATATTAACTTTAAGATAATTGATATTATATAGTGTCAAAAATCTCAAGAACTTGAACATTTGATTATAGTCCTTTGATATCTTTTTTATCTATCCTTGCATTTTGTAATGAGTTTCAATTTTTATATGCACTTTTTGAAGATTATTCTTTGTTCAAAATAATTAGCAATCTGAATTGCCTTTCACTATGTTGTAATCAACTTAAAAATAACGAAAAGTATGAAGAATGGTATAAAACATTTTTCTTCACTGAAATTTAACAGCTGTTAATATTTGTCATATATACTTCCAGTCATCAATTTAAGAAAGAAAGAAAATATTACAGGAACAGGTAAAGTGTTTTTAAAGCACCATCCCTAGTCCTGGTCCCTCACATACCTCCCAGAGGCAATCACAGTAATTAATTTTATGTGTATTCTTCCATGTCATTTTAACACTTTTTATATATGGCACACACGTATGGTGATTTTGCCATGTTTGGAGCTTATAAATGAGCTATTACAATGTAAATATCTTGTTTCTTACTTTTTTCATTAATAATGCATTTTGTGGTATCGTATGTGGTTGTAGGTATTCCTAACTTATCACTTTAAAGTACTTCATAAACATACCAATTTAGTTGTTCCTTTCTTCATAGGCACTTAGATTGTTTGCAATTTCTTAGTTTTACAAAAAAGACTTTTTTGAGCTTCCTTTACAAACCTACCATTGCATGTATTCTAGAATGTCTTAAGAATATATGTCCGGACATGAAATTGCTGGACAATAATTGGGTATTTGTGTATTCAGTTTACTAGATAACTCATTTGTCCTCCAAACGTGTTCTAGTACCAGCTGGTATGACAGTATCATCTTCCCCATGTCCTTGCCAATATTTGAAATTATCAGTTTCACAATTATGGCCAACCTGTGAATAAATTTGTCCTTGTTTTAATTTATCTATTCTTTGGTTGGCAATACACATGAGAATCCTCTTATATATTTTGTGGACATTCAGACAATTTTTTGGACATTCAGATTATTTCTTCTTCTGAAAATTGTTTAACATCTTTTATCTTTTTTATTGGATTGTTTTTTTTAAATTGACTTGTAACTATTTATTACATATTATGTTCACTGATCCTTTGTATGGTACGTATCTTCTACCAGTGTACCACTTGTATTTTGGGTTTGTATATGATTCATGGAAACATTTAAATCATTGATTTATGTATCTTGCCTGGCATGTTAACCATAGCTTTTTAATTTTATTTAAGAAACCCATGTCTACCTTGAGATATTAGATTATATTTACTTTTAACATTTTGTTTTGTTTTTTCATTCTGAGTGATTTAATTCCACATGGAACTTATATGTAAGTAGGCAGATCATCTATTTCATGTGTTAATCAAACCCAGACACTTTTAAGACTGAATGGAAAAATATTTAAGTTTAAAATACTGGGACATGGGCCGGTGAGATGGCTCAGTGGCGTAAGCGCCTGCCTTGCAAGCGCGAAGGCCCGAGTTCGACTCCCGGATCCCACATACGAAAAAGGGGCCGGTGATATCGCTCAGCGGCACGGGCGCCTGCTGGCGCGCGAGGTCCTGAGGTCGACCCCCCGGTACCCACAAAAAAAAAAAAAAATAAATAAAATAAAATAAAATACTGGGACAGCAGGTGTAAACAGGGACTATTCTACAAACTTTAGGATTTATGCAACTCTAGATAGAGGAATGATTTTCTTTACAAAAGAGAAGTGTCTACACCACTTACTGTACAGGTTAACCTTTCCTGATGAATTTATAATGGCTAGTCTGTCGTATATTAAGCTACTCTACAGAAACATCTGTTTAATTTCTCTGATATTTCTTGCTTTCAATCATGTAATTCTTCCCAGTATCAACACCTAGATTCAAAATATGAAGCAAGACAGAATAATTCAGTGGAAAAAATACATTCACCAAATAAATATTTTTATTTCCTACTATTTTTAGGCATAGTGTTTACATCTTTTAGAAGATAGGCTTATTTTTCTCTACAAAATACTGGATTTCATAGCTACAGATTCTAATTTTGTTACTCTAATGTTATTTAAATTTTATCACTTGCAGGGTCCTATGAAGAAAGCACAATTCTAACCATAGTAGGCTCTGGATTTTCTCCTAGCTCAGCTGTATCAGTCTCCGCTGGATCTACCGATTGTTCTCTTCTTTCTGTGGAGGGTAGGTTCTCTGAAAAATTATGAAGCCCGGTTATTCTTCTCTAAGAGAAAGTGGAAGCCAAGTGCTATAGTACAAATATGATTACCTTAGTGTATCCTAAGGAGTCATGAAATTGGTAAGCTGGCCTGGATAATACCTTACATTTTTTATCTTTCATCATGACCAAACACTAATGTTTCACGTTATACAGTGTCTTTATCGTGTAATGGTTAAGTTTTTTCTCTTTTTGTCCTTTACAAAGTGGTAAGATGGAGGAATTTTGTGTCCCTTTGGGACACAAAAATGTTCAATCCTACTCTAGTGTCCCAGAGTTGCTGTCAATGTTTTGACAATGACACCCTAGTCATGCAGCAAGAGGATGTGGCCATCTGCCCTGCCTTCTAGTCCAACAGAACCTCTCTCCAATGATGCAAAATTTAAAGAACATTCACATTGTCTACCTCTTGAAATTGGGAGGGCCATAGTTATTTATTGCTAAAGTTATCTCTCGTAATCCTAGGTGTTTTTCTTCATTTAAATAGATTGGAATTATGTAAATAAATCTGTATCATAATTCATTTCTATTGTTTATAATTTAAATTTTCTATGCATTCTTGAGGCCAAACAGCCATTACTGTGCTTATCAGCACACATGGATTGTTCTAAATAAAGTGAAGAAAATATTTAATTTAGTTTTTATTGATAAAACCTATTTTACTCAATTTTAGTATAAATAATAGGTTGGACCAAAAATTTTAGAATTATTAATATAAATGCAATTGAAAATTATGATTTTAAAACTTATGACAGCATCCTTCTACTTTGCTTTCATAATTGGTTTATCTATTTTCTAGGAATGCCTGATTCATAAATCAGGTAATTCATAAAGATATTTCCCCAGAGATCATCCTTGCCTACTAATGTATAGGTAGTTTTCTTCAGATGTATTTATGGGATCTAAAGATGAAAGTCAATGTTAATATTTACAAATATAAATTTTCAATAATTTTGTCTCAAAGAACTTGTTTCTTTATCATTTCCTTGTTCTTTATCACAAGAAAATGAGATCAAGTGCCAGATTCTGAATGGAAGCGCTGGACATTTACCAGTTGCGGTGTCCGTAGCTGATGCTGGACTAGCGCAGAACGCAGACAGTGAGGGATTCCACTTCGTTTATCAGAGTCAAATCTCACACACCTGGCCTGATTCTGGAAGCCTGGCAGGTAATAAGTTGCTAGTTGAAAGTTCTCAACAGAGAAAATTGTGTGATTTTCCACATTTCGTTGTACTGTTTTGGGTACCAGGCAAAGAGAGAGGAACTCCAAGTTCCCTCATGTAGAACAAAGGAGAGTCTCTTTTTAGAAGGGATGGTGATTAAATGGCTGGCTAATTCTTTTGTTTCTTTTAAAGCACAAATCAGGGTGACCGTTTACACTTACATCTTAGGTTATTGAATTAATATCATCAATTATTACATGTTTCCATAACAAGCTCATTAATTATGTCAAGATAAGATTTATTAGTTATTATTCTGCTTACCAGCTGCTTCATTTGTAACCACGGTCTCAACGGAGCTACTTGACCCAGAAAAAGTTCTGCGAACTAACCAAGCCAAGGAAGGCCGAGGAAGAGGATGGAGAGAAAATAACACATTTTTCTTGTCCTGCTTTGTGTTCAGTGTCTTTTTTTTTTTTTAAACCATACTTAGTTTTGGATTTTGTGCTTTGATTTGAACTTTTTAGTGTTTATAAAAAAATTTACTTTGTTTTTATTTTGTCATCTTTTCCTTTGATTTTATTTTATTTAGAGATATCAAAATTTGGGATTTTGTGAGAGTCTTAATTCACTCTCATTTCCCACTTATGGAGTGGTTGAATCAACAGGAACAGCATCATTTCTCTTGAAGTATGAGTGTGAAGATGATGCCCCAAAGCAAATGTGGGTTGTACATCAATATTATTTTTTAGATGTTGTTTAGATGTTGTTATAATTGATCTGCTTTTTGGTTTTTTTTTTTTTTTCTTCTTCTTCTTCTTCTTCTTTTGTTTTTCTTGTAAAGGTGGTACTCTGTTGACCCTATCTGGATTTGGCTTTAGTGAAAATTCAAAGGTTTTAGTTGGAAATGAAACCTGCAATGTGATTGAAGGGAATTTGAATAGGATAACCTGCAGAACACCAAAAGTAAGGCCTCTGATTTCTGTCATTTTCCTCTTAAGTTTGAAATCTTATGAATTAGGGAACGTCTGAGCAGAAGGTTAAGCGAGTGAAACATTTTCGAGAAATTTTAGATTTTCCATTATGCTCTTTAGGATCATTTCTTCAACATCTTTCTGCTAATATTCACAAACAAAATATCATCTCCACATTCTACATGTTTAAAATCATGAAAAAAGACAGACACACAAACCAATATTAATTAAGTAGTGTGTTCCACTTGAAATGATAGAAATACATACAAAGTAAGACAATTTAATGTACTATCAGCACTTGAGAATGAATAAAATTTTACTGGGTAAAATGAAAGTTAAAAAAAAAAAACCAATACTACTAAATAGTCTTAAGAAATTCAGGCAAACAAGTCTAGAAATTTTTAATTTTTAAAAGGAATTTACTTTTTAAAATGTGATAAAGTTTCAGTTCATTGGCAAAAAAAATGTGAAGTTCTGCATGGGACACTACGATTTAGTACGAGGCATTATTATTTATCTTAAAAATAGTCTTTAAATTTAAACCAAGATTCTGGCTTGCTTATTATGTGCAAAAGGATAATGACATAAAAATGTAGCAGAGTAAGTAGGGCCATTATATAGTTGTGATCAGTGAGAAAAATAAATTTGAGTGTGTATCGGTCTGAATGATGGGGATGGGAATCTGAGGAGTACTCTCCATCAAAAATCACTGTGTTTAAATCATAGTATTCAGTTACACACCGAATGTGTATTAAATACACACCAGATGATGGAAAATTGTTTTCCTAATTGGGAGCTGCATGGGTGCTGTTTCAGTGAAAGTACCAGATATTTTTCTTAGGAATCCAAAGGTTTAGTTTTGGATGCTAGAACTAGATCAGCAAAAGATATAATAGTGTGATTTGTTAATGAATTTGCTTAACAGTTACATTGGCATCTATTTCATGAGCAAAAAGACAACACTTATTGTATCCAATCCTTTATCAGTTAGGGAACCACTTGTCCAGAGCATGGATTCAGTAAATTGATCATACAACTCACAAACTACCATATCATAAACATTTATCTTGAGAATTCACACATTTAGCCTATCTTTGACACCAACAAAACATCTTCAGAAGTTTTTTAATAATTTATTTTATTTTCAGACATTTAATTTCCATGTCTTAGCATTTAATATTTTCTAATTGTTTTATTTTCCACTTATTTTAGAGAAGTGAGGGCACAGTTGACATTTCAGTTATTACTAATGGATTTCAAGCCACCACCAGGAATGTTTTCAGATATAATTGCTTACAGACTCCAGTTATAACGGATTTTAGTCCAAAAATACGGACAATTCTAGGTAAGACATTCTTCAATAGGGATAATCATTTTATATATACAGACACCAATCTAGAAAGTCTTTCAATACATAGTTGCTTCTTTTTTTATTTTAAAGAGAAAAAAGATAAACAAGTTTCAAAACAGGTTAGTAGGACAGTTACAATAGTTGATACATTGCGTATTGTTGTCTTCATTGCACTTTCTTCTTCACTGTTGTTTCTTAAGATGAAACAAGGATTTTTTTAAATAAATATTTCTCAGTTTATAATTGTACTTTGAACATGTGCAGCATGGTGAAAATATTGTTTGTTTAGAAAAGTAGTTTGTCCCATTGTTTTTCTCTTCTCAAATAATTAAACATGAATTTTATTTCCACATCACAGCCATCAACTCTTGTTGTCTTTCCTTTTCCTCAGAAAGTGTTAGGATTTCTTAAGTCCGATAAAAGATATAAATGAGTTGGTTTATTTAATACTCAAATTTCACACTGGATAATAAGTCGAAACTTTTTGCAATTTTTTTTCTTTTAAAATAATAGGAGATGTTAATTTAACAATTAAGGGTTATAACTTCGGAAATGAACTCACACAAAACGTGGTGGTGCATGTTGGAGGAAAAATCTGCCAAATTCTCCACTGGAACTTCACAGATATTAGATGCCTTCTACCACTGCTGTCTCCTGGAAAACATTCTGTTTATGTAGAAGTCAGAAACTGGGGCTTTGCATCAACAAGGTATGATAATGACCACAAACTTGATGGAGTTGTGGAACACTCTACAAAGCTAATAGAATTGGGAAAGGACAAGATAGTCATTAATCTATGATATGTTAATGGCTCCCTTTATTTTGCTGTATCTCTTTTTGAAAAATATTTCAAGCAAATATTTAAAAATACAAAGGACACTTTTTTTTTTTTGCAACCAGTGCCATTCAGATCAGGTTGTAAAATTCTCTGCATGACTAGATTTGTGCATATGTCACACAATTTTCATTCACTCAGGAAATAAATACTTATAAAGCAAATTCTGGGGGTCAGACACTTGCATGATGCTGGATTCACAGTAGAAAATGAGAAGTGCATGTTCTCTGCATTGAGCTCACAATTTTGTAGGAAAGATTTCAAACAGAGGATTACATCAGTCACTTAATTATAAAGGTGAAAATAGCTATGAAAAAGAAAACCAGGTACTATAAGAGTATGTAATAGAAGGAGCTAACTTCCTTAGGAACACGTAAGGATTCTTTGAAATGGTGATAGTTAAGACAAGAAATGGGTAGGAAAGAGCTGCCATTTATTTATTTATTTATTTATTTATTTATTTTTATTTATTTATTTTTTTGTGGGTACCAGGTGTCGACCTCAGGACCTCGTGCGCCAGCAGGCGCCCGTGCCGCTGAGCCATATCACCGGCCCTTTTTTCGTATGTGGGTTCCCGGAGTCGAACTCGGGCCCTCGCGCTTGTCAGGCAGGCACTTACGCCGTTGAGCCATCTCACTGGCCCCAAGAGCTGCCATTTAAAAGATAAGATGGAGAGAATCCATCTGTATTTCCTGTAGGAATGTAGTATATTCTTCTCTAAACTGTTCGTTAACTGGCAATTTTACTTCTTGTGTGAGGAAGTCACTAGTTGGAATACTTAGGAAAAGCAAATACTGAAATTTAGGGATTAAATCAAAGACAAATGAAGGCAAATAAAGCTTGTGGCCTAATGGCGGGAGAGATGACTGCAGTGAAATCTCGCAGGAAGTGAAAAAACCTAAGCAACCCGAGGACTGTGTTCCTTTTCAGAGCCATAGGGAGGAGTTCATATGAGTTCCGGAAGAGCTACTGGCTTGTGCTTTGGCTGGATGATATGATGCACAGAATGGACACCATGCAAACTCTGTATTCGTGTAGGCAGTAGTTGAAGAAGTACTAAGTCAGTTATGTTGAGGAAGTTAAATGAAAGCCAAAACAAAAACTCACTGGGGTTTTTCTGCCTGAGTAGTTATGGTGGGAACTAGAATGCGGGAATCTATTCTGATCATAAAAGCATTGTATATTTTGATGGACTCCCAGCAGGTACATTGTCTGTAACAAAGGAAAATGAATTAGAACCCACTCAGTGGAAGAGTGGGGAGGAAAGTCCTGACATTGCCAACAAACATGGAATGATACATTTAAGTTGCACAACACTTTATTACTCAGATAAGATATAGAGAATTTTATTGCTTTTTTTGCTGATGGAGCTGCCTTTATATTTTACTGTAATGAAAGTATAAAATATTTTAAAGGATTTCATTTATTTTTTGAGATTTCAGTTCTCATAACCACAGTTTTCCATAATATTTTAAGATCTTCCATCTCACATGCTTTTGCAATTAAATTTTCAGAAATCTAATTTTTAAAAGTATTAACACTGATAATTACCAGTTTATGTAGTTGAAAACTAATGCCTAACTACATATATGTATATTCAAATATTTCCTCTTCCTAAAGAAGTCATAGGATAGCAAGAGTTTAGGAGTGTGGACCCATGGGACGTGCACTGAAAAAATCTATCCCTTTTTCCTTCTTAGTGACAAGTTAAATGCTTCAATACAGTATGTTTTGGAAGTGACAGGCATGTTTCCACACAGAGGCTCCTTGTATGGCGGGACTGAAATTGTTATCGTGGGTTTTGGGTTCAGCACGATACCCACCGAGAATACTGTCCGCTTAGGTAAGAGCTTCATTCTCTTACCTGAGAGAATGTGACCCTTTTCTCAGCTTAAAGATGTGCTATAGATGCCAAGTGAAAATTACACTAACTCTCTTAATCATGGAAAGTTCATTTTTCTATTAGTGTGAAAAAGGTTAAGTGTATTTGGTTTAGAGAATAAAGTAAAAATAACTGCCTTTCAGTTTTTGATTTTCCAACAAATTATTGTTGTGTATTTAATGAGTATAGAACACGTTAAGGAGAGGTGCTGTGTTGAAAATAATCAATATTCAAACATGCTCACTTCAAAAACCAAGTCCTAATATCCTACCATACACTAAAGAGTTTTTGCAAGGCCTTGATGTTTACTAATGTTACTTTATCTCTACAGTTTATAAAAAATGTTTGAGAAAAAGTGCTACTTCCTTCTTTATTCTTTCTAGGTTCTTTCCCTTGCAATGTTACATCGTCTTCAGAAAACACCATAAAATGCACTCTTCATTCAACAGGGAACGTGTTCCAAGTTACCAACAACGGGGATGATTTAGGTACCTATCACCATTTACGTATTATGAATACAGAAACCTCTTTAACCTGGAATTACTTTAATTCTTATTTACTTTATACTTCAAATTATTCAGAGGATAAGTATTGTTGTTTCTTTCATAACTCATCAGTGGTGTCCACTTAACATAGGGGATCACACATGGAGCGCATTTGTGGTAAACCTGAATTTAAAAGGCTGGACTTTCTAATTCCCATGCTCCCAAGTTGCCCCTGGTTTTGCTGCAGTGCAGAACCTCCTGATTTACTGTAGTTTATAATCAGTCATGGGTTTCAAATGGGCATTCAAGTTGAAACTGTATATATTTTGCTGCATATATGTTTCAGAAAATTCTTAAGTTTAAAGAATTGATCATAGCTTTTAAAATATTCCATGTAATATTTTTGAACAATTTATTGAATAACCATGTTTTTCAGATTGTCTCTTGGTCATCAGTGTTGGACTTGTATAACTTATTTCTTTCATGTCATGTCGTTATCTTACTTTGTATTATTCCTGTTTATCTTTGTTGAATACTTTAACTATATACATAACAGAGTTTTACCACATTAATTAAAGAGTGACTGGGTAGCAACATGGTGCCTACAAACTTAATAAAGAAATTTATTGTTTTGTCTTTTTTTCTCTTGAAATATGATTCACTTCCTGCTCTCAGTGCATGGATTAGGTTACGCCTGGTCACCAGCCGTCTTAAATGTGTCTGTAGGAGACACAGTGATATGGCACTGGCATGCACATCCATTTCTTAGGGGAATAGGATATAGAGTTTTCTCTGTCCCCAGTCCTGGAAGTGTGAGTTACGATGGCAAAGGATTTACAAATGGAAGACAAAAATCTTTATCAGGTATGTTTCCATTTTATTGAATTTTGCACCATGCTTGTTTTTTCTAGATGTAATGAAAAGACGTTTTGTGTATATTTAGCATACTTTTACATGAATAATGCAGAAAAATGTACCAGGTGGTTTGCCTGGCATTTTATGGCTGTAGTAAAAAATGTTAAAAATGAGTGCAAGCAAGCTACTTTATACACACTGAAATAAATTCTGGTATTAGAAATATCTATTAATTCTGTGATAATTGAGAACTACATTGAAACAGCAAAATGCAGTGAAAAGAGGAATATATATTTTAATCATACCAATCTGGTTGCAAGTGATGAGCTTCTGTTGATTGAAATCAGCTTTAAACATTTTTATTTCTTGTAGGACAGCTCAGTATAAAATGTGCCTTTTAGATTGTCTATTTTTCTCTGTATTTAACGATATAAGCATTGCTTTTTAAATTCTTCATTTTAGGTTGAGTTTTTCTTAAATTTTGGTAAATTATGTCAAACTTGCTATGATTATCTAAACAATTAATGCTGAACCTTGTCTTCCCGGGATAAATTCACTATACAAAATAGTTCTTTTATGGCCAGTGAGTCATTTTCTTATTGCTTCCTGTTGAAATATCAAACACATGAAAAATAAGACACATGTCACCTGCATGTGCACTTAAATGATCATTTCAAATTTCTTCACTCTCCTTTAAAAGATGCATTAATTGTTTTTATTTATTACATACAATCTTATTTTATGACAGATTCATTTTCTTACCAATTTACCTCGCCCGGAATCCATTATTATAGCAGTGGGTATGTTGATGAGGCTCACTCCATTTCCCTCCAAGGAGTCATAAACGTTTTACCAGCTGAAACCAGGCACCTTCCCCTGCACTTGTTTGTGGGTAGCACTGAAGCCACATATGCTCAGGGTAAGATGGTTAAAGATGGAAACTGTCACCAAGGTAACCCAGGGTTTATGGGACCTTCCTAGAGCAGGAGTTGGATGACTAGGCATCACCTGAGGCTGTCTCTTACTACCATATGACCTTGAAAAGGTTTGCACTGCTCAGAGGCCAAGTTTATTCTGTACAATAAGGGTGATGGTAATGTCTTCCTGCCTCCCAGAATCCTTGCATGTGCCAAATGAGATCTAACATTAAAGAGTTCTGACACTCTGCATATGCCCAAAATATATTCAAATATTTGGTGATGTTATTGTTTTATTTCCCCTATGGGAACTGGCCTTGAACAAAATGAAAACTAAATTAACTTTACAATCACTCTTTTACTTTTATTGTACAACCTTTGTCTAGGTCTTTAATGCAATTGTCCAGCCTAGGACCAGGCCCTCTTGTCATTTAAAAAATTTACCAGAATTTAAAACCACCTTTGTCAAAATAAAGAGTAATGCAGTCTGAAAACAGTTCTTATTTTAGAAAATCGTCCATGACTTACAGGAAGTTCTTTTGTCTGAAGGAGGACCTGAGAATTTGCACTTGGGAAGCTCTGTGGCAGGCTGCCTAGCAACAGAACCCCTGTGTGGTCTGAATGATACCAGGGTTAAAAATTCAAATACGTTTCTCTTCGAGCTTTCAAGTTGTATTTCCCCATCTATAAGCAACATTGCTCCATCCACCGGGACAGTAAATGAATTGATAACAATTACTGGAAGTGGCTTCAGTAATCTCACATGTGCTAATAAGGTAAGAACATATAGATCTCCTTTGAAATTCCATTTACTCGAAAAAGGGAAGATGTTTTGACCATACCCACATATTTAATTTTTATCAACTCTATGAGATACAATTCACATACCATACAATTCAGTCATTTAAAGTATACACACACACACATATACATGCATATATACATGCATATTATGCATGTATATATGCATATATTTTAGAAAATTTTCTTTACCTAGAAAGAAACCTCCACACCTTTGACCTCGTGGCAACCATTCCGTCCATCCCAACCCAGTGCACCACTAATCTACTTTCCATCCCTATGGATTTGCCTATTCTGGATGTTTCCACAAATAGAGGCATGTAATATGTGGTTCTTTGTGCCCAGCTTCTTCATTTAGCCTGATGTTGCAAAGTTTATCTAATGTGTCAGGATTCATTTCTTTTTATAGCTGAACAATAGTCCATTGTATGGTGTACCACATTTATTTATCTGTTCATCAGTTGATGGATATTTGGGTTATTTTCTCTTTTTGGCTATGATGAATAATGTCGTTATGAACATGTATACAATCATAATTTAATCTAAAAGTTAATTTAGGGTATGTCATAATCAGCTTCCAATATTAACTTTATGAATAAAAAAGTTTCCACGGAATTAGCCTTCTAAAATTATAGTTGTGGCTAATATAAAATTTAAGCTCATACCGAAGTAATGTAGTGACTTGTTTTATTTCACGTTCACTTTACTTTCAGGTTACCATTGGTCGCTACCCTTGTGTTGTACAAGAAAGCAGTGCCAGTTCTATTACGTGCCGTATTGACCCTCAAAACTCAATGGAGGTTGGCATCCGAGAGTCTGTCGCTTTGGTCGTCTACAACCTGGGCGCTGCCATCAACACGCTGTCCAGTGAATTTGATAGGCGATTTGTTCTCTTGCCGAACATCGACGTGGTATGGCCGAATACAGGGTCAACGACAGGAATGACGAGAGTGGTCATCAGAGGCTCTGGGTTTGCAGCCTCTCCGGCAGGTGTGGAAGTCTTCATGGGTCATTTCCCGTGCAAAGTTCTCGCCGTGAGTTACACAGCTGTCGAGTGTGAAACGGCCCCCGCTCCCCCGCAGCGCGCGCGTGTGCGTCTTCTCACGCGCGGAGTGCCCGGCCTCTGTCGGGGGAGCTGCAGCTTTTCCTTCTCGGACAGCATCGCTCCTTACGTGACAGGACTCTTCCCAAGCGCCGTCAGAGGACCCGCGCAAGTCCTTATTGAAGGAGAAGGTTTTGGGACTACGTTGGAAGAGATCGCTGTTTTCATTGGAAATCAACAGCTCAGAGCAATAGATGTGAATGAAAATAACATCACTGTTCTCGTGTCCCCCCTTCCAGCCGGACTTCATTCTCTCCGAGTAGTGGTGCGAACCAAAGGCTTGGCTCTGGGAAACCTGACTGTCAGCAGCCCCGCGGTAGCATCTGTCTCACCAACCTCCGGAAGCCTTGGTGGTGGAACTACTTTGGTCATCACAGGGAATGGCTTCCATCTCGACAACACCGCAGTCACTGTTGGGGAGCGCCCCTGTCAGATTACGTTTGCCAGCCCCAGTGAGGTCCACTGCAGCACCCCAGCAGGGACAGCTGGAAAGGCCAATCTGCAGATCTTGGTTAATGCAGTTCCTTACCCACCTTTATCATTCACCTATGCCCTGGAGGATACCCCATTTCTCAAAGGAATTGCCCCAAACACAGGTATTGCAATGATACCTACCTGCCTTTTTATTTTCTTGATGTTATATTTTCAGTATTTATTCCTATAGAGTTACGATAATATCCATAAATATAAGGTGTGATCAAAATATACAGTGGCTGTTTTTACATTAAAAAATTATTATAGTAAAAAACACAGGGCTATGAATTCCCCTCAGAATACTTCCCTCACTTCAAACTCACTTATGCCATTGTTCCTGCCACTTTCTAAAGCAGCTCTAGAAGTCCTTTTGTGAGCATTTTACAAGATGTAATAAAAATATGGTGAACGTTGCTGCCCAGTGCCATCCAGTGAAAGGGCAGGCTTCTAGAAACATTAAGGTGTATCCTCATCCAGTTTATTCACCCATCTGAGACTTCCGGATCTTCCCCAGAGTCAAAGTGAGCGTGGAAGGTAAACATTTGGAATCGATTCACGATATCCAGGACGGCACAACTAAAGGCACTCCTGAAAGAGGACTTTCAGAACTGCATCCGAAAGTGGCAGGAGCAATGGGCTAAGAGGGTGTGAAGGGAAGGGTAGTACAGTACTTAGAGGGAGATTGATGGCAGTGTGATTTTCCTATAATAAATCTTTAAAATTTGTATATTCACTGTATTTTTGATCACATCTCATAATTATTGTGATGTTTTGTACAGTTCCACTTAACCCAATTAATAATTGGGATTCAAATTCTGAGAAGCCTCATTTTATGATTATTTTTTGCAAGTTCTTAGGTTAAAATTTTTAGTCAAGTTCCAACTTCCATTTAGAAACAATTTCACCATTAGCTTACCCTAAATTTCAAATAAGGAGAAAGGGCCGGTGAGATGGCTCAGCGGCCTATGCTCCTGCCTGGCAAGCACGAGGGTCCGAGTTCGATTCCAGGTACCCACATGCGAAAAAAGGACCGGTGATATCGCTCAGTGGCACGGGCACCTCCTGACGTGCGAAATTCTGAGGTCGACCCCCGATACCCACAAAAAAAGAAAAAAAAAAAAAACTCACAAGTATATGATCTTTCTAACATGGATAATTTTTCAGATTACTTTATTATTTCCATGAATCTCCAATTGATATTGTTGATACAAAACAATTCTTTTTAAGGAGGTAGTTGGCACAGCTAGATTAAAAAAAACAAAAACAAAAAAACTCTAGGGCTGGTGAGATGGCTCAGCGGCATAAGCACCTGCCTGACAAGCGCGAGGGCCCGAGTTCCACTCCCGGAACCCACATACGAAAAAAGGGCCGGTTATATTGCTCAGCGGCACGGGCACCTGCTGGCATGCAAGGTCCTGAGGTTGACCCCCAGTACCCATAAAAAAAAATACTATAAAATAAGATTTACTTAATTACTTAGCATCACGTTTTTATAAGTTCAGATTGAGATGTCCTCTGGGTCCTTTATCATTATGCTAGTTATGCTGTGATGTATCTAATTATATTCAAGCTGTGGGAATGCTCATCATCTATGTAATGAATTCTAGAGAGGTGGCTGTAGTGTAATGATTGAAGCATGACTTTGAGGCCCAGGTTCAAATCTAGGTTCTTCCACTTCGTAACATTTTAGACAAGTTTTGTTTATTTGTTTGCATCAATGTTTTAAGTACCTATGTAGTAATAAGCAAAGAAATACACCCATAAAATATACCTTAGAAAGGTATAGTTAGTAAAGAATTCACTAATTGTTGGCTTTTAGAAAATGTCTTTATTTACACTGCCAGTTAATGTATTAGGTTTGGGTAAGATATATTCTCTGCCTTTAGGAAGTTTACTGTTAAAATTTTCTTTAATACATCAAGCCTTCTTATTTAGAAGCAAATGTTAACAATAGATATGACACATTCATAAATTTGTAGGCATGGAAAATAATGACATTTGTTCCTTATTTCCATGGACCAGTGTTTTCCTCATCTTTCTCTTTGACTGTCTTTTTAATAATGTTTGTGACATATAAGACTTGTAGGCAAGTGCAATCTGAACTGTTTAATTCACTAAAGAGACAAGGGAGCCATCACACTTAGAACGCTGTCCCATTTGAAAGGCAAAATGTCAAATGAACATTTTAAGATTCATAAAACAGTTTTTTATTCGTATTTTAAAACTATCCCTAACGTAAAATATCTCATTAATATTTGTAGTCTTTATAATAACGATTCATAAATATAATGATTTACATTTTGGTAATCCTCACTATGGTCAATTATATGGTCATTCTTATAATTACTACTTGAATTAAACTCAAACTCCTACTCAAGGGCCAGGCGTTTGTAGCAAGTTGTGGAGATCGCTATCTGGTCATTTAAAACTTAGGTATGTGCGTATTCATTTGGATGACTTATGAAAATTTCCACATGTTTAATGCCCTCGTTATGCATTTGTCAAAAGAAGAAGCAAGATAAATTGAAATTCTTCGTTCAAGTACATTCTCTGTACATTCAAGGCCTTAAATCCACCTCCTTAAATTAATTCCTTTTTTCTGCACTATTTTACACCTAATTATTTACACATAATTCATCAACTTATACCTGTTGAAAATATTTGACTTAAGAAAAATACAGTCCATTCTGAAAAATGGTTGCTGATATCAAGGAAAAATCTGCCAAAAATAAAAACTAGTAGGCCTCATCCTTAAAATATACTCCAGTCTGGACATTCGTGCTTTTTAACTCTACATCTTCTTTCCTCTTTTCTCCTCTTATCTCTGGTAACCTGCATTAAAAACTTAAAACTCAGCAAAGTGGTCAAAAGGGCTGGAAAATGATGAACGTTGTGATAATTTCCTTAGTTAATATACGATAGACTATTAGTGTATGTGGCAGTCAAAATATACATGACATGTATTTTGATATTTATATTGCTTTTAAAACAATGGATATTATTTTATTTACCAAAGTGGAGATTTATCTTTGAATACACGTATACGTATTGGAATTTAGATGTATATTCACATCATTTGCTTATTTTTAAGGTCCACCAGGAACTGAAATTGAGATCAAGGGATCTAACTTCGGTATTGATATCTCAGCAATCTCAGTGATGATAAGTGGCATTCCTTGCAATGTGACCAAGGTCAATGACAGTGTGTTGAAGTGTGTTGTTGGAGACCATGCTGGTGGTACTTTTCCTGTAGCACTGCATCACAAGAAAAAAGGCTCTGCCGTGTCCACTGTCGTATTTGAGTACCCACTTCATATTCGAAATATTCACCCACAACAAGGTAGTCATGAATATACAGGAACATATAAACACAGACACTCCTCATTTAATGACCTACCTGTTTAATGACTATCCAGACTTATGGCCCATTTTTTTTGTACAGTTCTGTACATTTTGTTTATAGAGCCTCAATGTCTTTTTGTACAGTATACCTTGTTTCTACAGCACTGTAATTTTTGCTGATTATACTATATAGTACAGTATAATACAGTACCGAAGTTTTATGTTCTGTTATACATTACAGCACTGCAGGTAAGAATTATGCAAATAAAAACAAAGTCATCAAGTTGGAGTCTGAATATGGTGATGTACCTACCATATAATTCCTCATTTAGAGGCCAAATCTCAGGAACATACCATGGTCATTAAATGAAGAGTGCCTGTGGCTTATTGTATTTTAGGCACATTCACTAAGTGTATTGTGTAAATAAACACAGCATTCATGAAAAGACAAATGTCTTCAAAATATATATTATTTCTATAATGTCTGATACTGGGGGAAAATAGGCTACTCAGCATTATTTTGGATATTGAGGCAATATCCAAAAATACATATGGTTTGCCTGTTTTGATGCAGAAGGGAGTGATTTGGAGCACTGTCCTATGACATCTGTTGATTACATATGATACAGGCAAAACAGCTATGCTGAAGGGCCAAAAAAAAAAAAAGTATCAGTGTACTCTTTTTATTGGGCTCACTTCTAAGGAATATTTGCTTCCAGCAGTTCCTCAGGTGATAATAAAGCTGATTCATTTGGGGTTACGTAAATTCTCAGATATAAGCAAACTCTTTAGAAGTGATGTTACCAGTGAAACTTTTTGATATGTGGAATGTCTCATATCATACGCTTGCACATATTTCCTCAAGGGTTATATATACACTTCTGAACCACAGGAAATGATTGAACAATTAATTATCACTGTTATTCTTGGCTCTATGATGGTTTTATGTGTTTAATTTGTGTTTTATGCTCCTGGCTAGTAAGCTCCTTTACTACATACTTTATATTTTTTTTTATTTTTATTTTTTTTTTTTTTGTGGGTACCGGGGGGTCGACCTCAGGACCTCGCGCGCCAACAGGCACCCGTGCCGCTGAGCGATATCACCGGCCCCTTTTTTCGTATGTGGGATCCGGGAGTCGAACTCGGGCCCTCGCGCTTGCAAGGCAGGCGCTTATGCCGCTGAGCCATCTCACCGGCCCACTACATACTTTAGATGTCTTTCTGTCCTCTGAGGTATTTACTGCAGAGGCGGACAGAGCCGTGGCTCCGTGAACGCCAGTCTCGCTGTCAAGGACATTTGGCATTTCCAGTGATTTGGACAGACTCAAGCAGGCTCATAGCTCTGTGCTATCTTATGAGTAGTATGTTAGTTTCACTGGTCACTTGCAATGACCTGCAGAAGCTCCTTCATGAATGAGCCAAAATTGCACATTCAAAGCACAGCTTCCAGCAATGCCAACTGTGAGATCAGGGTAACCTTGAAGCATTCATGGAAGCTGATAGGATGCCAGGAAAGGGCATGAGAGGAAATATAGGAACAGACTCCTTACTGATTTGCTAAAGATCCTATCTGGATTGGATCTGTTTTGCAGTTATGATTATTGATGAGCACTTTCTACATCATTGCTGTAACACAAGAGATCCTGGATTTTCTGAATAGTTTTCATTCCTGCCTCTTCTGACATGTGAGGGATCAATATTCCCTGAACCCAGCTGATGTGATAATTTGTCAGTGGCTGCTGTATTTTATTTTAAAGGTTATTGGAGAGCATGTGTTATGAAGAAAAACAAATCACTTTCATGGAACTATTTTGATACTATGATGTCTAATACCATATTTTATATTGTGCCAGTTACACTTCCTTCATTTAGAAAAAATAATCTTCAAACACTGCTACAATTTGTGCTACCTATAACACTAAAAGGTTTTTCTTCACTCAGCAAAAAAAAAATAAGGCCACAAAAGGAGTAATTAATCATTTCAAAATATTGACTAATGCCTTCTATTTTTCTTAGCACTGTGTAATTTATTTAAAATTTAGCCCTACTTAAAATTACCAGGTTTCACATGGAATTCTTTTTTAAAAACTCATATTTAGTCATCACTGGCATGTTATTATTTCTATAAGAAACAATATTTTTTCTAGTTGAAAATTATTTTAACAGTAAAAAATCTTAAGAAAGTATAATTAATGTGCTCAATTAAAATAATAATTGTACATGTATGCTTTCACTACTCTGAAATTTTTTGTGACATCTGTTTCAAATAAAAGTTAATTCTGAGAAATAGTTTACGTAAACTATCGGGTGTGACATTTATTCAGTGAAGACTTTTAAACGCTACAATCAAAAGATGTTTTATTAATTATATTTCATTATATATGTTGGATCTTAATAACTTCTCATTTAATGTAACTTTCTTCCACTTAAGGTTTTAAGATTAATTTAAGCAACTGTGCATGGAGGAATTTCTTTTCGTATTTGTCTTCACCAGGGAGTTTTGGTGGTGGCCAGATCTTGACTGTGACAGGCGCTGGGTTTAATCCACAAGGTTCAGTCATATTGATCTGCGGCTCAGAATGTGCGACTGATAGGCTTCAATCTGATTACACAACATTATTATGTGAAATTCCACCGCATGATGGTAAGTTGTCAGGAAAAAAGAATGGCAGTGGTTAACTTTATAACCATCACTGTTTAAATTTCTTTTTTTTAAGTTTTGAGTTCTTTGGGAATAACTGAATCACTTTTATGACTGTCTGATTTAAGTCTAATTTTAAGTAGTTTATTCAGAATTCCGTTTTCTAAGTTTACAATTCTTTGAAGGTTTAAAGTAATTTTCTGATTTTAAGTCTCATTTTAAGTAATTTATTTTAAGTAAATATTTTAAGTAATTTAAGTACTGATTTTACTAGTTTTAAGTAATTTATTCAGAACTTTGATTTTAAGTAACTTATTCAGATTTTAAGTCTGATTTTAAGTAATTTATTCAGAACTTTGTTTTCTAAATTTACAATTCTTTGAAGATTTTCAGTTTATGACGTAAACTGATAACTTTCAGTTTATTGAGTATACTGACTGGAGACATATCTTTGGTCCTTAGTCCATTACATTTTCTTTAAAGCTAGTATATGTGGAGGCAGGAGGACTGCCGCAAGTTAAACACTCTGTCTCAAAAAACCAAAAAAAAAAAAAAAAATGAGAGAGAGATAGCATAGTGTAAAAGTTTTGAGTGTGAACCTTGGTAGTACACTGCCAAGAGTCAATGAACTGTATTTTGGTACAAGTTATTTAACTTCCTTGTGCCTTAGTTTCTTTATCTATAAAGTGAGATTCATCAGAGTAGCATATTTTATAAAGTTATTGAAAGATTAATGCATGTAAAGTGGACAGAATGATATCTAGAACGTGACATGTGATTTGCTCCTATTATTACTCTTATTTCTTCACCTTTTTTGTCAAAGCTCTAGTTTATTTGTAGATGTGTGCAGTACATAATGTTTACATTCCTTGTGGGAAGTTGATACATGTATGTATACATCTTAATACATTTTCTCATGCCATTTCCCTTCCCTTCCTCCCTCTTCCACTCATCTCTTGATCCACTCCTTCTCTGTACATGTTTGCAGTACACAATATTTACACTCCTTGTGTGCAGCTGCTACATGTGCATAGCACAATCCCAATTCCCTTTTGGTTAAATCCCCTATCCCTTCCCTCCCTCCATCCTCCTTCCCTCTCTTGATCCTTTTCCCCTTTGAGAATGTTCTAACTCACTACTTCCTATTATCTTTTATTTTGCTCCTTATTTTTACTTTGGGTTTTTCATATAAGAGAAACCATGTGATATTTAAATTTGTGTGCCTGCTTTATTTCACTTAACATTATGGTCTCGGCATCCATTTTCCTATAGATGACTCAAGTTTATCTTTATGGCAGAGTAGTACTCCATTCTGGGTAAATACATTTTCTTTTTCCATTCATCTGTTGGACATACGGACATTTCCAAGATTTAGCTATTATGAGTGTGCTGCTATAAACATGGGTATGCATGTATCACTGTAATAAGATGTTTTTAATTCTTTGGGGAAGATACCTAGGAGGGGAATAGCTGGGTCAAATGGAATTTCTAGTTTTAGTTTTTTGAGGAATCTCCATACTGATTTCCATAGTGATTGTACTAGTTAACATTTCCATCAACAGTGTAGAGGTGTTCCCTTTTCCCCACAGCCTCTACAGCATTTGTTATTATTTGATTTTTGATGATAGCCATTTTTTCTGGGTTAAGATGGAATCTCAGAGTTGTTTTAATTTGCATTTCTCTAATGGCCAGTGATGTTGAACATCTCTTCATGTATTTATTGACTATTTATACTTCTGTGAAGCATCTATTCATTTCACTTGCCTTTTTTTGATTGGGTCTTTTATTTTGGGGGATCTAATTTTTTTGTGCTCTTTATATAGTCTACATATGAATCCTCTAAGGAATTGCTGGCAAAAAGTGTCCCATTCTGTAGGTTTTCTTTTCACTCTATTGCTTGTTTTTTTTGCTGTGCAGAAGATTTTTAATTCAATATGATCTCATTTGTTGATTCTCAGAACTATTTCCTATACAACTGGGTTCTGTTCAGAAAGTCCCTGCCTACACCTGTGACTTCCAAGAGTTTTACCTATTTTAACTTCCAGCAGGTTAAGTGTTTCTGGTTTACATTTAGTTCTTTGATTCATTTTGATTTTACTGTACATGGTGAGAGATGCGAGTCTAGATTTGATCTTCTGCATGTGGATAACTAGTTTTCCCAACACTATTTATTAAAAGAGGCTGTCTTTCCTCCAGTGTGTGTTTTTGGCTCTTTTGTCAATACTTTTTTTTTTTTAGTGGTTAAGAACCTGACTTCTGGGCCAGTGAGATGGCTCAGCGACATAAGTGCCTGCCTGGCAAGCGTGAGAGCCCGAGTTTGACTCCCGGTACCCACATACCATAAAAAGGGGCCGGTGATATCGCTCAGCGGCAGGGGCGCCTCCTGGCGCGCGAGGTCCTGAGGTCGACCCCCGGTACCCACAAAAAAAAAAAAAAAAAAAAAAACGAACCTGACTTCTGAGGAGTCCCCAAATCTCTATTTTGCCACTTATTGAGTAACCCTAGCTAAGTAATTAAACTCTAGTTGTTTCTCTATTAAGTGGAGATATTATTAACCATGAGTTAATGGCTTATTTGAAGTTTATATATTTAGAACTTTATATAATAAATTATAGTTATTAGCAAAATGTAAATGATATTTAAAAAACATGACTTGTAGGTGAATATAAAGGATATTACTTTGCATTATTTTACACATTAACAAAATTTGATGAAGCTTTTCAAAATATTTTTGCTTCTTGACATTTTAAGTAAAGAGCATTGATGAAAATGAAACCTTTTCACATCTGGGCTTACTTATCATTTCAACACCAGAGTTTGTATCCCAGTAGAAATATGCAGCAATGCTATGGAGATTAGGCAAGGTTTATGGGTTGTTGGTTCCTCGCCTTTCGTCTTTTTCACATGGAGCTTCTGAAGTTGTTATGTCCCCTCCCTTGCCTTCTGCTATGTATCCTACTGTTGTCAGTGTGCCTGTCTCTAGCAGTTCCTCCTTTTCCCGATTTGCAAGGCTGTATCCTTCTAGGACTGGAAAACTAAACAGGTGGTTTATGCAATTGTCTATTATAAGAGGTTGCAGGAAAAGGTCTAAGAATTTTTACTCTGTTGACAATGTGCATGAACTTTGCAATATTTTTTTTTCGCTTATTGCTAGAGGTTTTTATTTCTTCACACACAGCTTGTGTATATTAGATGTGATTGTGGGAAAAGGAAGATGTTATTGAAAATGTGTGGAGGTTCTAGAAATGAGTAAGGGCCCAATGGCGAAATGTACTAAGTGTAACCCTCTTCTCATAGGCGTGGGACCTGACCAAGCGTGTGAAGTGAGCGTGGTCAATGGGAAAGATTCATCACCGCCCAGGGCTCTGTTTACTTACACCATGGCACTGACTCCGCTTGTCACCGGAGTATCTCCCACAAAAGGCAGTACAGCAGGGGGCACCAGACTTACAGTGCTGGGATCAGGATTCAGGTACCATCTCCACACATACAAGTTGCTCTGTTTCCAGACTCAAGACATTATGAATGCTCTCTTCTATGTCAGGACATTGCTTAAATATAGTCCTGTAACGTGGGCCTTTCTCCGCACCAGCCACCCTTCAGGCACAAAATAGTACAAATAGCTAAGATTTATTGAGTTATCTATGCCAGGCATCTTCCTACCCACAGAAACTTCCTGTCCTCCTTTATGAGGTATTTTCATACCACTTAACATTTAGGATATGAAGATTAAAGAGATCAAGTCACTTGTCTCAAATCCTAATAAAGAACATCATAAACACAAATCACCATTTTGCTATGTTTTTCCCATCATCTCCAATCATGACCTGCTTCATTGGGCCAAAGGACATCTTTTCCATATCGGGTCCATTCCACTGTAGTTTGTCAGGTTCTTTCTTCTTACACTCATTATTTATAAGTCAAACTCCTGTACTGCACTGTCATCATTCTTCAAGTATATAACATTGATTTCAAAACACACCATAAAAGGCAATTTTAATTTCTCAAGCACTTATAATTACTTGGGTCTCGCATCTTAAATGGAGATTAAGTTCAAAGGTCTGAGAATGTAACAAAAATGTCACAGACAAATTGACCCTTGAAAGTCTCTTACAAAGTTCCCTATTTGGAAGCCAACAAAGAATCTCTCAATAATTCAAACCCAGGCAGTTTTTCCTTTAGCACTAGAAAGCTTGGGAGTTCATGCAGTTCTTTTTTTCTAATCTCTTCATCTCTTTGTTTACTTTTTTCTCAACAAATATTTCAAAGTCTTAATACTGAAAAAAAGGGTGTCACTCTGAACATTGATGGATCATAAGGCAATATCATATCTTTTGCAAAAATACATGAATAAAGGGATTCGATGATGCAAAGTACAAATTTGAGAAAAACATAAATGTTTCATTTTCCCTTTTCAGTGAAAATCCACAGGATGTTCACATCACCATAGCGGAAGCCAAATGTGATGTTGAGTATTCCAACAAGACACACATCATCTGTGTGACAAATGCTCACACTCCTTCAGGGTGGGCCCCCGTTCGTGTCAACATCAGAAACATCGGCATGGCTAAACTGGTAATAGTGCTTCTAGTATAGTAATTGCAGCAATAGAAAAACTAGCATTATGGTAGGTGGGCTAATTGGTAATGAATATTTTACTTTAATATCTCCAAAAGATAACTGAAATGTGACTATGCTAAATTTATAGTAGCTTACACTTTTGTTGCTTCTTACTGACATTTTTATATTTTTAGATTACTCTGGGTTGTGGTGTAATTGATAATGGGTTTTTAGTATTATTATCATAAAATAAATTTTTTTTTTTTTAGATTACTCTGGGTTGTGGTATAATTGATAATGGGTTTTTAGTATTATTATCATAAAATAAACTAAGAGGAAGCTCTAGCATATTTAAAATGGGTTGTATTTTATTATTAATATGAATATTTATTGGTTTATATGTCTTTCTCTGGGAAATCGAAAAAAGTCTGATAAGTCCTCTAACTTTTACGATCTCTCATCTTCTGTTACAGGAGACTACTGACTTCCTGTACATTGATGCTTGGTCCTCCAACTTCTCATGGGGAGGAAGATCTCCCCCAGAGGAAGGGTCACTTGCTGTGATTACAAAAGGACAGATAATTTTACTGGACCAAAGCACTCCTATTCTGAAAATCTTGCTTATTCAGGGTAAACTTCTATAAAGCTGTTTACTAAACTCTGCCTATGGAATATTTCTATGATGATAATTTAATCAAAATTCATAATTATGAACCACCCATAGCTGTATTATGTTTTTAATATGAAGTATAGTTTTAAGTTTTCTAAATTGAGTACTGCAATCCTTTTATGGTTATAATATTCTGTAATGCATTGCAACCAGCATTTTATAAATAAAATACAATAGAAAATAATCAAAGTGCACTCCGTACATATGGGTAAGTATCTTTTATAGTTAAATGTTGTTTCATGAAACTTTTATTTCAGTAACAAGAGGGGAGGCACTGAACAGGGCCGTGGACTGGCATTTTTATAAAATTTTTTGAAAAGTAAAAGAAATAGAAAATAGCATTTCTCACCGAGTTGGTAAGTCCCAATGGTTATAAAATTATAACAATTTGTTAAAGTCTATCCTAAATGATCCCCTGGTGGCGCTTGGGAAGCATGTTGTGATTCTCACTTACCTATAAACCTAGTTTAGTTGTTACCTGAGGTTCTCTCTGCAACTTGATATTCCGTTTCTACTATTACAAAAACACACAACTATTACAATTATATGTGAAAGAAACATTAAGTGCTAAGAGGAAAGTTCTTGGGACTCTAGTGCATAAACTGCCATAATGATTTTAGCTGCTCAAAGACTTCTGTAATATTTGCTATTTTTTAATATCTGGGATAATAGCAGTATTTCAGCAAGTTGAAGTTAATAAATATTGGGTCTTTAAACAAAGCCTCACTGTCTCCAGACTTACATCAATCTCATGAAAATGCGTCTCAGTACTTTCGTAATAGCATTAATCAAGCTATGGCCATTACTAGAAGTTAGTGGGTAAAAATTAAGACTTAATGTTGGCATTATAATGGTTGTGTAAGTGTCTTTTTCTTTAACCTTGTTTTTTATCTTAATTTATATTTTGAAGCTCTGTATTTGTAGAATTAACTCTGTAACTCTACTACTTGATAACATTTAAAATAATACTTTTTCAAGATAATCTGCCCTAGAATTTGTTTTTGTGTCTACTCTCAGAGTCTTGAAGTGTTTACATTTTTATTGTTACCAAAGAGCAGAAGTAAAGTAGTATGCACAGAAAGCAGGACAGAGATAAGCAATTAAATAATTTCTAATAATACATTTTCTTGTGATATATTTAAAAATTATATGGTTCACAGGTGGAACTCTAATCTTTGATGAAGCCGACATTGAACTCCAGGCAGAAAATATTCTAATTACAGACGGAGGCATTCTTCAGGTATACCTGAACATGACATATATTCATTGCTAACCTTTCGCCATTTGTTTTTCAAAGACTCTGTACAAAATACATAATTATACCAACCTACTCTAAATTTAGTTTTGCGAAGGGTTTTTTTTTTTTAATGTGAGTATCGAGAGTCGAACTCAGGACTTCCTGCTTGCCAGGCAGGCGCTTAGGCCTCTGAGCCATCTCACCAGCCCGAGGGCTTTGTTTTTAGGGTAATGATCCTGTTGGGAGGAGGTTTCCCTGGTATTCTTGCATTTTAACAAAAATATAACCATATATTATAAGATAGCAGAATTTAAAATAGAGCAAAACAAAAACAGCTCCGAGCCGTGGGTAAAATCAACCCGTATAAAGGTCTGGTAGAGTGCATTTGGCTGAACAGAAAATTTAAAGCTTGTATTTTGAAACAAAGTTATGGACAGTTGATTCTCAAAAGAGAGGAGACAAGGGGCGAAAAATCCTTTTGCATGGTAAGAATTGCGGCCATTGAGTTTTAATTTTCTGAACGAGGCTCCTTAAATCTGTGGCAGATTGGGACGGAGACGTCGCCGTTTCAGCATAAGGCGGTCATCACGCTGCACGGGCACCTGCGGTCCCCAGAGCTCCCTGTGTACGGTGCCAAGACGCTGGCTGTGCGAGAGGGCACGCTGGACCTGCACGGTAGGGAGCTCGGCGGCTTAGTGGAAGCTTCCCGGTCTTCTCTCTTCAGACAGCCTCCGTTTGTCCCCTTTCTCCTTCTCTCTCTCTAACCAGGCCAGTCCTACATATTTACCAAGACCAGGCGCCACAGTCTCTCCTCCGTTCCAGGCCACCCCCTTCCCCAGGCACTCTTTGTCCCATGCTGTGCTTAGCGCAGTACATAGCTGCAGTCATTTCTATGAAAAGGGACTAAATCTAGAAATTGAAGGCTGTAATTTCTGACATTTGTATACTGTAGGTTTTTTCTAGGATATATCAATAAATTTATAGTTGTACTTTTCTATAGCTATATTCCAGAAATATTGTCAGGGAGTAAAAACGATTTTGGTTACCAGCTGTGGTGGTGCTTGCTTGTAATCCCAGCACTCTGGTAGGCTGAGGCAGGAGGATGATAAATTGGAGCCCAGCCAGGGCAACTTAGTGAGACCTTGTCTCTAAAAAATAAAAAGAACTAGACATATAGTTCAGTGTGAGAGCCCTGGCTTCCATCTCCAGTATCAAAAAAAACAGTTTTTATTATGTTCGAAGTAGCAGGGTAACATTATTGAGAAGCATGAAATGAGTCCCTTTTTTAATAGATTTCTATGTTATAATAATTTATACCGTCTATAAATTTAGAAATCCATGAACAAGATACCCTGTTATTATCATAAATGTTCTACCTTGTGCCAAATATATATATAATTCTAAAATTTCCTAGACGTGTACACATATTTATTTCTAGATTATCAGTTTAGACAATTCCTATCCACAATGACAAAGGGAATAAGCATCTGCTGATTTTACCAGTGTGATCGCCCCACATTTACATGGCGTTTCTAGAAAGAAGATTGTCATGAATAGAGCACAGCATTGCGGAAGCAGTTTCTTTAAATTTTATAGAACCATATGTTATTACAAAACTAATTTTTACTTTTTCGAAGTTGGCATTGTTCTTATTTCTTTTACGAGATGGGTATAAAATCCTAGTGTAAACCGAACCTTCCTCAAATTAATTTAATCTGGAAAAAGATGAAAATGACCAGCGCTCTCAGTAACATAGGACGCTTCACTGGGGAGACGCTGGGCTGTGCGTTGCCTCCAGGTCTTCCCGTCCCTGTGGTCTGGACTCGGCTGGCTCACACTGCAAAGGCAGGGGAACGGACTTTGATTTTACAACACGCAGTGACGTGGAAAGCAGGAGATTCCATCGTAATTGCAAGCACAGGGCACAGGTAAGATGACTTTTAGGCTTATGTGTAAAAGAGTAAGGACTTAGAAGGTCCACAGTCTCTAGTGAAGAAGAACACACAGCCACCGTTAACATTTGGTTGATCAGTGATTGGAATTGCAATAAGAAATACAAATCTGAATCTCTAAAATAAATATATACTAATAAAATATTTTATTTGTTTTACATGGTTAGGTTACTACATAAGGCTTCATTTACAGAAAAGCATTTTGCTATTGAAATTCATTTGAAAGCATCTCACTTAAGAGCTTTAATTAAATACATTCATGAAAGCAAAAATGTAAACGAGTTTGTTTGAGGTCGCCAAAGAATAGGAAAGCAGGTAGTACATTCTTATCTTACAATCTTGACAGTTGTTCCCATAGAACAAAATTTTATTAAGTAAAAAGGAAGAAATCATTATTGATTGAGTGATGACTGACATAACCTTTTAAGTGTCTGACATTTTAAAATGGAAACTGCTTTTGACCTTTAATTTCTGTTTAGTTATATATTTTAATAAATAAAAAAATTTAAAAATTTAACATGGTTATGCCAGGGAGTGGGGCAAAGAGGAGATTTATTTTTGCTTTAATGTTCAAATTATAGATAATATTAAGATTGGAAATGGTTATGTTTGTCAGGAAACAAATAGTAATTTATGACAAGAAAGATATGTTAAGGTCATGACTCAATTTAAAATAAAAACTCAAGATGGCGTTTTGAGTTTGCTCTTTTCCAATTTAAAAATAGGCCTCTTAGAAAGAGTTAAAGATATGCTTAGCTTTGCAAGTGCCCATTTTTCTGCCTTTGGAAGAAATATGAAGTGTATAATGGCAGAATTAGAAAGGAAGAAAATCACAGGCTTATTAACAGAATAGAAAATCTTCATTCATAACCTTTCTCTAGGGACAAAAGTGTAAGTTTATAATTTACACAAGGCTATTTAATTTTAGGAAGAATTAAAAAATTCTTAAGAAGAATTAATGTTTTTTTTACTATTACTCATTGTTCCTTATTTCATTGGTGAATCATATCTGAGAGTTTATAAAGCAAGGCATCAAGAAAATCACTTCTCAAGTCACTTAATTGCATTCACTCCCAACAATACCTCTCACCAGCCCTGAAACTGTACTATTTCACCACTGTCCTTCAGTAGAATCACAATGCTCTTGGTAACTACTATGTAGATTTATTGTAAGGATTCCATGAGTTAATATGTGAGAAGAACTCAGAGCAGAACTTGGCTCAGCGTAAGTGCTTTATATGCATTAGATATTATTACAGAGGCAAGAAAAATGTATTTAGGTGCACAATGTATATAAAATGCCTTTTAGAACATTTTTAAAAGAAGATCCTGTATTATCTGGATCTCAAAGAAGTCAAGACTTCTGAATTCCCTTCTCAGACTGTGAGATCCTGCTCCGTGTCACTGAACATCCTTGATTTCCATCTCTCCCCAGCCCCTCCCGCCATACTTCCTGCCCTGCAATTTTTGGGATTGTTTTTCTCTGACTACTCATCATCTTGGAAACAACATTGTCCTCCTATCTCCTTTACCTTCTTTCACTGTTACCCTTTATTTTAAAAATTGGTAAACTGCCTAAATATTATATGCCCATTTCATCTGTTTCGTCCTTACTATCCTTTTATTTCTTTAAACCCCTCCAGTCTAATTTTTTTCTCCTCAGAATTTCTCAGTGACCTTCCAGTTGCCATCCTCCTTCATTTCCAGCACATCTCCAAGTTCCTTTAGTTCTGCCCTTGAAATGTCTCTCCCATCGCTTTTTCCTGCTCTCAGTTTAATTTGGACTCTGGAGTCCCTCATACATCATCCTTCATTCCACTTTTCTCCCCAAATTCATTCTGTATTAATTTGTTCAATCAGTCAAAAGCTATTGTTGCGTTATGACAGGTTCTGTGCTAAGTGCTCAGCGTAGAAAATGTTTCAATGGTCCCTGCTTAGAGGAGCAGCCAGGCAGGGGAAGGGACGGAGGAGAAGTAGACACTTCGCAAGGCTGCAGAAGGCTGCTGTGAGCCCCAGGGGGGCATTTGTGTTCTGGGAATCCAGCAGGGTTAGCAATTTGAGAGAGCTGACTTTTAATCTACTTCGCATGTGGCACTTTCACTTGAAATGCTACTTAAAGGATAAAAATTATTCACAGGAGAGAATAGAGTCACAAGGGAATGTCAGGAAGACATGTGTAACCCCCCTAAGCTTACCTGTGTGGACAGCACCAATCACACCTTAGTTGGTTTACAATTAACTACGGACACATTTGTTTCAAAATCAGGAGCCCTTCTACTCAGCACCCCCAGTGCTCGCTTTGTACCGAGAATGTAAGCTAAACACTCAGTATTTGTTGAATGATTAAATATCTGACTATGTACATTATGGAATTTGGAAGTCCCTTTTATGGCGACTGGATTTTGGGTATACTGGAAAAATAATGGAAGTAAACTTCAACTCAGTGATTTCCTTGCTCAGAAACCTCCACTGACTTTCCTTTATTGAGCTTTCTCACCAATGCATATCTAACATTTTAGGCCAGACAATATTTCTTGTGTGGGGTTGTTCTTTATGTTACACAATTCTTAAAAACCTCCCTGGTCTCTACCCACTAGATGCCAATAGTGTCTCCTGTTATGACAATCAAAAATGTGCCCAGGTATTGGTAGGGTATAAAATCAATCTCACTTGAGAAACTCTGAGTATGATCCTTAAAGTCACATAAATGAACAGTTCTTTTCAGTACTTTTTAGAAGCTAGTACAGTTTTGTGAACAAATCTAGCACTTGCAAAATATTTGAGTTAATTGAAATAGATCTGTGAAAAAATTATTCAGTTACTTTAAGAAATAGTAAAATACTGCACTTGATCTCTCTTCAGAAAATTGCATGACATTTTTTATTTTACAAATGAAGTATTTTTGAAATGGCACAGAACAAATATGTCTAATCAACATGTTATGTGACTCAAGATGGTGCCTCTTAACCTAAACATAAAATACACTTATTACATGCAAACTATTTCTTAGGCAGACACTTTTAAGCAGTAATGTTTTATCTGAGTGGAAGTTCATTTATATATCTTGATAATTATTTAAATTGTTACTTAACCTCACTCTGAAAGAAAAAAAAAAACCTTAATATTGAAACTAACTGGATTTTTAAAATGTTAATTTATATTAACTTTGAAATTTTTTTGTTAATATTTTTACAGACACAGCCAACGAGAAAATGAAAAAAGGACCATTGAATCTGTATCAGTTGATGGTGTAAATATAACACTAACTCAACCACTGAACTACACACACTTAGGAATCACTGTGACACTCCCTGATGGAACTGTGTTTGAAGCAAGAGCAGAAGTTGGAATTCTTACAAGAAATATTATAATAAGAGGATCTGAGAATGTGGAATGGAGTAACAAAATTCCAGCATGTCCTAATGGATTTGACACAGGTAATTTTAGCAGCTGTCATGTGGCTGATACAATCATATCAAACTCAAAATTAAATTTGGTTGACATTTAAATGTATTATTTTAGTTTCAACTTGCTCATCTGCTTTGTAAATATCATTAAATATGACAACTTGGAAGAGCTCAGGGTGTTTTTAAGTAAAATTAAATATGTTTACAATATATGAAGAAAAATGATGTCAACATTGTATGGGGAAAATAAGTGTACTTGGATTCTGTTGATAAAATCATTAATATCGTACAATCTACAAGTATTTACATAGTAGCAGGTGTAGCTTAGGTAATAACCTTTCCTTCAACAGGAAGTATGAGACAAAGCTCATTGGGCTTGTTATCAAATGGCCCATTTTCTGATTGCAGGTCAACAGCATCAAGTTTCACAATGTATGTGAATCTGGGTTCAAACTGTTTAAAATAATATTACTTCCTGTTCTTACTTACTATGACTGTAAGAATTAAATGACCATAATGCATATTCTAGTGCTATACAAGTACAAGATTGCTTTGAGGATTGATTAACCCTCAAATTTGAAGGGAAAGCTTTAGAAACAATAAAACAAACTAACTTTATCAATATTCATTCAAATATTCAGATATGTATTTAGTACCTTCTCAAATATACGTTAGTAAGTACTTTAGGGCATGCAAATGTAAACAAGACAAACTGCTTGCCTTTCTCACTACCTGGAAGAGGAGATGATATAAATGTATATAATTATGCTTCAGAAAGAGATTGAAATGATACATGAATAGAAAGACACAATTAGGTATGAGGAAAAAATCTTAATCTATTAAGAGGATTTCAATATCATTTTTCTTTGGTGATATTTTTAAAGGTGAATTTGCTACACAGACATGTCTCCAAGGAAAATTTGGAGAAGAAATAGGAAGTGACCAATTTGGAGGCTGCGTTATGTTTCATGCACCTCTGCCTGGTGCTAACATGGTAACTGGAAGAATAGAGTACGTAGAGGTAAGAAGCATTCTTATTAAGTGGCGGTGGTTTGACTGAAGTTATCCATACAATGAATGGGCGTTGAACACCTGCTGTTTGGCATGTTCTATTGATAATCTGATAGGGGAAATGAATAAGTGAACAATATTAATGCATTCAATTATTAACCCTTTCGATCGTGCCAAAATTTTGTTTCTGTTTTTCTCACACCCCATATCAACTTTATCAGCAAATTCTATTCTTACACCCACAAAATGATGTGTTTAGAATTCACTCTCCCTCTACTACCTCCACCTGATCCTCAGCTTCAAGCCACAGCATCCCTCACCCATGTGTCTGCTTTTCTCCTAACTCATCTTTCTGCTTCCTCTCGCACTCCAGTGCCGTCTCCACAATGCAGCCAAAGTAAATTGCTAAAAGCATTAATCAGATTTTGTTACATCCCTACTCCAAACCTTCAAGTGGCTTCCTATTACATCTAAAAGGGAAAGTTTATGTCCTTTCCATAGGGCCAACATGAACTGACCCCTGCTGCACTCTCACTCCATCTCCTATGACTCTACACCGCGCTCACACTGTGCTAGCTGCAAGGATCTCCTTGTGTCACTATGGCAACTACATTCCTGTCTTATGTTCTTTGTGCTTGCTCTGCATTTTACTTAGAATACTTCTTCCTTGAATACTTGTGTGGGTCACGCTCTCATTCCAGTTAGTCCCTTAAATGTCATCTCAGGAGACAGCCCTTTCCTTACCACCTTTATTTGAAATTTCTGTCCAAACATTTTTTCCTTTATTTACTCAAACTCATAATATGACAGCTATTTTTGCTTCATTTCAACCTCCCCCTCTAGAATATAAGCACAATTATTTCAAAGGTTTTTGTCTTTTGGTTTCTCAGATGATTACCCTATGGCTAGAACAATAACGCATGGTGTGTAGTAGATTCATTCTCAAATGATTATTTGTTGAACAAACAAACACACAGATAAATAAGTATGCATGTTATCCCTAAGATTTTAGGAGCTCTTCTGTAGTTTATTAAGAGTTGATCTATATAATTAGGGTTTAGTGTAGTTCTTATCAAATGCTCATTAAAAAACAGAAAGAAGGAAACGAGGGAGGAATGGAGCGGGGAAGAGGGGAAAGGAAAGGAGAAGAGGGGAGGGGAGGAGAGGGGAAGGGAAGAGAAGTGGAGACATAAAAGCAAAATCCATAAACCTAGCCTGTGCCCTCCTAGTCTACATTGATAATGAAAGAATCAACATCCCTATTTTGGGATACTCCCCTCCTAAAATATATTACGCACAGGTGACATCTGAGATACACACTGAATATTAAATATTAGTAACAGTTACTTTTTTAGTTTTAGATGGAGCATGAAAATAAGTGATCCAATATTTTATCTTCTTAACACATATTAAACACAAATATACATGTTTACATAGATTGGCATTTTTCATATTAGATTATTGGATCATAGACATTTGAAAAATGCATAGCAGAGTAGTCAGTAAGAGAACCAACTCCAGGGTCAGAACAACTTGGATTTAAATGGAGATTTATGACTGAACAAGCTACCCACCCTTTCTAAAATTCAATTTCTTGTTCTAAAAGGTGATGTTAATGATTAGTGGTGACATGGTAGAATTACTGTAAAGACTGTGATTATGCATATGACAAAACAACAGCACACTATCTGGCACATGGAAGACATTCAAAAGTGTTTCTTTTTATGCAAGAATCAAAGTACAAGAGAAAAAGAAGTCTTTTAAGAGGTTTTACTTTGTAAAACATAAAAGCTTAACAGTAGACAGAGGTTTAGAAGTAGAAAAGTCAAAGATAGCTTATGTTCATTTATTCATTCATTCATTTATTTCCTAACAAGTATGGTCCATAATCCATTGTGTAAAACAAGGTTAGAATAATATTTTCAAATGGTAAACATGAAGGATGTGGGAGATATTAATACGTTAATAATTAATATAAAAGTGGGAGATTATTTTGAAACAAGAGAAGAGGAGCCAGGCAAGTTCTGAGTCAATGTGAACTGATAAACAGCTCTGATTTCTCGGCTTGACAGGTGTTCCACGCGGGCCAGGCTTTCCGGTTGGGCCGATATCCACTACATTGGCACCTACTTGGAGATTTACAGTTCAAATCTTACGTGAGAGGCTGTGCAATTCACCAGTCCTACAACAGAGCGGTCACTATCCATAGCACACATCACCTTCTGGTTGAGAGGAATCTTATCTATGACATCAAGGGAGGAGCATTTTTTATAGAAGATGGTATTGAGCATGGCAATATTCTGCAACATAACCTGGCCGTATTTGTACAGCAAAGCACCAGTCTTCTGAATGACGATGTAACTCCAGCTGCATTTTGGGTAACTAACCCAAACAACACCATACGGCACAATGCAGCTGCTGGTGGCACTCACTTTGGCTTTTGGTATCGAATGAACAACCACCCTGATGGACCGTCCTATGACGGAAACATTTGCCAAAAAAGAGTTCCTCTTGGAGAGTTCTTTAACAATACTGTTCATTCTCAAGGATGGTTTGGACTGTGGATCTTTGAAGAATACTTCCCCATGAAAACAGGATCATGTACTTCTACAGTGCCCCTACCTGCAGTCTTTAATTCACTTACTACTTGGAATTGTCAAAAGGGAGCTGAATGGGTCAACGGAGGGGCCCTCCAGTTCCATAATTTTGTGATGGTGAATAACTATGAAGCTGGAATTGAGACCAAGAGGATCCTCGCTCCCTATGTTGGAGGGTGGGGTGAAACCAGTGGAGCAGTGATTAAAAATGCCAAAATTGTTGGTTATCTGGATGAACTGGGAGTTGGGTCTGAATTTTGCACATCAAAAGGCTTGGTCCTCCCATTTAGTGAAGGCCTGACTGTATCTTCTGTACAGTTTATGAACTTTGACCGTCCCAACTGTGTAGCTTTGGGAGTGACATCCATCACTGGAGTTTGTCATGACAAATGCGGAGGGTGGAGTACAAAATTTGTTGACATCCAGTATTTTCACACACCTAATAAGGCTGGCTTTCGATGGGAACATGAAGCTGTACTAATTGATGTTGATGGTTCACTTACAGGTAACACTACTTTTCAGTTTGTGATAAAAATGCATTGGAAGAATGTTTGTGTTAATACAGAGTCAAATTGTTGAAGTAGATTCTCCAGCATTACAGATCTCACTCAGCACCAAACTTTACTAATGGCTTGAAAACTGCAGGCAAGCAAATCACTAGGCACAGACGAGACATTATTTTCTAGAAAAGACCCACATTCTCAGGGGCAGCCTCCAATAAGCCCCTTCTCTCCTGTGTTTACACTTTGATTTTGAATTAAAATTTGAGCAATAATTATGGAAACATTGATCAAAAAATAAGTAATTTCAGTTTTAGAATTCCTACATTTTACACTTAGTTAATTACATAGATAAGAAACTGCTTTCATGACTACTCAAATTCTCTGGCCAGCCGTGCTCCATAAAATATAAATTCCAGATTTATTTATATAAGCAATTAATACATACTCAATATAGCCTTGCTAGAATACAGTACTTTTAAAGAGAAAGAATAAGTGACAAGACTGTTATTCTTTTTTTTCCAATTTAAATTTGAAATTTAGATTTATTCATGGAATATGTTAACTCTAGAAAGAAATTCAACATACAATGTAGGTTAAATTTTTTAGCATTTTAAGTCCAGAGTATGTCACATTGTCTGTAAATATTTGTGGTTTCTAAAATGTAGCATCTGTACAAATTGTTAGTGATAAAGACTTATTGAAGATAGAAGGGATGTGTGTGTTTGTGTGTGTGTGTGTGCGTGTGCTACTGAACAATTTTTAAGAGACAGCTAATCAACAGGTAAACCTAGAACTATTAACAATTTACCTTTGAATGATTCTTTAAAAGATGAATGAACATTTATCTGAATATTCATGTGGACTGAGTTCTCAACTACGGTTGATGACTTCTGTCTCCTCTTATCTATAGCTTTTAAGAGGGAGAATATTTGGACCCTGTTACACGAGCTTTATGGAGCCTTCCTTGGTTGACTTAGGTTTTTAATGTTAGTTGGCATTCCACTGCAAAACCTTTGCATGAGATTTCCTTGCTTTGTGCAAACAAACAAAAATATACCAAGACTTTTTTGATTTTGTTGGTCATAAAATGGGTTTTTGGTCTTCTAATGTAAAATGGAAATCATTTTGCTTCTGTTCCATTCCCAGGGCACAAAGGGCACACGGTCATTCCACACAGTTCATTGCTAGACCCTTCGCATTGCACTCAGGAAGCGCAGTGGAGCATTGGGTTCCCTGGCTCTGTCTGTGATGCCTCAGTTAGCTTCCACCGTTTAGCCTTCAACAAGCCTTCCCCAGTATCTCTACTTGAAAAAGATGTGGTTCTCTCAGATTCTTTTGGTAAGTGGATTTTAATAATTTAAACCACAAATTAAATTAAATTAAATTAAATTAAATGTGTTTTAGTAAACTTTTGTCATCATCTTCTTGAGTTGTTACTTAATGTTTTGAACATTGCGAAAGGCATAATATGTATATCAATCAGATTCTAGGCAGGAAACGCTTTCCAAATGAGTGCTTGAGTAGCATTGAGTAAGTGCATGGACCAGCATGATGCTCTGTTGATCAGGAGCCTTCTAACCTATGGCAGTTAGGATGAAGTGTTAACTGGATTGTCTGAGGGAATCCCCTGGGGATGGTAGTGCACACTTCAGGTGTGTCTGGGCAGATCTTGGAGGTACAGCCTTGGGATTTGTGTCTGATCTTTTGCCCCTTCCATTACATCACTGTCCCCCTGCTCCACTTGCCAGCCACTAAGCAGTTCTGCTCTGCTGTACCCTTGTACCATGATGTGTCTGCCTTGGACTGAAACTGTGAGTCAATTAAACCTCTCTTCTTTTAAGATGTGGATATTAGATATTGTGTCTCAGCCATGAGAAAGCTGACTAATACACCTCCAGACAATAATATGACAAAGCAGAAAAGTTGACAAAGACTTGGGACAAGACAGTAAAAATATACCAGTATTCTCATCCCTAAAGGCAAACATTTCTTATGCTTGCTCATTGAGATGGTATGAGCAGAGCATTTGCCAGGCCAATAGCTGCATACCAGATGCCAGGTATAGAGGTTATTCAGTGGTTGATTCACTGGTTTATACCAGTAAAGACACTGGACCTGTAACACTAAATATACCTGACATCTTTACCTGAGTAAGTTCTTTTAATTTACTGTCATCATTCACCATGCAAGTAGCATTTTCACCAGTTGGAAAGAAAGCTAATTGAGGTTATGGTGAGAATTCTCATCTTACTATCTCTCAAATATTTTGACTATTGTACTAATCTCTGCATTTCCCCCTCAAAGATTTGGAATTGCTTTTAGTTCATGATTGTGTTAATCAGCTTTCTGTAACTATAAGGAAAACCTGAGATAGTCAACTTAAAAGGAGGAAAGGTTTATTTTGGCTAATAGTTTTGAAGTTTTGAAAGCAATGATCAATTGACCTCATTGCTTTTGGGCTTATGCCAAATCAGCAGGTCATGGCAGGGAAGAAATGGTAGCACAAAGCCATTCACCTCCTGGCTAGGATACAAAAGAGAGAAAGGAAGAGACCAGAGTCCCTCAATCCCCCTTGAGAGCATTTTCTCAGTAACTCAAATACCTACCGCTAGACCCCACCCCTTAAAAGTTCCACTGCCTCCCAATAGCATTTCCTGGGATCAAGCCTTTCATACATGGGGAGAGGGGTGAGATTCCAGGTTCAAAACATAGCAGTTATCTTGATGAGTCAGTGAAGATACATAGTTCCTAGAATGTCCACTTAGTCCTTCATGCAGATTTCTCCTCATTTCATTAGTCAAGGAACCAATGTGGGAAATCTCCCAGTTACTAAGCATGTATTTCCTGTTATACCTGACTAGCCTGCTCTGACTGGTTCAAATCTATCTATCTGTCTGTCTGTCTATCTTTATTACTCAATCCATGTATTTGTCCATCTATCTGGGAATTACTGATGCTCTTTGGCTTACAGTAGGGGGTTGTTCCTTTTTTTTTTTTTTTTGGTACCTGGAATTGAACTCAGGACCTCGTGCTTGCCAGGCAGACACTGTGCCACTGAGCTATATCCCCGGCAGGGATTTGTTCTTGACAAATTCATCACAAGTTGAAAATCGTGTAAGATGAAAATGTATTTAACACACCTAATATACTGATCATGATAGCTTAGTCCAGCCTACCTAAAACATGCCCAGGACACATGCATTAGCTGCCAGTTGGGCAACATCATCTAACACAAAGCCTATTTATAATAAAGTTTTTTTTTTTTTTTTTTTGTGGGTACCGGGGGTCGACCTCAGGACCTCGCGCGCCAGCAGGTGCCCGTGCCACTGAGCGATATCACCGGCCCTTTTTTTGTACGTGGGTTCCGGGAGTCGAACTTGGGCCCTCGCGCTTGCCAGGCAGCCGCTTACACCGCTGAGCCATCTCACCAGCCCTATAGTAAAGTTTTTGATATCTCCCATAATTAATTGAATAATAAATTATTATTATGAACCATTGTTAAGTCAAAAAATTGCTAAGTCACACTATCAGTAGTCAGAGGCCATCTGTCTTAGTTAAAATATATGTCTACAATAAATCTACTCACTCTCCTGATAGACTGTAGATTCTGCAAAGTAGAAAAAGCAATGGTAAATCAAAGATCTGCTAAGTGAAATCATTGTATCATTATCAAGTATAATTTTCTACATTTTCTGAGTAAATCTAAATAAAGCAGCTTCTTGATAATGTACAAAATTCAAATACTAAAGTATAATCCGAACACATAATAACAAAACATAAATATGAAAAGAAACTTTATCAACACCACCCAAATGTACTTTTTGTTCTCTTATTTACCAATATTTACCATTTTATATGGTAAATATATGTTCTCTTATCAAGAGAACATTCAATTATCAAGAACATATGTTTATATGTTCTCTTATTTATCAATATTTACCATTCTTCTTTAATACATTGAAAATGCTTTTATGTTACTTTAAAATGCTATTAATATTTCCAAATTTCCCTCTGCAGTGATATTTATAAGGTACAGACTTGCAATTTAAAATAAAAGTCATGTAATCAATGCAAACTAATTAAATTTTGAAAATCTGTAACATGATTGTCCCAGAAACATGATAGCTGCTAAAATTACCAGTGTCAAATCCATCAGGACATGCTGGAATTTTTTTATTTTACTCCATATTATCAGATTCTTTTATTAAGGAACTTCTTAAAAAATTCCAAGTTCTGCTCTTGTTTCAAATATAATTCTGTGTCTATTCTCACTACAATTTGAAGAACTGGAGAAATAACCATTAGATGGACCCATGGCCCCACTAGACTGACGAGAGACTGAGCGAAGACCAGGGTCGCCTGTCCTTCAGAAGCTCCCCCTCTAGCTGGCTAACAAATTTGAGCACGGTGGCTTCAAAATAGCCAGATTCCTTCCAATCAGTGGTCTACACTCTCTGTGAATTGTCCTGGATCTGGGAAATAAGTAAGAAACTGAATTTCCACTTGAGTAACTTCAGTTAGATTTCCATCCCCCCAAGACCTCTGTCATTCTTCTTTCTATATATAGTATGTCAAATAACATTTTTAGGAATCCCCAAATTAATCAGCTATCATCACAGATTCCCACAGGTCAGACCATTCTGATTATTTCTCTGGCCAGTAGTTGTTGTGCTAATTAACCTTGTGCTTCTATCTAATGGTTAAGCACTGCCTCTTGCCATTTTGGGCCTCCATTATTCTTACCGAGATCTGAGATGCCAACGTCATTGCTAGGATCCTGCACCAGCATCACCCTCATCCAAAGAAAAATGCACCATAGAGCAATTCAAATGCACCATAGAGCAATACAAAGATTCCGTTACCACTGCTAGTCCTAGAAAGGTGGAAGGAGGGAACATTTACAGGAAGCCAGCATCAGAAGCAGCTGTTTGAGGTGGGCCGACTCACAGAAGCTGTGCCAGTCGTTAAGAAATCCAAGAGCCCACCTTATCCCACCCGCAGGACGAGAGGGGTTGGGGGGATGAGGCTTCACTTCCACCTTTCTTTTTCACTCTCTTCTCTTTTTTGTATTTGTCACTGTTCAGACCCAACCAGATGCCGAATCCAAGGGGGCAGGATAGGATTGCAAATAGTTGATCTTTAAAGGAAGCAAGTATGCAGCACCAATTCCATCATCTATTATGATATTATAAGTTATGAGATTTAATTTTAAAACATTCACACTAAGGTTTTTTCTCCTATAAATCAAAAGAGTCATATACCTACTATCTGAGTAATCGTTATGTCTATCTTCTCAGTCGCTTCATGGAATAAGCCTAGACGTCATTACTTTTCTTCTGATACAGAGGTGTTCAGAGTGGTGCAATGTTACTTAGGCTTTTGAGACTATGGTACAATAAACCATATTTAAGTGGAGCACTTATGAATGTTTTCCTCCAATTAAAAACTGGCAGGCTAAATAAAAAAGTAACAAATATTAAAAACATGTTGTTATTTAATGAAATAATTTGTTGTTTCCCATTATTGTCATAAAATATTTTTTGTGATAAGAAATTTAGTAATTTAAGTACTTTATAAGCATAGCTATGAGTAGACTAAATATTGTTAGCATTTTACAAAACATGAGTTAAAATACACAATCATAGGGAACTCAGAGATTTGCCACCATATATATGATAATATATGCCTTTATTAATCTTTAAATAGAAAAATATAAACATATGGCATCTCTAGTTTGTCTTTTTATTATTAGTGATGCTGATGGTGGTGGTTTAGGGAGAAGTTTTTGATTATTAATTAGTTTTTTTGGCTTTTTGATTCAAGAAGTCTTGTATTTCTGAGTTTATGAGATTATAGCTTTCTTGTGAAGTCTCTCTGCCCTCTTCGGCCTACTTCATTCAAGAATTAAGACTTTTATTTGATTACTAAATAGTGAAAATCCAGAGGGAAAAATCTGTTAATGTCTGTCTGACACTCACCAAATTCAGCACAAAACATTGCAAGTAGTAGGGCTTCAGTAATATTGAATTAGATGGAATTAGATGGAATAGTCAGACCAGATTGAAAAATATAAAAATCATGGTGTCAGGCACTTTATTACTTAAGATGACAGGGAAGAAAATCCACTTCATAGCAAGGCAAATGACTATTTTTACTTCATCTTCAGTAAAATCAAATAAAGTTATTAACTACTAAAAATTAAAAACAAAACTATCACTTGTTTTGATTGTTAATGTAAATGAGGCAAATCAAAAGTTTAAAATATACACTAGAACAAAGAGAAACATATAACTTCACACATATCCTTCTATATCTTTCTCAAAGCATCTCACTCTTCATGATATATCTTGGGGGAAATACATGTATAAGGTTAGACCAGATGACAAATTAATTTAAGGCACTTATCTTAATGGTATTATATTTTAAGTCAACTTCAAAGAGTTTATATTTCAGCCCAAAACGCTCAAACCCAATGTACTCAAATTGTGTGCAGTTAAAAATGATTAAGAAAAGCCCAAATCCTAAGAAAAATGGAAATTTATTTTATTTGTGGAACAGAATTATCAAGAAATGTAAGGTTAAGGTATAACTGCATCCATTAGAAAACTTCAGGAGAGTTTGGTTCTGCCGAAGTAGGAGCAAATTCTAGAGGTTCTGGAGGACATTAACCAGCTCTTCTGTAAGTCAGCTACTGCTTCCCAACAGACAGCCACTCAGTAGCCTAAACCTACAGTCATTTCTTTCCGCTCACAAGTCTGAGGACTGTGTTGGGTGACTGGACCGGGGGAGGCTGTGCTTCATTATGAGCATCCACTGAGGGTCCCTGCTTCCCAAGGGCTGAGCTCAGGTCGCTCCACCGATGCTCCACCTGCAGCCCAAGGGGAGCAGCTACCCGGAGCTCTTCCTGCCGTGGTACAGGCTGACGTGGTCGTACCTCACCCGGAAGCACTTCTCAAGTCTGGGCTGCTGTCACTTCTGCTAAGGTCCCTGTGGCCAAAAGAATTCACTCCGTGTCAACAGAGCAGGGAAGTCTACTTTGTCTTCCAGGAGGAGAGGAGTGAATATCTGCTGAACAATAATGCAACCAATTATTCTTCTTCTCATACTTTTCAGTGATTTTGGTACTGCAAGTTTTTAGTGCCTCTGTTCAGGAACCTTTTAGAACTCACAATAACTCTTTATCCTAGTAGCACTGTTTCCCCTTGATCCTGGAAATTTTTTAAAATTTTCAGTAGAAAATGAATGATAAGGTTTTTATAATATTCTCCTAAAATTTTGAGATAAGAAGTTATTAATTTTATATAAAATCTAACCAAGATCACACAGGGATAACAAAGGGGGAAAAAAAAATGTAGGAGCAATTTATTAAAGGCCTTTTCTTCATGCTGTTAGAGACCTTTTCAAATCTTGTACTGAAGCCATCAGATACTTTCTCATGCCAAAACATGACTAAATTATATAGTTTTTCCCAGAACATGTAGATCAGGTTCCAAGTTTCTTATCCACAACACTTATGCCTAATGGCCAGTGTTAAGCGATAGGACTAGTTGTAGCCTAATTCCTTAAGAGCTCTAAATCAAACCTTCATCAAGCCCAATAAAAGTATTTATTACTAAAAATTAGTATTGTTATATAGATTTTGATTAGCCTAAAAGACAGGGGAGACAAAGAATCAGAACTTATGTTTACATACATTGGAAATCAAAGATTATAAAGAATTAAGTTCTTTTTTTTTTTTTTTTTTGTGGGTACCAGGGGTCAACCTCAGGACCTCGCGCGTCAGCAGGCGCCCATGCCGCTGAGCGATATCACTGGCCCCTTTTTTTGTATGTGGGTTCCGGGAGTTGAACTCGGGCCCTCGCGCTTGCCGGGCAGGCGCTTAAGCTGCTGAGCCATCTCACCGGCCCCCAAGAATTAAGTTCTTAAAGAATGGAAATAAAATTAAAGTCAATGATGTTTAAGGAGCTATATTAATATATTTAAGCACTTTTGTCTAAGTAGTCATAATTACCATCACGTTTTAAGTGTAAATTTTCTTAAGGAGTAAAGTCTCCATTGAAATTTAAAATACCAACTGAAGAGCCATTTTATGTTCTAGTTAAATGTAATATTAAGGGCCGGTGAGACGGCTCAGCGGCTTAAGCGCCTGCCTTGCAAGCGCGAAGGCCCGAGTTCGACTCCCGGAACCCACATACGAAAAAGGGGCCGGTGATATCGCTCAGAGGCACGGGTGCCTGCTGGCGCGTGAGGTCCTGAGGTCGTCCCCCCGGTACCCACAAAAAAAAAAAAAAAAAAAAAAAAAATGTAATATTAAACATTTGGGGCTTTCAGTTAAAGACATTTTGAACATAGGTAATGAAACGATTAAGAGGCTTCCATAGACTAAACCTGTATTTTATAATTTCATTTGTTCATAAATGGAGGAATTTCAGAAAGGTAGAGATTACTAATATTTGCTTGTCTTATGTTCTTCTCCAGGCACAAGTATTGTCCCCTTTCAGAAGAAACGACTGACTCATATGTCTGGATGGATGGCATTGATTCCAAATGCCAATCACATTAACTGGTACTTTCGGGATGTGGATCACATAACCAATATATCATATACATCAACATTTTATGGGTTTAAGGTAAACGAAGAGCTGTAGAATCTATTGTCTAACAACTGTGATTGCACGTTGATCACAGCCTACATTCTCCTCCTTACTCACAGTATTATCGGGCCCAGCAGGCCTTGCACACTTTCCAAGACCCACTCCTAACCTCAGCAATAAGCCCAAAGAACCTCATTTGACAGTCACGAATAAGCAAACTTCCTGCCACATTCCCATAATATGATACTTATGTCCTTGTTATCATTACCACAAAAATAACTTACTGCTATTGTTTATAACGTCTCAAACACCACCTAAAGGTTTATTTTCATGAATGAACTGAAACATACAGAAAATTGTTTTTGAAAAACAGTATTTTCATTTCCACCACGTAGCCCTATCTGATTGTTTTTGTTTTTGTTTTTGTTTTTGTGGTGCTGGGGATCAAACCCAGGGTGTTGTGCATGCAAGGCAAGAGCTCTACCACTGAGCCACATCCCCGGCCTGATTTTAATACTGTATGAATATTTACTTTCTATTTTTGAAAAGAAATAAAATGCTGTAGATGAAAAGACAATCCTTTATGGTTTACCTCATCCCATTCCCCACTCTCCACTTCTAATGGGAACCAGTATCCCAAATTGGGTGTTTTCTTTCCATATGTGTTCTTCTGCTTATGTTACATATTTGTACAGCCCCCACTCTATATAGTATTGTTTTAAATATTTGCAAACACTATAAAAATAAAATATTCTCTTTAAATACATAAATATATACATGCTTACATGTATGAAGTGTGTGTGTATGTGCATGTATAAGTACACAGAGAAAAATAGAGATCTTTTCATTGCCTCACTCTTAGAGCTCACATTATTGCCATAGACTGTAAAATGTTAATGAACATTTAAATGCAAAGTAAAAAATAAATTGAAACTAAAACTTTTGTTGTGATACAACATGGGGGCTAAATTATATGTCATTAAAATTAAAAGTGTATTATGCACAGTGTTAATATATAAAACAAGTCTCATTTTTCTGCAAACTTTTATAGGAAGAAGACTATGTAATTATATCACATAACTTCACTCAAAGTCCTGATATGTTTAGTGTTATTGATATGAGGAATGGCTCTTCAAATCCATTGAACTGGAATACTAGCAAGAATGGAGACTGGCATCTTGAAGCAAACACTAGTACTCTATATTACTTGGGTAAGAATTTATCAGGCAGAAGTGATTAGTTCATCCAATACTTTGTCTTAAGGATGAAAAAAATAGCTGAATATGTTATACAGTGCCCTGTATTGGTAGGGCTTGATAAATATTTGTTGAATGAAAGGGCTAGAGGGCTGGTGAGATAGCTCAGCGGCATAAGCGCCTGCCTGGCAAGCATGAGGTCCTGAGTTCGACCCCCAGTACCCACCAAAAAAAAAAAAAAAAGAAAGGGCTAGGGGCTAGAGACTAAATTTCTATGAGAAAAGGCCTTGAGTTTAATTAAATTAAGAACTTACAGTTTATTTTTGGAAATAACATCAACATGCCTACACGTGGTCCTGATAAGTTTATTTCACAGAAGGAGAGGGAATGAATAGTGTAACCCAGTACATATTTTCTTCCCATTTTTGTTATTTAATTATTTTTAGAAAAGAAAAATATAATGAATAGATTTAAATTCCAAAGCATTCATTTTTGTCAAGATAGCTTGACTATGTATACTTTTTAATGAAACATACATTTTGTTAGAATTTCTCCATGCCTAGTCCATGTATTTGATTTATACCAAATTTCTATCTAAAGAATATTTTCCCGGGGGCCGGTGATATAGCTCAATGGCATAAGCGCCTGCCTGGCAAGCGCAAGGTCCTGAGTTCAACTCCCGGTACCCGCATATTAAAAAAAAAAAAAAAAAAAAAAGAATATTTTCCCGGCCAATGATATAGCTCAGCACCACAAGCGCCTGCTGGCAAGCACGAGGTCCTGAGTTTGACTCCCGGTACCCACATTTAAAAAAAAAAAAATGGAATATTTTCCAAAATGTCATGATTTGGTTTACATTCAAGTACTTTGATCATTGTGCTAATTTAAACTACTTTGGCTTTGCTTTCAGTGTCAGGAAAAAGTGATCTTCATCAGAGCCAGTCCATTTCTGGGACCCTGGATCCTGATGTGAAAGATGTTGTGATTAATTTCCAAGCTTACTGTTGTATTCTTCAGGATTGCTTTCCTGTCCATCCCCCCTCAAGAAAACCAATTCCCAGGAAGCGGCCAGCCACTTATATGTATGTAGGTCTTTTGTAGTTAGTACCCTTGGTAACTCTTGATGTACTCTTTCTTGATCCAGTGTTTCCTTAGCAACTGTCATCACTTTCTCTATGATAACCATCATGTTCAAATCTTATAAAACAATTTATTTCATTTTCTTAAACTCATATCTAGGACTTGAGAGAAACTCTCCCTGCCTGGATATTGGTGAGCAAGGGAGAATAGTCTGGAGATAGGGTTGCAAACAGGTAGAAGTCAGACCATTCAGATCATGTGGCAATAGTTAGAAATAAGAGAAAATTTTCAATGATGTTAAACTAAGAAGTCACATACTCCAAATTGTATTTCAAGAAGACCACTGTTGCAACTCTGTGGAGTGTGTATTATAAAAGACAATGAATAAAGTAGGGAAGTGATTTATAAGGTACTAGAGAGCTTTGTAAGAGATGTGGGTCACCAAAGTTATTGACTCCAGTACCCTCATACAGTCTAAGGTAGATCTAATTTCCATAATTAACATTTATTATGACTACCATACAGATGTAGATTGATGTGGACCAGATTGTAATAAAGATATGTGATAATGAGCTACATGTGTATGTCATAGCATAGGCCCCTTTCCACAGTATGAGCTTTCCTTATTGAAAATGGCTATAATTAGATTGATTCATCTGTATTAGTCAGCTAGCTATCAGCAAAAACAAACAGAATTTTGGTCCAGAGATGATACCTTAGGATTAGAATATGAAGCTGTGGTTGTGCAACCCAAATGCCTAGTTTAAGAGGGATTGGGCCCTATAGGTCAGAACTATGAGAAGTAAGAAAAATGTGTAGCAGGCATAGTGACAGTGGCAGTGCTGATGGGGATGAGAAGAAAGCATTCTTAACATTGAGAAAAACTAGATAAAATGTATCATTGAATACGTGTAATGCTAGTCAGATCACTTAGATAGATACAACAACCCTTTTAAAAATCTTTACTTTGTCATGTGCAGTAGTGCACACCTGTAATCGCAGCTACCTGGGAGGCTGAGGTAGGAGGATTGCAAGTTTGAGGTTGGCCTGTGTAACTTAGTGAGACCCTGTCTCAAAATAAAATTTTCAAAGAGCAGCTAGTAATGTAGCTTAATGTTAGAGAGGCCTAAGCTCAATCCCTGGTACCTAAAAAAAAAAAAAATTATTGAAATTGTTTCTGGAAAACTTATGTGTAATTATAAGTCTAAATAACTCTTTAACTGCTAACCTCACTTTAAAACCCATTATGTTAATTTTTATAATAGAATTTTTTAGTCAAAATATTCCTTAATAATGCAATTTAGTAATACAAATATGTAATAAAAGTACACATTTTAACCAAACTTTATATTGGCCCTTTTACAGAATCCCAGTATCAGTGTCGCAGAAATCTTATTTATTTTTTCAACCGAATCAGGAGAACGACCTCTGAGAATGAACATTTCCCAATGAGAAAATATCACCAGCTTTATAATTACATCCTTTACAACAATTTGCATTAAGAGGTAGCTCCTAAAAGGCATAGCGATGAGAAGGTTAAGGCTGTCTCTCTTCCAATTCACTTTCCGTATGTATTTAAATTGAACACAGCCTTCGTTCTGGATGCAGACCTGCAGAAGGAAATTCTCTACAATGGAATGAAAAACCATACATGTGATTTGTGTTTGGAGAATATTTTACTAATTACACATATTGGCTTATCTTCTTAGTGAAATTGTCAATTACCCAGTTCACATTCTGTCATTCCCGAAATGCCTTCTATAAGGCTACACCCCAAGGAGATGCTTATTAAATATGCAGAGATAATAGCCAATGGAAATATTTTTTCTTCTTTTTTCAGTTTATGGTCAAATCATTCTTTTTGGCAATCATCTCAAGAAAATAATTATACGGTACCTCACCCTGGAGCACACGTGGTTATTCCTGAAGGTAAATGTACAAATATAAATGGATGACATGCTTGTGCTTGTGTAACATTAGTGCTGTGACAGGATGGCTGCCTCAGTAGTTAGGTTTCTACTTTTATTCAGCACACCTAGGGGAAAGAGCCAATGTGAAGAAACAGACTTCATTATCATATCCTGGATACAACATATAGCCTCCTTTGTTTTACATGGGTTTAAGCCTGACTATAGCACTAACATAAGCTGGGTGTGGTAGTCCATGCCTGAGTTCTGTCTACTTGGGAAACTGAGTCATGAGAATCGCTTGTGCCCAGGAGTCCAAGGCCAGCTGGAGCAACATGACAAGGCCTCATCTCAGAGAAGAAGGAAAAAAATCACAATAGCATATTTTCTGGGAAAGATGGGATTCACTCATTGTGTGGAAAGAGGGATCGACACCAGGACTCACTGAAAAGCTTGTCAATGTTTTGTCATAGACCACAATCTGGGTTGTATTTCTTAAAGTCCTGTTTTGTAGGAACATGGGTTGTAGCTGACACAGATTTGCCACCAATGGAAAGGCTCATTATCTGGGGAGTTCTGGAGCTAGAAGACAAATCCGGTGTAGAAGCTTTGGGGCCCTCTTACAGGAGAGTTGTTTTGAACGCTACCTACATATCCGTGCAGGTAGGAATGAAGTTTTGTAATGCATGTCCTTACTAATCAAAGTCTGAGAGGTAGATTTATTGAAAGAATATTAAGAAAGCATTAGCAGTTGGTTTGAGTGAAAAACAGCACTGCTCTAGCTCATGAAACGAGAGGCTCAGGTAAATCCAACATATTCCCACTCTCAACTTTCCTTAAGGAGTAATTATCAAGATACTCTTCATTGTAAGGTTTTCACAGTTTTAATTCTACTTAAAATATTTGTATTGTTTTTCATTAAAGTAAACAATGAGCTTGCTCCAACGAACAACAAATCCTTAAGAGTTTGGGGAAAGCATTTAAAAGAATTTAAGTCCTTTTTAAAAAGAATACAAACAGTATTTCTTAACACAAATGAATATAAATCGAATTATGAAAGCAGGGGTGAATGAATAAAATGTTTCAATTATTTAGAGCAATTACCTCATTCTTTCACAAACCTCAGGTGGGTCTGGAACACATTAACTGCTTAATCAGTTTAATTGTTCTGTCATCATTTATTATTATTCATGAAAAAAATAATGGCCTAACCATAAAGCTACTTAGTACTATTTTTAAAAAGTGGTGCTTTTTCTTCAAGAAAAGTCTAGAAACCTAGTCTTTGATGCTGTGAAGGATGTGATATTTTGCTCAGATGTGTGAGCTTTGAGGTAAATGAAAGCTAAAATTGAACACTAACCTCACTGTTTGTTGTTGCATAACCTAAATTACTTTTCCTCTTTCAATGTCAGCTTTCTTACCTATGAAATAAGAATAAAACTTCTGAGTTATGAGTTTAATGTACAGGTTAAATAAACTATGTAAAGATATGTCTGACATAAAATCAGCAGGTATTTAATGAAAGCTGTTATTATCGAGAATGGCTCATAAATGACAGAGCTTGGACATGAAGAGGATATCTTGTAAGCAACCAAGTACACTGTGATCTGGTTAAACACTACTCAGTTTTATTTTAATTAGGGAGAGGAAGAAGGGTTGAAGGGATGGGGAGGGGAAAGAGAAAAAAGAATCAGGATATATTGCATACAGGTATAAATTCTCTATGATGAATGTGATCAATATGTATGACAAATATGTACTAATAAAAAATATAAAGTTTAAAAAAGATATTGAATTTGACCTAGGGAGAATCATTTAAGACTGCTTGTACCAAAGTAAATGGGTTAAATGAAAGTCACTTCCAGTTACAATACTGTTGAAACAAAACGCATTCGCTTCTGCTAAGGAAGGCTTCCAGTGACTTCTGAATTCCCTTTTTATGGGTGAAATTTTTTCTACTTGATTTTTTAAGTATTAACAATTTTCTGCTTCACTGCAGGGAGGTAGATTAATCGCTGGCTGGGAAGATAATCCTTTTAAAGGAGAATTACAGATTGTGCTTCGAGGAAATCATTCTACCCCAGAATGGGCTCTTCCAGAGGGACCAAATCAAGGAGCAAAGGTCTTAGGTATGTGCTCTAGATATCAAAAGTGTCACAGCAGTTTTGAGAGTTTACTGTGAAAAATATAGCATTAAGAGTAGTACTTAGTTTGCAATAGTATGGTACAAGAAGCTTTTATAAACTTTATTTTGTAGTGAAGGCTTATAAAAGTAGCAAAGATTTTAAGAAATTAAACAATGTGACATTATACCAGACAGAAATAGATATAGATGTGTATATTTTAAACCAAAATGTAATTTATTACAAAATAAAATTTCTACATTATATCTCTGATCTGGTTTTCTTCATAATCTTTCTTCTGTCAAAGCAATAATTTTTTCAGTGCTTTTCCCTTAAAAGACCACTTTCCTACACATTATACCCTTTACAGTCTTACTAAATAATCCGTGACAGCTGTCTCCGCTCTTTGCTACTGGATCGGAGCTGCGGCTAAGCTCACTTTCTGATTGCAGTGGTATACCACGCATATTCCTAATTGAGCCTGGAGGCAGAGAACCTGAAACAGTTTTAATTTGATCACAATAATAGTAATATTAATACTATTATTAATATTACTGCACATTTACTTAGAAGTCACATATAAGCATTTCTCCACTGTACAATTTGTAAAACTGATACCCAGATAAAATAGCGCAAGATTGAGTGATTAAGCTCTCCACTGGCAAATGTCCTGAGACACGAAAATTCAGCTTTAGACAAAATATTTGAATGTATGTGCTTAGTTTTTATTTGCAAAAGTGACTCTTCAAATGACACAGAAAAGTATCAAGAAAAAATCTCTCTCCAATTCTACCCTCCTTTAGGAAACTAGCATTAGTTCACAATTAATATTGTACCATGGTTTTTATCCATGTCTTTATTTATGTTATATACACTAATTAGTACCATATTTACTTCTGTTAAAACATGATTAAACCAATATATTACTAAGCATTTTTCTTTTCTCAGCTAACATACTATGGACATCTTTTCAGAACAATACTCACAGAATATTACTCCACAGTATTAACACATTGAAATTTATTTCCTCACTCACCTATTGATACATACTTTGATTAATTTCAGTTTTCTAATGTTGTGGTAAACATACTGATTTGTGTATCTTTTATATTGGATTGATTTTCTATGAACCAGATTCCTAGAAGTGAGTCAAAAGTCAAAACCTTCTTGTACAGTTCTGAGCAGATAATCTCAATTCATTTCATTCATTCTGAAATGTTCAATTGATTATTAAAATATATCAATGAACAGTTTCCTTTTGTAGTAACACTTCACTTATTGCTGTGCGGTGAGTAAATAGGAATGCTCTTCTCCTGCAGGAGTCTTTGGTGAGCTGGATCTTCATGGACTTCCACGTTTAATATATAAAACTAAACTATCAGAAACTGCAGAGGCAGGTTCCAAAGTTCTGTCTCTGTTGGATGCTGTGGATTGGCAGGTAGAGAAATTATTGTGTGGTGTAAAATAAACATACATAGTCCACTTAAAAAGGGTTCTTCTCTGTTCTTGTGGGCATTTATTTTCTCAAATGATTAACTAGATGAGAAATGAACATTTTACAGTTAGCTTGCAAAGTATGACCTAAGAGCAGCAAACATTTAAAAATTATGGTTTCAATGGTCCTTTAAAATATGTAGAAAACAACCCTATATGTAATTGATTATAAAATAAAAATATGAGAGTTTCTAGCTAAAAAAATTTTAGTTACAAATTCTTGCAAAAAGAACAATGAGATTACTTTAAATGTACTTTATTATTGTGTTGGTTATCATCTCACTTCTAATTTGTGATTTTACATGTTAATCATTTGGAAAGAAAAAAAAATGCCAAAGCCCAGTGATATGCAAATAATGCCATATTAAGTCAGAGATTTTGATAGAATAAAATTGGTAAATTCTCAATTTAGAATTATTAATATAAAACAAAATCTAAATGTACAGTGTATATCTACATGCAATTTATTCTATTTGATAATATCATGATTGCTAATCAAATATAAATTAAATTAGAATTATTTAATGGTTCTTCCTTAAGAAATGTAAGTCTATTTTTAAAATTGTTCTTGAATTTGCCATCCGACTTTTTCTAAGGAGGGAGAAGAGATTGTGATAACCACCACAAGTTATGATTTACACCAGACAGAAACTAGAAGTATCGTTAAAATCCTGCATGGTCACAAAATTCTCATTCTGAATGATAGCCTTTCCTACAATCACTTTGGTAAGTGTCTGCTCGTTAACTAAATTGATACATGGTTAAAACTGGAAATGTTCACATTTCAGTGCTCTATCCTGTAATTATAATTCTTTGATAAAACATATTATAAATATTTTAGCAGAGCATTTCTCTCAGATTACCTATGGTAGCCACAGATGCTAGCTACTATTTATATGGGCCACCAATAGTCCCTGCTGAAGGGATTCATTTATTCATTCAACAAATATTCAACAAACATCTGTGCCACATACTACAGGTCAGGCCCTGGCACTTGGTCTCCTAAGCAGGCTTCTAGATGATTCTTATGCACAGTGAAATTTTAAAACCTTTGATCCAAAGTCAAAGGTTGTCCGAATTCATTTCATGGACAGTTCTTTAGCTGTAATGACCAGTAGAGAAGCTACAGTGAAAACTAAAACCATAATCCTAGGGAAGGAAAATAAGTAAGTCAAAGGGAAGAAGTAAGTCATAGCATCTGATGAAGATTTTTTTATTTATAGGAGCAGAATCTACCATGCTCCTTCCATTCATATCTCAGGAAGTGAGAGCAGACAGGGCAATAAAGTCAGCAAACGCTTCAGAAGCTTCAGAAGGCTTTTGATGTCCACCTGTGATGCAGCAGGCTAAACTGGGGGACGTCTGAGCTCTGAAAACGAAACTTACAGGAACTTTTTCAAGCACAGCTTTGATAGAAGCACATGTATCTATTATACTCTATGATATATTTTTAAATCAAAAGAAAAAAGCTTTATTTGAGAAATTATGATTAGATTATAATTAATTATAAAATGGTTTATTTAATTATAAAGCAATTTGTTTTTGAAAATTGACAGTAATTTCTTATTTAAGGTAGCAAACATTTCTTTCTGCTTGAAATGAACTTGTTTGCCTTAAAGTTTCAAATAAGAAAACTACCATACATTCCAGACATAAAAATAATATCATCAAAGTCCTATCTCTTTTTTTCTTTCTTTGCTCTTATATTTTTTTCTCTTTCCCTCCTCTCTGAACTATTTTCTCCCTCCTTTTTCCTTCACTCATCCTCTATGTGGATCATCATCAGTCTTTCTGTGTTATTGGAAACAGGTTGAAATTGTTAAAACAAGTTTTAAAGCATATGAGTGATATAATTTACTGGTTCTGTAGATCATGATATAAAGGGTAATAGCGGTGTTCTCCTTACAACAGAGTGACTGGGACTGATCCTGTTACACTGAGATTGACAGTGTAATTTAGGTTATGTTTATATCATTAAGATAGAAATGAGCAGGCACGCTCAGCAGGACAGATATAGAAAGAGCAGACATAGCAGCTGCATGGATTATTGCAGAGGGGAAGGGGATAGAGATCAAGGACCACCCCCCCCCCCGGAGAAATCAGCAGAAGTTCAGGTGCTTGACCAGTTTGCTGTCTGCACCTATATTCCTACAGTTGAAGGTGCCTGATCGTAAGACAGAGACCGAAACCTCTAGCTCCTCATGTGCACAGGAGCACAGCTGAATCCTAATAGAGCTGTCGCAACAAAGGGAACAAGAAGCAGACACCACAGTCCACGCAGAACCCCAAACCCTGTCACTCACTGGTAGGCAAGAGAATAAAAACAGGAGCAAAACCAGCTCAAGCACCAGTCTTAGCCACAACCACAGAAGCCAGAAGCTCAGCCCAGAAAACCTGCTACAAAACATAGTCTCTCCGTTTTTTAACTAAGAGGGATGAGCACCCTGGTCAAATTCAGACTGAAGTATAAATAGGACTGAGAAGAGTCTTTACTTGTGTGTGTGTGTGTGTGTGTGTGTGTGTGTGTGTTTTGCCTCTCATTCTGGTTTATATATGAGAGGTGTTTGTATATGTGAAATACAGAACTACAATTCATTAGTGATTTAGCTTAGATATTACATTTCATGCTCATGTCAGGTTAAACCTCACTAAAAATTACGTATGGAGGATTTAAACACAAGGTTTTTGTCAGCATATTAATAGGTTCAGACATTGTTACACCTTCCCCCAATATCCAATTATACTCTCTTCTGTCTTCTTTCTTTTCCTTGTCCCTGCAAATAACCTCTCAAACCATCACTACCTCTATCCTGCATTCCAGACATAATAATAATATCATCAAAGTCCTATCTCCTTTTTTCTTTCTTTGCTCTTACATTTTTTTCTCTTTCCCTTCTCTCTGAACTATTTTCTCCCCCCTTTTTCCTTCTCTCATCCTCTATGTGCCAGCCTACTTATCATCACAGTCTTTCTGTGTTATTGAAAACAGGTTGAAATTGTTAAACAAGTTTTAAAGCATATGAGTGATATAATTTACTGGTTCTGTAGATCCTGATATAAAGGTTAATAGTGGTTTTCTCCTTACAACAGAGTGACTGGGACTGATCCTATTACACTGAGTAAGTTGAATAGGTGCATGTCCATCAAAACCTAACAAAACCAGTCACATCACAGGGAGGTATAACTAACTAAAGAAATCTCCACAATAGCAATAGTTTTACAACAACATTAATCTTCAACTTTCAGCACAAAAACAATGAAAACATAAGAAAACAAAGCAATAAATGCCTCCAAAAACTCTTAATTCCTCCAAAAGCTGATCTCACAAAGTGGAGGAATCAACACACAAAGAATTAAAAAACCAAATGGTTAAAATGTTAAAATGTTTAAAGAAATCAAAAGAGAAATTAATAACCAAATCCATATGATCTTTAGTGAGCTTAAAGAGAATGTGAATAAACAGATAAAAGATCTATTTAATAAAGTGTTTAGTGAGCTTACAGAAGAGAAAAAACAAAAAGTCAAATTGAATTAAAGAAGATAATGCAAGAATTAGAGATTATGAAAACAAGCAGAAATCCTGGATATGAAAAATGCAATTGCAAGTATGGGCTTTCTGACCAGTCTGAGAGAAGACTGTCAGAATATAATGACAAGGTAGATGTAATAGATCATGCACTCAGTGAGATCCTAAAAACAAAAATAGATGTCATGAAAACCAGATCCAACAGCTGCTAGATGACTGAAAAACAAAACCCTCATAAATTATAGGAGTTAAGGAAAGGTTAGAAGATGACACCAAATATATAAAAAATGTATTCCTCAAAATTATAGCAGAAAATTTTCCACACTTAGGGGAAGAATTCAATATCAAGGAAAATAAGGCTTATGGAATCCAAATGCAACGACCGGGAAGGAATCTCTCCATGAAATATCATAGTCAAAACCTTAGAAGTTAGCACAAAAATAATACTAAAAGCCATTATAGAAAAGCATCAAGTAAATAATAAAGGCAAGTCTATCAGAATAATGGCAGAATATTCAGCACAAATATTAATGACCAAGAGAGTTTGAAGAGAAGTTTTTCAAGCCTTAAAAGAAAACTATTACCAAACTAGATTACTGCATACTGCAAAATTATCCTTCAAAATTGATGGAAATATAATGTAATGATAGAATTCAGTAGATACCTTTCAATAATAACACTCAGTGAAAACATTCATTGATCTAAAGACACAGACTGACAGATTGGATATGTTGCTTATAAGAGACACACCTCATACGCAAAGAAAAACATACACTGGGCCGGTGAGATGGCTCAGCGGCTTAAGCGCCTGCCGGGCAAGCACGAGGGCCCGAGTTCGACTCCCAGAACCCACATACAAAAAAGGGGCCGGTGATATCGCTCAGCAGCACGGGCGCCTGCTGGCGCGCGAGGTCCTGAGGTCAACCCCCCAGTACCCACAAAAAAAAAAAAAAGAAGAAAAACATACACTGAAAGTGAAAGTATGGGGGACCAGTGAGATACCTCAGCGGCATAAGCGCCTGCCTGGCAAGCACGAGGTCCTGAATTCTACTCCTGGAACCCACATAAAGGAAAAAAGAGGCCGGTGATATCACTCAGCGGCACAAGCGCTTGCTGGCAAGCGCGAGGTCCAAGGTCGACTCCTGGTACCCGGATTTAAAAAAAAAAAAAAATGAAAGCATGGGAAATGATATTACATGCAACCAGCACCTGAAAACAAGCAAAAGTAACTATCTTATTTTTGAACAAAGTGGACTTCAAGGCAAAACTGATCAGAAGAGAAGAAAAGGTCACTAAACACTGGTAAAGGGGCAACTAAATAGTAAGGGATAACAGTTGTAAATATTTAAGCACCAAATGTTGGTGGACCTAATTTCATAAAATAAAAAATACTGGACATAAAAGGAAAAATGGTGTAATGGTGATACTCTGTCTCAATTTGAGAAATCTAGAAGCTTAACTATGTGACTCAGCAGGGGGCCAGGGTCCTCACTTTGTAAATATCCCGAGCCTGTGCAAGAGGAGGGCACCGAGAAGGTGTGAGTGCTACACCCAGCCAAGGGCGGATAGCCTACATACAATATAAGAGAGGAGAAGAGGCTTGTTTGCCTCTACCATTTTACTCTTGTTGCTTTTGCTATCTTCTGCCACCTTGAAGTATTGCCCCTCTGCCATGCCACCCTGCCTTGGAGCCAACTGATTGTGGACTGCAACGTCTACAAACTGTGAACTAAATAAACCTTTCCCTCTTTAACTTTGGGTGTCGAGTATTTTGTCCCAGCAATGAGGGAGAAAAGTTACTAACACAGACATTGGAACCAGGAGTGGGGTTGTTGCTGTGACTATTACCTGACCATTAGGTTCAAGAGCCTTTGGGAATGGGTTGTGGGAAGAATTTAGAAAGGTTCAGAGACATCACCTGTAAGAGTAGCGCCGGAATGCCTTATGCTGTTCTGTATGGGAGATTCTGTTCAGAGCTCAGAAGACCTGAAAGCCGGTAAAGACCAGGCTTGGGAGCTTTCTGCTGGGAAGAAGGACTGCATTGGCTCCTGGACCCAGACAGTGTGTGTTATGGCTTGGCAGAAAGTTTGTCTGCATTTTGCTCATGTCCAGAGACTGCCTGAGACTAAGATTAAAGGTGGTGGACTAATTAATCTGGCAGAAGAAATTTCAAGGCAGTCAAATGTTGAGGCTGTGGCATGGCTGCTGTTGGGGGCTTTTAGCCAGATCTATGTTGAATATCAAGAGCAAAGAGCCCAGTAGGGTGATTTAAAATGTTGTGAGCTTGACTAAAAAGGAAACTCCAGTAAAGCTGTGCACTACAAAGGTAGAGCAGAGGACATCTTGATTGCTGAGAAGCAATAGGAGACTACAAAAGATGGCCTGAGGGCGTCACAAGAAGCAGCAAGTCTTCACTCTTTGCAGCCTCAAAAATGTAAAGGTGAAAGACTTTGAGAAGAAAGCCGCAGAGCACCATGTTCCAGAATGGCAGTGGCCAACAGAATTTTTTCCTCAGAATTGTATTCAGAGTGCTCAGAGATCCAGGATCTTGACCCCTACAAGCAAGAGAGAGAAAAGCCTGGCTGCTGCAGCAGACCTTGGCAGCATCCATGTGGCACTGGTTTTAGATGCTTGCAGAATGCAAGAGTTATAAGGTTAAGAAGGCTCCCACCTCAATTTCAGAAGGCCTGGGAAGCCAGGCAGTGTGGTCCTGAGAGGGCAATGTGTGAAGTTGTGTGAAGCCAAAGGTGCAAAGGAGACCCCAGAAGTTTGGAAAAGCCTGTAACGTGCCTCATCTGAAGAAAACTGCAAGGAGGGAGGAAAGCAGGCCCAAGAGAGAAGCTGTGGGAGCTACAACCACCAGAAGTACCATAGGGGCAGAGTCACCCAAACCCTTTGGAGCTCACAACTTGTCACAGGTTATGTGTGATGCTGCACATGGAACTACAGGACTTAGTGTTTGCCCTACTGGATTTTGGACTTGCTTTGGTACCAATCCTTTGTAACTTTTGGAATGGTAATGCTTATCTTGTGCCATTGACTGTTGGAAGTGTTTAACTTTCTTTTAATTTGTACAGGGGATCACAGCTAAGAGTTTGCCTTACATCTTGGAGGAGACTTGGAACTTGGACTTTTCAGCAATGCTGAAACTGTTAAGACTTTGGCAACTCTTAGAGATGGACTAAACGCCTTTTGCATAAAAGGTTGTGCATGAGTCTTTGGGGGGCCAGGGGCAGAATGTTATGGTTTATGTCTAGATGTCCCCCCAAAGCCTCATGTGGTCATGGGGGTGCTTTTTGGAGGCAACTTAATCTAAGAGTTTGTGATTGGTTCATGGTCTAGTGCTGGGATTGATGGTGTGAGTGCTACACCTGCCCTAGGGTAAGTAGCTTGCATACAATATAGGGAGGAAAAGAGGCTTGCTTTCCCTGTTTGCGCTTGTTGCTTTTGCTGTCTTCCACCACCATGAACTGTTGTTCCTGTGCCGTACTACCTTGCCTTGGAGCCAACTGATTATGGACTGAAACCTCCACAAATTGTAAGCTAAAGAAACCTTTCCTCCCTTAATTTTGAGGGTTGGGTATTTTGTCTCAGCAACGAGAAAAGTAACTAAGACAGATGGACACCAATGCAATCATAGTGGGGGCTGTCAGTACCCCACTCTCACAAATAGGTAGGTCAATAGGACAAAAAAAGTCAGCAAAGAAATATCATAGTTGAACCACATCACTGAACAAATGGACTTAACAGATATCTACAGAATGTTTCATCCAACAGCAATAAAATATATAGTTTTTAGCACATGGAACTTTCTCAGAAAGAGGCCATAAAACATGCTTAAGTAAATACAAAAGAACTGAAATAAATCTCTTGCACAGTATTGGATCGTGGCTGGATGAAACTAAAAATCAATACCAACAGAAATCACGGAAACTATACAAACACATGGACATTAAATAGTACACTTTTGAATAGTCACTGGGTCACAGAGGAAAAAGGGAAAAATTAAAAAGTTCCTAGAATCAAATGACTACGTCAGGATAATATATCTAAACCTTTGGGATACAATGAAAGGATTCTAAATGGAAATTTATAACTGAATGCCCACTTCCTGAACAGAACCACAATTGCACAAAATGTAATAGAAGAATCAAATGGGATTACATCAAATTAAAAAGCTTTTGCACAGCAAAGGAAACGAACAACAGAGTGAGCAAACAACCTACAGAATGGAAAAACAATTTTGCCAGCTACTCCTCAGACAGAAGATTGCTATGTATAATACACAGAAAAGTGCAAAAACTTAAGACCCAAAACAAAAGAGCCAATCAAAAACTGGGCAGTTGAAATGAATAGACACTTCTCAAAGAAGAATTACAAATGTTCAATAAGCACATGAAATAATGTTCAGCATCTTTGGCCATTAGATAAATGCAAATCAAAACAACACTGAGATGCCAATGAAAATGGCTATTATCAAAGACTTAAAAAAGAACAAATGCTGCAAAAGTTGTGAGGAAAAAAGAACCCTTCCACACTGTTGGTGAGAATATGAACTAATAAAGTTACTGTAGTAATCAGGATGGAGATTCCTCAAAAAACTAAAAATAGCAGTTCCATTTGACCCAGATATATCTCTCCTGGGTATCCATCTGAAGGTGTTAAAGTCATCATAATATAGAGATAAACGTATACCCGTGCTACAGCAGTACAATTCATTGTAGCTAAATTATGGAAGCAGCCTGTAAGCCCATCAACAGATAAACAGATAAAGAAAATGTGATATATATACACAATGGATACCACTCAGTGATAAAGAAGGATAATTTGAGACACAAAAGCTTAAATGCTGCACAGTTTCTCTGAGAGACACAAAATATAAGTAATTTAAAGAGCAAAATAAAAGAGACACAGTAGGGAACAGGGAAATAGACTGTGGAGATGAGAGATGTATCTGGGGAAGCAGGAGAGGGAGGTTAGGTGGAGAAAGTACAAGTAAAAATAATCAAAATGCAATATGTATATGTACCAATTCCTCAAGATGAATTTAATTATTATGTATCACAAACATATGCCAACAATAAAAAGATGTACATGTGCAGATTGTGTTTGACATACTAGTATATATTTATAAGGAATTGTGTTTGAAAAGTGGAACAAACAATGGTTAGGTGTCTAGAGAAATAATATCTGCATTGCTGGTTCTCCTCATGGCCTTGGAGAAGTTTTTGTGTTGTTTTGTTTTTACTTCTCTACTTCATTTCCTCATCTATCAAAAGTACAATAACCTCAATTTGTTGTAGAACAATGTTTGTGTATAATTTGTAGTGATTGCAAACTCCCTTCAAGATCTGTTAAGCAGTAACTCTATAATCACTGATGGCAATAAGCTCTTTGGTTTAAACAGAACAAATGTATATGTTGATTACGTTTTAGTTTCTAAATAAAAGTATGTTATTTTAAGTTCTATTACCTAATATGTTTAATCATGTAAATCTAATCAATTCATGAGTTAGTGGACTTTTGGCAAAATGTTATCTAGCATATGAAGTGCCAAGAAACGATAAAAACAGGTATTTCTCAGCATTGGCAATGATCTAGTTGTCCTTCTGTTTCAGCCAAAAGATACTATGTCCCTGAAACAGGTCAGAGCTACATTTTAGCTGCTGATGTTGGATTACTAAGTAGGAACATCAAAATAGTTGGTGAAGATTACCCTGGTTTGTCCAGGGACTCTTTTGGTGCACGTATTCTGGTTGGCTCATTCATTGGAAATATGATGACCTTTAAAGGTTGGTATAAGTTCAGTCCATTTTTCTAAATTATACATGACATTGCCTCTTCCATTATTAGTTCTTAAATAATTTTTTCTTCATCATAGGATTACATGGAAAAATACAGCATTAAGAGTGTTTCTGTAGTTTACGCATTACCCTTCAAGTTAATTCTCTAAACTTACTGGCTGTTTATTCTGTTTTCATAGACAATAAGAATTGCAAGCTAACAGTCACCTTTGGTAACAGTAGTCAACTAAAACAGAAATCATTTTGTAACATGTACAACAAATCATCTGGTGTTTTGCTGTTGTCGTTTGCTTGTTTTAAGGAAAATTTCAGACATATACCAAGAACACAGAAAACAACATAAATTCAAATGTCCATCATCATCTCAACAATTAGTAGCTTTGACCAATCTTGTTTTATTTTTTTTTTTTTTTTTTTTTTTTGTGGGTACCGGGGGGACGACCTCAGGACCTCGCGCGCCAACAGGCACCCGTGCCGCTGAGCGATATCACCGGCCCCTTTTTCGTATGTGGGATCCGGGAGTCGAACTCGGGCCTTCGCGCTTGCAAGGCAGGCGCTTAAGCCGCTGAGCCGTCTCACCGGCCCCCAATCTTGTTTTATCCATGTCTCCTCCACTCTCTTCAAGCTCCTGGATTCTACTGAAGTGACCACATAGCATTTCACATTGAAATATTTCAGTCGCAGATTTAAAAACATTGATTATTATTCCTTATTCCATTTTGCAACACTTTTGACATTAGAAAATCTGTATATTATGTAGAAGGCTGTACCAATGTAACTTTTGCCTTTTGGTCATAATCAACCAACAGAAGCTTAGCTTACGATAATGAGGATAATGGTTGTAATAATGATCATGATACAAAATCACAGGCCCTTTGCTGAGCATTAAACGCATATTATCTCATTGAATCCTCCTAATGCTATGGCACAAATATTATTCCTCTTTACAAATGAAGAAATCCATGCTTAAAAGAGTGAAATTGCTTTTATCTTGGATACTAATCTGTATCTATCTTACTTTAAATTTTGTGATGGACTCTACTCCCAAGACAACCTTTCCTTGCTCCTGTAAATTGTTTTGTGATGTAAATAAAGAAAACACATCTATGGTTGTCGTTGTGCCAGTTAGTCTATTGTAATCATTTCTGCTCTGTCTCTGATTATTCTTATGTTCTCCATCATGTATTCAATTGTTGGCTACGAAGTTCAAGACAGACTTTTCCAGTACAGAATGACTCTTCACCAGTGCTGCTAGTTTTTTGAAACAAGGAATATCGTCTACTGTTTTTTTGTTTTGTTTTGTTTTGTTTTGTTCAGCCATGAATTTCTGGGCCGTAGTTTCTTTTCTAGAAGTTAAGGATAATAAAAGCTTCTAACTCATAGGATACTTCTAGAATTAAACTCCATAGTGCCTGTTAATCATTTAGTACAGCCGCTTGGTACAGAGGAGCTGCTCGTGGATTATTGTTGTTATTACCAATCTATAAAATTATTTCATGTCACCTCAGTGGTACTATGACAAACTGGTCAGCAGATAATTGGCAATACATATTCTGAAAGAGTCTCTGAATCTTAAAAACTCTTCATGACAGCAAAATTGAAATCTCAAATAAAGTTTGTCTCATGTCTTATGCATATATTTTCAGCAGGGCCATGTTACCCTTGAGGGGAAGAAAGTTGGTCCTTGAGGACAAATGTACTTAGCTTTTGCAATGGTTTGTAGTTCTTCAAAGGACCACTTCATATTAACAAATATATGATATATCAGTGCAATTAAAATTTTACAATTTTATGGGAAATGGAGTCTATTATGAGAAAATGTTTAAGAAGGGCAAAAATGGGAAAAAATGGTTGAGAAATACTGCCTTTCTAAGAAGCAAAGAAGAACTAATGCAGTTTCCAAGAAAAATGTGAAGTTTTATGTAGCTTTTAAAAATGTTTTATTGTATTTGTTTTAGGAAATTTTTCCTAATGTTTCCTTTCCCTAGGAAATGCAAGAATAAGTAATGTTGAATTTTATCACAGTGGTCAAGAAGGCTTCAGGGAGAGCACAGATCCAAGATACGCAGTAACATTTCTTAACCTAGGACAGGTTCGTACTTTAATTTTTGCATCTGTTGAAAGCAAGATAGTTTTACTTTTACTTTCATTTAACTTAGAACTAAGTAGCCACATCTTCATATAGATAAATTTATAATCTATTATGATAAAAACTTTCTTAACTTTTTTAGACACACAGCAGCATGTGATTTATTCATTTCATGCATTTATTCAAGGTGAGTAAGAGCTGCAGGAAAAGTAACAGAATTGAAGATCTGTAATAGTGGTTCACATCTCCACTTTATGTTGCAGTGGCAAAGAATAACAGTTTCTATTAGACTGATTTTTACTTATGTTTCTCAAATGACAAGTGTTTCAATATATCTATGTCACCATCAAAAGAGGGGAAATAAATATTCTGAGAGGGCTGCTAATTTAAGAAAAATTGAAATAAAACATTCCTTACTAGAAATAAAAAAATAATTTTGTAGGTTTAAGGTTCGAACAGTGACCTGGACTAGAGTATTATCTTTTGTAATTAAAAAACAATTCCTGCTTATCATAGAATGAACTACTTTGGAAAATAATTTTCACATGTTAGCATTTTATAGGTAATAGTAGAAATATATATGCATACAAAAGCACATGAGACTTTTTAAGTGTGCATTTAAAGTAAGCATAGTTTTTTGCTTCATTTAATTACAAATTCAAGATTATATGAAAAATTTTCACGATTAAAATCCTACTTTAAGGGAAATCACCTCCTTTAAGAGAAAGCAAACTGAGAACTGATTAAGGTTTGTTTACTGAAAATCACTTCTTTTTTTTCTTTAAACACTCTTCAATTTTATTTTTTAAATGCTCGCTGAGTCTCAGTGTTTTATATATTCAGGAACATGGCTCATCTTATGTTCGAGGCTGTGCTTTTCATCATGGCTTCTCTCCAGCAATTGGTGTGTTTGGCACAGATGGCTTGGACATAGATGACAACATCATTCACTTCACAGTGGGAGAAGGTAACATCATAATATTTTGCTTCAGATAACATGTCTTTCTGTGGTAATATTACCTGTAAAGCCATACTGTCCAATTAATCTTTTTGTGAGGATAGAAATGGTCTATATCTGTGCTAATATGGTAATCACCAAGTCACATGTGGCTAATGAGCACTTGAATTGTGACTAGTGTAACTAAGGAACTGAATTTTTAATTGTAATTGTACTTAATTTAATTCTGCTTAATTTACATTTAAATGGCCACATGTGTCTATCCCTACCCGATTGGACAGTACGGTCCCATAACATAGCAGAACTATTACCAGACCGTGACCTGAAGTGAGTTATCTAGTTGCCAAGCATTTAAATTACTATGATTTTCAAAATATTCCTCACATATCAATCACAAAGATTGTTTCTTCCAAAAGTTCTTTATTTAAAAAATTATGTACAATTTTAAGTATGTTTCCTGGGGTAGATATGTATTTGTTAAAATCTGAAGGTGGAGTCTGTGAACCCACCCATTTAACAAGCGCCCCAGAAGATTCTAATTCGAGTCGTCTATTAAAGGAGGAGTAAATTATCCGAGTTGAGAAGACTCATGTAAATCAAAATGGGCAGCTGATGTTGAAGCCCGGTGGTACAGCACATACCATGTTTAAGACCCTGGCTTTTATTCTTAACTCTGGTAAAAATCTAAGAGGATCGCTTGTCAGGCTCAAAGTACAAAAATAATTTCATGAAAAAAAATAAAAGACACCACCCACAGCATTGATTACAAATTAATATATGTATTCTGGGGGAATCTTTCTTTTATTTTATTACAGGCATAAGAATATGGGGTGATGCCAACAGAGTCCGAAGAAATTTGGTTGCACTTTCAGTTTGGCCAGGAACCTATCAGAACAGAAAAGATTTAAGTTCAACTCTCTGGCATGCAGCAATCGAGGTATTGAGAACAAATTTATAATTACACAAATTTATAATTGTCATTTATAATCATAATTTCTGTAGAAATTATAAATCTCGAAATATTGTTGCAAACAATTTCTTCCTTTAGATATTGATTAATGAAACAAGTTAACAGAAGGAGTGAATGAACTTTTAAAAATATGTTATTAACTCTAATAGCCATTTTTTTCTTTCTGCCGATGGCCAGTGTTTAAATAGTTCTCTTAGTTCCTTTCATCTCTAACATTACTTATCACTTTCAAGTTCTAGTAGCACTACAGGATTTCCCTGGTGCTAATTGGCTGATTACAGTGTGCATGTTACTTATCTCTAGAGTTAGTTACCTTCCCTCATTTGGAAAATCTGAATGATAAAGTACAGAATTTCTAAAATCACTTTCTCATCTACAGTTTTCTGACTGTAAGGTTATGTACACGTATTTGATGTTATTAATCGGCCCCTTCGTGTTTCCCATTAAGTTTCTTTAGTTATTTTAGGTGTTTGCTTAGCTATAGATTGAGACAACGGCCAAGAAAATAGCAAGTACAAAGAAAGTTTGGACAAGAGTTGGCTTCTTGTTTTTACTTTACTTACCTATACCATAGGAATGAAAAGGAATTAAAGTAACTCTTTTTGAAAGATGGAATAAGAATTGAGCATGGGGACTGGTGAGATGGCTCAGCGGCACAAGCGCCTGCCCAGCAAGCACGAGGTCCTGAGTTCGACTCCCGGAACCCACATAAAGGAAAAAAAGGGACGGTGATATCGCTCAGCGGCACTAGTGCTTGCTGGCAAGCATGAGGTCTTGAGGTCAACTCCCAGTACCCACGTAAAAAAAAAAAAAAAAAAAAACAATTGAGCATGGGCTCTGTGCACCTTATTACCTTAAGATAAAATCTGAAAGCTGGAATTTAGCACATATACATGAGGAAAAATATTCACTTGTTCTATTTACACGGAGGTGATGAAACATACGACAACTGTTTAAAAGAAAAAACATGTTATAGTAAAAGACACTTGTAAGCAAGATGGGATAAGTGTCTTTCTACCAAGGGGGAGTATTTTGAAGGGAGGGGGTTAATGGCAATGTGCCTTTTACTGTAATGAATTTTTAAAATTTAAGCACTCACCATATTTTTCAATCCCAACTCATTGATCAAACATTTATGGCAATTTCTGTCAAGTAAAAACATTACAGTGTGTCTTCATCCACCTTATTAAATACACCAGGTCTGAATGCAAAGTCAAAATGGCCATGAAAAGTAAATGTTTTGAATCAATTCAGGACATTAATGCACCCTCAATAGCCCAACTAAACATGCTCACATAAAGAACTTCAGAACTGCTTCAAAAAGTGGCGAGAAAGATAGGGTAATTGTATTTGAAGCGAGGGGGAGTATTTGAGGGCAACAAACGGCAGTATGTCTTCTATTGCAATAATTTTTAAAAATTTGATCATTCACCATACTTTTTGATTACACCTCAGAGTCATTAGAGTGCAGTCAAATGTCAATTCCAAATCTTTGAAGTTATCTATAACTTTTGAAAGAAGACACTTATTTTACATTTATGAATTCCATTTGACTCTTTTTATCACAAGCTTTAAAAATAGGGTATTTACTGTGCTTTTGAGACTGTTTTGCTGACTCTGTAACCAAGAACTAAACTTTTCTTTGATCTTTACTTTCATTTGCTGTCATTTTGACTTGTCCCATAAAATGAAATTGTTTAGTAATTACTTATCACTTGTACTAACCTAGTTTTTGGTTACAGCAAATTTACTTAAATTAAGGAACATCACCATTGAATCCTATATCCACTGTAATTGCCTTAGTTGTCTTAATAAATCAAATTGGTAACAAACTATAAAAAGAGTGATAAAATCTTTGTAACCTTCCTATAATCTGGAATTTGGCCTATGACTAGTAAAATTTTGAATCACATTCAATAGATTTTGTGACCAAAATTAAAAACAAAATATTTCTTTAATGCTGTACTAGTACTAGTACTTCAAGGATGTAGTACTAGGGCTGGTGATATGGCTCAGTGGCATAAGTGCCTGCCTGGCAAGCACAAGGTCCTGAGTTCAACTCTCTGTACCCACATAAAAAAAAAAAAAAGGATGTAGTACTACTGAGGATATTGTACCTAACAATGGTTTTACACCAAGAACTTAGTATAATTTTAATACTTCAGTTCTATATGTTTGAATTCAGCAGATAATCAATTTTTCTCCTGCAATTATGATCATAATTAAAAATTTTCACAGGTATGGTGTCATATACTTGCTCTCATTGTGTAACTGTACAATTGCCTAACCCAAAGTATTTTCTTTCTTTATAATTCTGTCAGATAAATAGAGGAACTAATACAGTTTTACAAAATAACGTGGTTGCTGGATTTGGAAGAGCAGGATACCGCATTGATGGTGAACCTTGCTCAAGTAAGTTATTTTCTTTTTCTTAGCATAGAAATACTAAAACAAGGAGGTAGCTAGTCCACACGTGTAGAAATGAATATTTATCATTTGCTGGTTCGATATGTGGTATCTCTTCCTTCTGGACACTAAAAGAACTCAATAAGGGAAACTATTTTTTTTTTAAATATTGCATCTAAAGAAAAATGGGTAGGCTTTTTTTTTTTTTTTTTTTTTTTGTGGGTACCGGGGGTTGACCTCAGGACCTCGAGCGCCAGCAGGCGCCTGTGCCGCTGGGTGATATCACCGGCCTTTTTCTCGTATGTGGGTACTGGGAGTCAAACTCAGGACCTCGCACCCGCCAGGCAGGCGCTTATGCCGCTGAGCTATCTCACCAGCCCGGGTAGGCTTTTAAGGAAAACTTTTTCCAAGTTTATAATCCAAAAAATTCAGTAGCAACCTCAGTTCTTGATTTGGTTGTTGCTAGAATTTTGAGTGCCTCATCCACTACCACTTTGCAGGAATAGGACATTATTTTACACTTCTGCTTGAATAGGAAAAATGCCCACTATTTATATATTAAAAATTGCATGCATAAAAATTCAAAGGACATGAATAGTTTTCAGATGTATTTCTCTATTTGCTTCGGAAAAATTAAGAACTAATCAAGCATCTATCTCTTTGGCAAGGCTGTAGGGAAATGAAAATTTACACATTACTGATTGAAGGACAAAATGAAATAATCTCTATATAAGGGAATCTACCAAAATTATATGTGAATTTACCTTCGACCCAGCATTTCCACTTCTATAATCTAGTTAACAGTTGTCTTTACATGATTAAAAAATGATTTATAAGCAAGGTTATTCATAAAGGCATCATCAGTACTCACAGACCACTAAAAGCCACCCTGTGTCCCTTAATGGTAGCTTTGTTGTACAAAGCCAAACATTAGAACACTAGGACCTGCTAATGAAGAAAACCGAGAGCACCTACATACAATATTAAGAAAGCTCCAAGATAATCTTAAATGAGAAGTGGAGGGTATAGAATACTACATGTAATGTTGTGTGTATAATCTATATATACTGTAATATGTTTTGTGGGGAAAAGGAAGAAGAAAATATAATAGTGTATGGATTTGTATTTACATAAAAACACAAGGTGATTTAGGAACTTATTTTATGACCTCTTGAATTTTTAACCATGAAAACATATTATTACCAATTTTTAAAAAGTAAACTAAAATACAAAACTTCAGTTTTGTCCCTTGAGAAACTCAAAGGAATTTCAGCGAAATGGGAGACACTTCTTAGAAAAAATTATATTCCTTTTAAAGTTGATTTTTAAATATTTTAATGTAGTGTTATTTTTAACAGTTTCATTAGTTATAATTTACATGCCATAAGATTCACCTGTTTGCGCTAGTGTGCTGGTCAATGAATAGTTATTTTTTAAATTATTTGAATAAATATTTTTCTCTCAGTTCAAAATGACTTGGATTTAAGCTAATTTTATACTTACGCAAAATACATTTTAAGAATAAAATAACTTTTTTAATTTTTGGTACCGGAAATCGAATTCAGGACCTTGAGCTTGCAAGGCAGGTGCTGTGTTGCTGAGCTATATCCCCAGCCAAGAGTAAAGTAACTTTGTCAACAGATTTAACTTATTCCTTGAAACATGCTTTCAATATTTTAATTCCCAAACACTTGAAGTGGCTTTCCTTTGACACAAAAATTTAAAGTCTGTCATTTCTTTGAAATTGTTATGGCTTTTTGAAAATCAAAATATAATCTTTGAACATAAATGCTTATTAATGGTTGTAATGTCACGTACTGCATTTTCACTGACTACATTAATATTACTACATAATTGAGAGTGTTTAAAAAGAGGTTTTGGGTTTATAGCAATTGAAATATGAAACAGCACAGAGAAATGGAAGCTTAAGTTCCTGTAATATTTGTCTGTTTATCCAGACAAAAGGCTGGGATGCTGGGAAGGGGACAGTGGCATATTTGTCATGGCCTTGTGTAGATTCAGGGACAGAAATAGTCATCTTCTTATGGCAGAATAAAATAAAACCCAGGCAGATCATAAGTAACATACAAAATCCAAAGGACTTGGAAGAAGGGAAAAATCAATGGAAGACAGGAGGAAATCAGATACCAAGGTTCCAGCAAGACAGCTGGCCTTAAGTGGAGCTGTAGGAAGAGGTACTGCTCTTTACAGACAGTCCTCCAATTGTGCATGCTGTGGGAGGGGTTATTAAAGTTATTGATCCAGTTTGGATATAAATAAAACTTTCATCAAAATCTACTTTAAGGGCCAGTGAGATGGCTCAGCGGCTTAAGCGCCTGCCCAGCAAGCGCGAGGGCCCGAGTTCGACTCACGGAACCCACATACGAAAAAGGGGCCGGTGATATCGCTCAGCGGCACGGGCGCCTGCTGGCGCGCAAGGTCCTGAGGTCGACCCCCCGGTACCCACAAAAATAAAAAAAATCTACTTTAATTATAGGACATACTAGTAACGAATCCAGTTCTCATTTACTGAAGATATCTGCAAGGCACCTTACGTGGTTTAGTCATTTCATTTTGAAACAGTCATTAATTAGGCATTAAAACATTTGATACACAGGAAACTGAAGTTCTAAAAGGTTAAACAACTTTCCCACAATCATGTATACATCAATTTTAAAAATATCGTGGAAGGACCCATCTCTGTATTACATTTTTGGATGCAAGACTATGATGACGAATGAGCCAGACACCATTGTCTCCTCTCACGAAGTTTACATTCTAGTAGAAAAGAGGAAAGAATAACTCACACATAGTAAAAGAGCAAGTAAAATTTTTTAATTGCAACATAAAGTGACTGAAATGCAAATTTGAATGAGGTAGACTGGGAAAACCTTTGAAGGAACTCAGTCTTGAAAATAGTGCAACAAGAAAGAGCCAGCAACTAAAAGGTGGACAGGGGAAGCTTTTTACAGACAGCAAGTGTTGGCATTGATTTCACCTTTAGGCTCTTTTGTTATATGTGCTAACTTTAACTGATGCTGCTTATTAAAAATATCTGACTTGATTTGGAATGTTAATTCTCTGGTTGTATATTGTCTTCCAAGGTCAATCTAATCCTGTGGAAAACTGGTTTGACAATGAAGCTCACGGGGGTTTGTATGGCATCTATATGAACCAAGATGGCCTTCCTGGATGTTCCCTTATACAGGGCTTTACCATTTGGACCTGCTGGGATTATGGAATTTATTTTCAGGTGAATTTGGTTAAAGGTGGTGATTATTTTCTTTCATAATTTTCCTTAGTACTATTCAACCTACTATTTTTATTACAGACCACAGAGCATGTACACATCTATAATGTGACCTTAGTGGACAATGGAATGGCCATTTTTTCAATGATTTACATGCCAGCTGCTGTATCTCACAAAATTTCCAGTAAAACAGTGAAGGTGGAGGTAAGAAATGAATAAGGACAAAGAGCAACTCTGAGAAGGGAGAAATTATTGAAAGACAAATAAAAATAATCTCCTGTCTTCTATCTCTCTCTAGATCACAACTCCGTGCCTTTGCGCCTGTACTCTATGCCAGGAATCTCTTCATCCTCATCTCTCCTCCACTTCCCTCTCCTCTTCTTGCTTATCACTTACTGTCCTTGCAACACGTTGTTAAATTTTCACTCCTTCCTTGAAGGCTTTCTTGAAACAGCATAGCAGATAAGGGCATTCCTTCCACTTTTTGTTCTTACTGTTCCCTGGACACATTGCTATCACAGGAACATAACATGTCATTTTTTAGAAAGATTTGCACATCTGTCTTCTCCTCGCTCCCTCTGAATGTCATTCCAGTAAAGTCAGCAACCATACATTTCCATCTTTGTTTAATGAATGATCCACTTCTCAAATGTATAGCTTGTGCTTTGCTACAGTAAAATTGTGTTAGTCATTCTTTAGTTTTTTAGGAAGAGTTATTATTAACACTTTTTTGCTTGACATTTTTTAAACAGAGCACATTAATTGTTGGAAGTAGCCCTGAATTTAACTGCTCTGATGTCCTAAGCAATGATGATCCCAATATTGAACTCACTGGTGCACATCGCAGTGCTAGACCTCCAACAGGTGAAAATTTGCAATTTTCTCGTCATTTACATGGGTGCATATTGTATTTCTGTTAACTTTCTTCTTTTCCTTTTTTTTTTTTTGCGGGGGTTAAAAGGTGGAAGAAGTGGGATTTGCTGGCCTACCTTTGCCTCAGCTCACAACATGGCGCCCCGGAAGCCCCATGCGGGGATCATGAGTTACAATGCTATCAGTGGCCGTCTGGATGTCTCAGGCAAGTTTAAACACTGTCTTTCACAAATCTACTCAGTTAAGTCCTCTAAGAACTATATAATGTATGGTATAACTAATGTTTCATTAGTAGTAAAAAAAAAATACTTAAATGAATTTATATACGAATGTGCTCAATATGACAAGAAAAGAAATCAGATATTAGAGTCCATTTCTAGACTGGTTCCCTATCAAAAGTTTTATATATTGAAAAATGACATTTAATTTTTTTTTTAGGACAGCAGGAAAAAAACTCACTGGTATGGTGATTTAATGTTAATTAATTGATACTTTATAGTAACAATTGATTTTATAACTTATAAAATATCTTTCATATAAGTAGGATTACATATTACTGTCCCCTTTTACAACCGAAGAAACGTAAGCCCACAGAATGTACCTTGTGGAATTCTACTTTCTCCAGAGAAAATACTTACTTTTCTTTAATGCTTTAGGTTCAACATTTGTTGGATTTAAGAATGTTTGTTCAGGAGAAACTAATGTGATATTCATGACAAACCCTTTAAATGAAGATTTACAGCATCCAATCTATGTGAAGAATATACAGCTGGTTGACACTACTGAACCATCTAAAATATATATACATAGGCCCGATATAAGGTAAAATATATCAAAACCCAGTTTTTTCTTTCCCAACTCTATAGTTCTCCATTCTCCCTTCTCCATGTTACAGGTCTAAAAGTGTTACTGTATTAAAATAACTAATTTCTATAAAATTTTAATAGGCATTAAAAATTAAGACTTTTAATAATATGAATCTAAGTTTTCTCTTTAATGTGTATATTTTCATTGTTTCTCATGTACCATCAATAACAACATCATTAAACATAAAAGATATAAGGGTCTGAAGGATATTCCACATCAGTGAGTCTCCATTAAAAATCATTAAATGATGAGATATCCTTATCATTTATTCTCTTTTTCTTATTTTTTATCTTTTGCTTTCCAAATATTTTATCACTAGCACTTCAAAGTGTGGTTAGAAATTAAATATTAGCCCTTCTAGTCCCTGTGGTTATAAATACACAGAACTTTAGAACAGTAATTTTTGTGATTACAAAAAGTTAATTGCTGTCAAGATATCTTACTTAGATTCGAGGTCATAAAAGAATGTAGACAATAACTGCTATTTTTTTATAGGCAGCACAGAATAAGAATTTAGATGCAAGACAATATTGGAGGAAACAAAAATTCTATCAGAGATCTTTGACCATTTTCAACTTAGAAGCAAAGAGAAGGAATAATGATTTGTAATTAAATAGGCATTTTCCAGAGAAATGTAATGTTTCATAAGTAGTTCAGTTTCATCTGGTTTATTTTGCTGACATCCCAACGCTTACTCATGTAATCATTGTTGAACTGTGATGTTCTTTGGTTCAGGAGAGGTCCTCCTCACTAGACACTTACAACATCCTCTTACTTATCACTGAGTCTTTCAGATCTAATGTGTTATTATAATTTGAAGAAAATACTGCCTTTTCAAGTATACTTTCTTTGAGTTCTGTGCTTCTAGTGGATGCTCTTGGTGCTCTCCAGATCTCCTTTACTAGGCAAACTCCAAATGCTCTATATGTTGGCCCATAATAGCATTCAGTTGCCCCCTTTTTCAGAATTTTGCTCTTATCCAAAGCTCTCCCAGCAGCCACTATCCTTGAGTTCCAGAGAGAATGACTATCAGATTCAGGTGTACAAGGCTGGCCTCTTTGTCTTGAGGTAGCAACAACACCTGTAAAGAATTTATGTTGCAGAGATTTCCATGGGATCAGAATGATGCTGGTCTCAAGACTGTACTCTCGTTTTCTTTCCCTTGTTCTCTGTGACTTCTCTCCCTTCTTTTTGGGAAGATTCCTTCCATGACTCGCTTACACAAAAATCTTCTCAGGCTCTGCTTCTTGGGAAGTTGAATTAAGACTGCCTGTCATATTACTGCCACCACTGAGCACTCTTCTTGCAAATTTGTTTACAAAAGCACATTGCACATTCTTAAATACAAAGGACAAATGAACTACAAAGTTTATGTATGTACATGCATAAGTATGTATGTATGTATTGCTACTGGGATTGAACCCAAGGCCTTGCGCATGCTAGCCAAGTGCTATACCACTGAGCTACACCCCCAGTGTACAGAAATATTTATTAAAATTCTTCCCCCAAACTAGTAGATTATGGGCAGGGATAACTTACAGCTGTATGTCCCTCTTAAAACAAAATGGAAAGATATGCTAGATGGTACCTAACAAATCTACGTGTTCCACTGTTATATTTGTTGCTTTGACTCGGATAAAATATATTTCCTCACACTATATGTTGTAGTGTTTTATAAGTATGCTGTATGTCATTTGAATGTGTAGTACATTGCATATTCAACAAATATTTTATTATTATATCAGGGAACAATCGACACTGCAGGTAAATCAAGATGAAGCTAAAACACTATTCATGGATGAAGTGACAAATTTATAATTTTTCATTTCTTATAATTATCTGCAGAATGCTTACTAATATGTGGCATAAGAATCACAGTCTAACTACATCTGTCCATACATAGATAAATGTCTACAAGAATATGTAGCAGTCTGCAGTTGGTAAAGGGCCTAACAGCTCAAGATAGAAAGGTGAAAGAAGCTGAGCTTGTATTAAATATTTATATTATTTTATAGTAAACAATACTTATTAACTTTAAAGATGAGAAGGGAGGGAAAAATAATAAAGACTTTCTGGTAAACACAGGGATTTTGTATATCCTATACAACAGAGAATCCTTCACCAGCTGTGTGAGAAAATGTTAGTATATTGTAAATAATGCACAAACATGAAATCTATCATTCCAGAAAAGCAAAATGCAATTTTATATCCCACAGGTACAACTTGTCATTTTGAAATATTAATAAATTCATGATAACAGACCAAATCATCACAATGGAAAAGCAGACTTCATTACAATGCTATTTGCATATGCTACATGGTCCCACTTCAAATCTTTTCTTTTCTTTTTTTTTTTTTATGTGGGTACCGGGAGTCGACCTCAGGACCTCACGCTTGCCAGTAAGCCCTTGTGCCGCTGAGTGATATCACCGACCCTTTTTTTCCTTTATGTGGGTACCGGGATCAAATCTTTTCTGAAATAAGATTCAGTCCATTTTTTGAGACCCACTCAAATACTCAAATATATTCATATTGCTCTTTTGGAACGATTAGCTAAATCATTCATTTTGCCTTTTCTCCCAAGTAAAGTGAACCCATCTGATTGTGTAGACATGGTTTGTGATGCCAAAAGGAAGTCTTTGCTTAAAGACATGGATGGCTCCTTTCTGGGGAATTCTGGTTCCGTGATACCTCAGGCAGAATATGAATGGGATGGAAACAGGCAAGTAGGAATTGGAGACTACAGAATTCCTGAGGTGATGCTCACATTCTTGAATGGAAGTAGAATTCCTGTCACTGAGAAAGCACCTTATAAAGGTTTGTTGGACCTTATTCTATTGTTAGATCTCAAGTTCATGAAACAAAAATACGTTTTATTTTTAATGATTGATGTTCTCAGCTAATAATTTACACGTTCTACTTATTAATCTTACATAAGAAAAAGTGTATGGATATTTTGTGAAGAGGTTACTTTTCATTGCTAACATGTATATGCACATATTTCTAGGAATTATTAGAGATGAAACCTGTAAATACATTCCAGAGTGGCAGAGCTATCAGTGCTTTGGGATGGAATATGCAATGATGGTCATGGAAAGCCTGGACCCTGACACAGAAACACGAAGACTTTCACCAGTGGCCGTAGTGAGCAGTGGTTTTGTTGATCTCATTAATGGTAGGTGTCTGGAATAAGCAGACCAGAGTTACTTGGAGCATTTTATTAAATGCATGGGGGCATCTCATTATCACATAAAACTAGCAAGCACCAGGACTTCTTGGCTTTCCATTTTTAAGAAAAAATCTATGTGCAGGAGTGAGACTTGACTCTATGGCAGTTCCCCATCCGGCAAAGCCAGGACAGCTATTTCAAATTAACCATTTGAAGAAGGGGGAGGGGAGAAAAATTGGCTTAAATATCTCCAGAAGTATTATTTCCCTTACATAAATTAAAAAACTATTATTGTATTATTTGGAATACTTGAGAAGGGATCTTCTCAGCCTAATCATTTTTTATTTTCATGAATCTTTAGAAGACTTATAACTGTTTTTTCCTCTCTCATATGTGATTTTTTTTGACTTTCAAGACCTGTCTGTGAATGTCCAGAATCTAGGTTTCTTCCATTACGGTCTTAGATAGCCCTAGTACAGAGGAAAGACAATGGTCTCCATAAGGATGCAGATCAACTTAGGAGACCAAGACTTTCTGAATGAATAAAGTAAACTTCTAAAAGGTACAGAGAATACAGCATGGGGATTTATTGTGTATCCCTGAAATACACTGGCGCTCAGATTAGTCCTTAAGCAGGCTTAGTGTTGAAGGGACACATAGCCTGGACCAGAGAGATTTCTTGCTCTCACAGTATAATAACATAGCAAACTATTCTAGGATACAACAAAATAGCTAAAACCCCACAGAAATACACATTTAAAAACCTGTTAAAGAGAATAAGATAAACTAAATCTGGATATCCTGAAGTTTCGTGATTTCAACCTCTCCTCACTTCTGCTGCCTGAGCACTCAGTCCACTGGTTTCTGCAGCCTGCAGTCAGCTCAGTTTTGAATGTTGCTTTTCGACTTTTACAAAGCAGAGATTACAGAGCTGTCTGTGGATAACGGAGGAATGGAAGAGAAGTTTTCAAATTTCTCCCTTTTATATGGCGGAGAAAGATTTCATTGTATTTAGTTTTACTTTTTTCTTAAAGGCAATATATATATTGTTCTTACATTAGTGACATGACATTTCTCTTTAAAATGAATATAAATTTTCAACAATGACGAACGAAGTCAAAAAGTAAGTGATAGTTGTGTGGAAAAATCACAAAGGTGTTCTAGGAGTCACTGATGATGTTCTCTATGCTCTATATGCTCCAGATGGGAAGGAAAAACTCCCCAAGATAAAAGTGACTGAATATCAACAAGGTTTCCTTTCAAATAGTAATACTTGATTATATTTACTTGTAAAATACAACTTTTTGTCACTCTAAGTCTTTCATGGTATACACAAATATTCTTTATTTTTTTTAAATATGATTTCTCTCTAAACTTTTCATTTTCTACATAGACATTTCTTTATGTTTGTTTTCAAAACCCATAAGGAAGGTATATTAAAAGTAGGGTTTATATTTTGCATGCTAATGGAAAGATTATGTTGTAATTCAGCTTTAGAAGTTTATATTGGTTTAAAACTTGATTAAAATTTAGTTATCAATATTGACAATGCTCCCAAGTACGCCACAAGATGCAGCAAACATAATGCATAAATAACAAAGTTCATCATCCCATATTTTACAGTGTTTATATTTAAGTAAAATGAAGAAGTTTGCTATGAAAGCCACGTTACACCTGCTCTGAAAATGCCTAGTAGATAAGCATCCAGTATCTCTTTTAGCTTTTTGGAGGGTTTAATGGAATTTTATTTCTCACATGGCTTCAGTCCATTAATTTTGTTGACCCTCCAATGTACCTTAGTCAAAATTTTAACAAAAATTTATTAAATTAAAATTCAAATCAAGGATCCTTAAAGATTTGATCAAAACAAACATGGTTGAATTTATAAATTAATGAACAAATGAGTGAGTGGAACAACAAATTAATGTATCAATAATCCAGGAAAGTCCATGCTTTCCAGGTACTGGCCCTATTTTTTTTTTAATAGCTATGTTAGAACATATTTCCTAGTAAAGACCCTGAGAAAGATGGTTCTCTATCCAAACTAACATTTGATAAGACAGGAGAAAGATCAAGCATTGTCTGCCTCATTATATGAGGCTTGAATTTGATTATTAAATTAGAAATACATGTAAATCTCCTATTTCCCTCAATAATCTTCCAGTATATATTTATTTACCCTTCTAGCCATGGACAGCATAAAAGCCATGGTAATAGGACTGAGTTGCTTCCCTGCCCTCCTTTTTCAGCCAAGGGGCGGGGAAAAGCCTGGATGGGTAGACAAGATGGGAGGATAGTTAATGGGCACAAATGCTGAACTTGCATTTGAACTCAACTACTGCAATTTACTTTGAATATATTCTTCATATTTTGTGCTAATAATACCCAAAATAAAAGAACATGAACTTTCATTTTGCATGAATTTAGGCCCACAGGATCATGGCTGGTGTGCAGGATACACGTGCCAGAAAAGACTGTCCCTGTTTCATAGCATTGTGGCGCTGAACAAATCTTACGAGGTTTACTTCACTGGTACCAGTCCTCAGAATCTTCGGCTGATGTTGCTTAATGTTGACCATGATAGGGTAAGGCAAGATAAAAACGTTATCTTGAGAGTAATTGTAGTTGAGTTATTTGCATATATTTCTATCTGCTAAGGATTATATCTCATTCGCTGTTCTAACATTAACATCCCTGCTCATTTTTGAAGGACTCATTAAGATATTAGTAAAAATACTCTTAGCCTAGACAGTTTTTCTCAACTAAAAAGTATATACAGGTACCAAACATCCTTGCCCCATAATGTGCTTGATTCTTGTGCTCTGTATATGAGGCATGAGAGTGATTAGTAAGCAAACCTGAATTTTTACATAAAAATAGTGTACATCCCACTAACCTGATCACTTAGAATATATATATATTCTTCCATGGAGCTATTATGTATATATGTAAGAAATATACCTTTGGAATTTAGTTCAGAGATTGCAACATATTATTTTAAATATTTTGAAAACATCAAATCTTTGCTATAAACTGAATTTACTTGGCGTGATTAAATTTATATACTGTACTATGTCCTATAATTTACATTTTCTTTTCTATGAGTATGGAACTTCAAAGGCCCAGTGAGTTAGGAATATGAAGACAGAAACTTGAAAAGATAAAACCAGGAAGGGACGAATTCAAGTTGCTTAAAATAAAACCTGGGAACTCCTCTTGACCCCTCTCTTTGTCTCACATTCTTCATCCAATTCTTCTGTGAATTCTGTTGAGTTTCCCTTCAAAGTGTCACTTCTCACCTTTTCCATTGCTACCGTCCCATGAAGCCAACATTTGTCTCTTCTCTGGATCAAGGCAGTTACCTTCCAACTCCTCCTCCTCCTCCTCCTCCTTCTACTTTTGCCCTTCTATGGTTTTTTTCTCACCCCAGTAGCCAGATACCTGCAGCACATTAATTCTCTCCTCTGGTCAAACATCAGAACAGGTCTCTCCTCTGCCCTGAAACCTGCAGCGATTTCAGTACTGGTATTTGTACTGAGGTCAGAGTACTCAAAGGCAGGTATGGTGGTGCACGCCTGTGATCCCAGCACTCTGGAGAGGCTGAGGCAGAAAGATCACAAGTTTGAGCCCACTCTGGGAAATTTAGCAACTTAGCAAGAGCCTGTCTCAAAATATAAAAGTAAAAATAAAAAAGGGTTAGGGATGTAGCTCAGAGCAAAGGTTCTCTGCTTCTATTTCTCCTGCCACACTGGGCTTCTTGTTGTTTCTCAGTACTCCAGACATGTCACTACCTTGTTTCAGAAACATTCTAGCCTAGGTAGCTAAATATACCATCTCCACAAAAGGCTGACCCTGGTCATCCTCACCATTTGGCTCTCCCAATTTTTCATACCCCAATTTACTTTTTCTTTTTCCCATAGCACTTATTACATTCTAATGTGCTTCAGACTTTACCGTTTATTATTTTTATTATTTAGTGTCTCTCTCCTCACTCTAGGACGTAAGCCTAAAAGACACAGTGGCTTTTGCCAGAATCTACAATAGTACGAGGCTAAGATAAGAACTTGCCTTTGATTTTTTAAAAAATCTAAGGAGAATATTTTAATTTTAAAAATAAGAATGGCGACTACAAAGTAATATGGCTATTAGTATTCTAAGCCTCTGAAGACAATATCAAAATAAACTTCCAGATTGATATAGTTTATTAGGCTACTTGTTAATCCTTCTATATAAGTACCTCACACTAACCGATTGCACCACCAGAGTGCCTTGTTAATCCTTCTGTACTGTCGCAAAAACCAGTGTCCTTACTTTATGGTCATGTCTGTTAGCATGATGTGCAGGGAATATAAACGCGAAAAATAAACAAAATTGCATCACAGAGTACAGTTATTTTGACTAATTTTATTAGTCTTATCACCAAATTTTTCTCAGCCTTAAGTATTTTTTTTTTTAGCCTTAAGTACCTATTTTCGTGTGGCCACATGACACAGAGCACTGTTAAGTCCTTCCCATTTGTCAGTAATTGAAAGCCTATATTGTACTTCAATGTCTTTTAAAAGAACAATTTTCTTTATTTAGAGGCACTCTTCTAATAGTTTCTTTCTTATATTACACTCTTCCTCAGAGAACCATCAGTTAAGGGTGAAGTTGTAAAGTCTGAATGTAAGCTGAATGTACATTAATGGCTGAATGTAAGGCCATTATAAATTTTAGTTCAATGTTTGTCCTAAATCCATAAAGCTTAGTTTTAATATTTTTACAGGTGTACACAGTTGAAAGGCTTTTTAAAGTGCTAAATTCTAAACATTTTGTCTCCTCGCTCCCTTAAAACACAAAAATGTTTTTTATTTTAACAGGCTGTTCTAGTTGGAATTTTTTATTCCACACTTCAGCGTTTGGACGTCTATGTGAACAATTCACTGGTGTGTCCCAAAAATACAGTATGGAACACTCAACAGAAGCACTGCGAACTCAATAGGCAACTGTATGCGGGTGTTTCCTCAGGAAAGTACAGTGCACATGGTACCTGTATTTTAGTTATCTATAACATCCTTTGTAATGTTTCATTAACATTTTAAATTCCTTAGTCATTTATGAATACATGAGAAAATACGCTTTTAGCCACTATCCATCAAACACTAGGCTGTGTTCATTTATGACGTTGTCCTGGAAGATCCCTTGTGGTGGAACGCGTCTCTGTCTGCAAAGATGGATATGTGTTGTGCTCATGATGGACATATTTTTCTAAGAAGTTTTTAACTCCACAAACTTTGAATTTAATTATTCCTGTGTCCAAAAGAGATTGTGCTCAGAACTTTTACTTTATCTCTCCTCTACTTTTATTTCATGGAAGTCGAGCCTAAATTACTTGGTGGTTGCCAAGAAAGCCAATATGAAGTAAGCTGGATACTATTAAGTAAATGTGATAAATTAAACTTGATTTAAATGAAATATATGGAAGAAGCTACTTATCCACTTAGCACTACCTATAAAATCAGGATTTATCTCTGTTTATTTAAGTCTTTTTGTTGAACAGGATTCTCATGATACTGACATTGGGCATTTCATTCCATGTGTGCTGCCTTTCATTCGTAGACGTGCTCCATAATTGTGGCTAACCAGTGCATCAATATGTGCTGTAGATCATATTAAAAGTTAGGCTTGAGAGCATGTATGGGTGACCTGTAATCTTTGCCATTTATAAAGCAAGTCTTATTTTTACTGCTAATATGATCAGTGAGTGTTTATAGAAATGTCACTACGTCTCAGGCACTCTTTTAAGTGCTTTGTTACCGTGTCATAATAATCTTAGAAGGTAGGCACAGACGAGTAAACTGAGGTACAGGTGGCAAAGTAATTTGTTAAGGTCTCTTGGGCTGCTGTAACGAAATACAACAGACTTAAACAATAGAAATGTCTTTCTCACAGATCTAGAGACGGAGAGCCTGAAATCTCAGTGCCAGTGTGGTCAGGTTCTGATGAGGCCTCTCTTCTTGACCAGAGCCATGTTCTTGCTGTGTTCTCAGATCATGGAGAAAGTCGGGGTCTCTTTTTCAGGGGCACTAATTCCATCATTGTGAATGTCTTTGCCCTCACAATCTGATCTAATCCTAGTTTCTCCCCAGAGGCCTCCATTTCTAAACATCATCACATAGGGATTAGGAGTGCGGCATATGAATTTGGAGGGGGCACAATTCAGTTCCTTGCAGCCTGAAAGCTGTTACAGGTAGAGCAAGGACTTGAAAACAGCCTAGACCTGGAACTCACACACGTGACCATTGTGCTGTATTGACTCTTTATTAGGCTAAGAGAGTCGGACATATCACTTTCTACGATCAAATGATTGCACATATTTACAGCTTAGTTTTCATAAATTTTAAACTCTTAAAACAACACATGGTACTGAGCACCCCTGTTCAAAATTAGGAAAGTAGAACCCAACTCAATAGGCAGAGTTTAATATGGAGAATTGTTAATGCAGCTGCTGAAGGGCTGAAACACAATGCCATCACTGCCCTCTTCTAGATAAATGTGGATATGTGTTGTTATTTCTGCTGTTATTGTTCTTTTAATGAAATAGCATTGCATCCCCCTACCCCACCTCAGCTGGGAATTGAACTCAGGGCCTCAGGCATACTAGGTAAATATGCTACATCCGAACTATGTCCCAGCCCAGTAGCAATGCTTTGAAGTGAAACTTTTGCTGTGGTGCTTGGAATGCAAAATATTATCCCTGTATTATGAATCTCTCTATATTTCCGTCCTTTCCTAAGTGTTCTGTTACATATATCTCTGCTTCCTTCGTTGCTGTGATAACATGAGAAAGTTATCAAGAATGAATGGTGAATGTACTTTAATAGTAGCTGAGGGGCATGCTCAATTTATCATGCACACCACAGTTGTCAGAGTCACATAATGTTTAAGCCAAATTACCTCCGGAGTTTATATTAGTACGTATTAAGGAAATCTATAATAATAATGAAATGGCTTCTTAAAGCTTTTATCTGTTACATTCACAAGACATTCCCTCTGCTTCCTAAAATCTTAATTTCCTTTTCTTAGTAAACTTCACCATGAAATGTGGCAAGGAGCTGTCTGTCTTATTTCACTACTGTTATAAGTTCAGCCTTGGGTTCAATGTGTTGATAGATTTTATTATCTCTTAAACATTGTTAATATGATGCCATAAATCATAACATATATGTATATACATGTATTCAAATAATCTCAATCAACTTTACAAAATTTAATTTCCTCTATGGGAACTGAATTAACCATAGATTAACCATAGTTTTATTTTTCAGGCTTAAGATCCCTCTGACATGTTTTATTATATGCTTCATTTTTATTACATACCTTCGTGTTTGGTTAAAATAGAAACACTGAATCCTAACAGCATAAATTAGATGGCTATTAAAGATGGTTATTAAATTTATATATATATATATATTTTTGTGTGTGTGTGTGTGTGTGTGTGTGGGTACCAGGGGTTGACCTCAGGACCTTGCACGCCAGCAGGCACCCGTGCCGCTGAGTGATATCACCGGCCCTTTTATCATATGTGGGTTCCAGGAGTCGAACTCAGGACCTCGCGCTCACCAGGCAGGCGCTTATGCCTCTGAGCCATCTCACTGGCCCTAAATTTATATTTTTAAAATTACAAAGGCTTCAGTTGAGGCTTTAAAATTCTGAAAATGTAAATGGTGTTATAAGTATAGTATAAATTCCTGGGTTAATAATAAGATTTGCTTTTATTTATCCTGAGTCTATAGCTGATATTCTTCTTTAAATTTAATGTACAGTGATTATGAATAGTAAAGGATTGACTTCAATTTTGCACATCAGTTCTAGAAGAGTTTTTGTTTATAGTATGCATACTTTCTTATCAAATGATAACATTGAACTTTTTTGAATTTTCTAAATTGAAACAAATATTAAATCATGTACTGTAATTGTGGTAAATATATTTAACTATGTGGTTTTGGTACTTTTTTTTTCTTCACAGAGCAATTTCTTCCTAAACTGAATTCCGCTATTCTTGGTGAAAACTACTTTGACAGAACCTACCAGATGCTTCACCTTTTGGTTAAAGGAACTACACCTGTTGAAATCCACACTGCCACGGTCATATTTGTTTCCTTCCAATTACCTGCTGTAACAGAAGATGACTTTTACAGCTCACATAATCTGGTTAGAAATCTTGCCTTGTTCCTGAATATACCAAGTGAAAAAATCCGAGTCAGCAAAATAATACGAGGAAAGAGCCTGAGGAGGAAAAGATCTACAGGACGCTCAATTAAATTAGAGATTGGAGAGCCTCCCAGTCAGTTCTTAAGCAATGACACCGCAGGTATGAATAATAGACTTTGAGATACAGGAATGTAATTACCAAGTCCACAGCCATAAATAACTTTAAATTTTTTATTAGTACGTATTTGCAATACAAAATGTTTACATTCATCTTTGGAGGTAGGTGCATATATTTAAAATTTCTTTTTATTTCCATTCCCTTCCCCTCCCTCCCTCCTCCTTCTGTCTCTGGATCCCTTTCCCATTTACAAAACATCTATCTCCCTGTTTCTTATTGTCTATCTTTTATTTTGTTTTTTAGAAGTTATTTATACTTTGGATTTGTCATATAAGAGAAGTTGTGAGATATTTAAGCTTGTGTGTCTGATGTTCTGATTTTTGCACTTAACATTTTGGTCTCAAAGTACATTCATTTTCCAACAAATGATTCAAATGTGTCCTTCTTAATGGCAAAGTAGTACTCCATTGTGTACAAAAACTAATTTTTTTTATCCATTCATCTGTTGATGGATATACAGGCCACTTCCAAGCTCCAGCTATTATGAATTATGCTGCTATACACATGGGTATGCATTTATCACTGTGATATGATGTCTTTAACTTTTTTGAGAAGATACCTAGAAGGGGAATAGCCAGGCCCAGTGGAATTTCTACTTTTAGTTCAGGGCCTCCTAAACAAGGCCTCAGGGAATCTCTCACCAGCCCATAACCTGAACCTTATAAAGGCCTAGAGACCCTTAACCTATTCTGAAATTGTGAAGAAATTTAAGCTTCTATTTTGTTGTTATAATGATTAATAAATTAAACAAAAGGATTTGATGTAATGTGGAAGATCTAGGAAGATCTACCTAAGGAAGTAACTTTATAGCTGAGAGATTAGGGGTGAAAGGAGTCTGACAATGTAAAGAGGAAGTCTGTCCAGGAATCTGTCTTGGTTGGAAGAGACTGGAAACACAGGATTTTGTTGCAACCCAATCCCTCTCTGGCTACAATCATAGTTGACTTTCCTTCTTCGGCCCTGTACTTCCTTGGAGTTACAGGGTCAGCACTTTGGACTCTGCATGCTTCGCCTGTGAATTGAGTCCGGTTATCATAGTGGGTCTGTGGTACACATGCAGATTACTCATCAACTCTTAGAAATCCCTGGTAAACTATTGTAGGTAGTGAGGTCCAAAACTTACACACTAGTCACTGGATCCCCAAAGAAATTATGATTTATTTCCCACGTGTGCCCTTAATATTCTGACATATAACCCCTGCTACCCCATCTCCTTACAGCAATTTTCGATTGTTAGGTTTATCCAGATAGTTATAAGACAGCCTAAGAACATGGATCATAGGGAAGAGAAAGGACAAGCTCGTGGAAGTTTCCAGATGTCCTGGAATGGGACTATTAAGGACTAAGAGACCTCTGGGCAGGTGGAGTCTTGGCATTGGGAGTCAGAGAACTTCAAGTAAAATCTTTGATTTCCAGATGGCAGTCAGCAGAAGGAATGCCTTCCCATTCACACTGTCAGAGGGCACCCATTAGTAGTGCAGACCAGGGCAGACCTGCAACTGTACCAAAAGCCAGTGAAGGCAAGGCAGGACTCGTGGTGCACCGACAGGGCTCCCTTCGTACCGCTGTGACTAGACTGCATGAACCCTCATACTCAGGAGGCCTTCTTGGACAAGACTGTCCTAGAAGGAGTCAGAGGAGAGGGAGAAATCGGAAAGACTGACCAGTTGTCCAAAGAGGGTGAATCATGCAAAAGACACATTTTAAACTAAAATTCCCTGATCGTGGGTTTCAAAGTATCATGTGAGAGGCACTAGCTCAGGGCCTCAACTACTTCCTGAGCACACTAAGCTTCATGGTTTAGCCTTAATGGAAAAAACTCATGAATTTGGGTCCTCAATGTATGACTCTGGGTATGGACGATGCAGGGTACCTAGGAACAAGGGCAAAGCAAGGCCTGCAGGACATCCAAACATGACCCTGATGACAGGTTTTTGAATGACTCCTTTGCTTACTGTGCATGGGGTGGAGCAGAAAGGGACAAGAATGGATAAGAGAGCGAGTGTAAGCTGTTTTAGTAACACCACCGAGGATAGCGTTCACTAGGACTTTGACAGTACGGGCAGAGAGAGTTAGACGTTGGTAATTGATTAGATAAGGTGGGGTAGAGAGGTGAAGTAGGGGTGATCAAGCATGAGTACAGGGCTCTGCCAAAAGGAATAAGATGCGTGGAGGTGCCGCTTCATAAGTTAGTGAGAACTGTGGGCAGTACATTTAGGGGGAAACCCCTGTCATGGCCTGCCATGCTAGAAAAAGGGAACAGAAACTACATGCAGTGTTAAAATTAACCTTAAAAATTGTCAAATGTCCAAAGCAACTAACAGCTCGTTAGCAATTTAATGATAACTTTAGCAACATATTAATATATATGTGGATAATGTAATGGATGCTAATTATTCTTTCATTCCAAAATTAACATCCTATTTTTAAAATGATATGTGATGATAGAAATGCACAGTAATACTGCTAAAGAAAGAATGACATGGGAAAATATTGAGATATATTTTCTCCGTATGCTTTATTTTTTTATTTGTTTTATCTACGTTTGTTTTTTTTTTCCCTTTAATTCCAGCTTAAAACATTCTACTGAATTATTTTCTTTGCTTCATTAATGTGACTGTCATGTTTTTCTTAGGTGTCTTTAGAAAGCCTTAGAATTCTATAATGTGATGGAACAATGCAAATAAAACTAAAATAAACTCTTACACATTCTCACAATTCTATATTCTTATAATCGAAATATCATAATACTGTTTCTCACAATTCTATATTCTTATAATCGAAATATCATAATACTATTTCCCTACAGGTCAGATGAAATTGTCTGAACTTCAGGAAATTTCTGCTTCTCTTGGACAAGCTGTAATTTTAGGGAAAATCAGTAGTATCCTTGGATTTAATATTTCTTCCATGTCTATTACCAATCCTATACCCAGCCCAAATGATTCTGGCTGGATTAAGGTAAGAACTTCCAACTAAAAAACATGTATTTTAGCCATTTAAAATATTATTTATTTCTTATTTTAACTCTCTTTTTTCTACTTAAACACAGTAATTTAGAGGTCAAGGCTTTCTAATTCACTTTTTACCCTTTTATGGAATCATTAAAATGAAAACAATGTAGTATAAAAAAATAAACTAGATTTTAAAAAGAAATGTCTTTTAAAAACTATGAATTCTGCATATGGTTTGCTTTGAGTGTTTATAATAATGTTTCATATGTGCGATTTAGAGGAAATATTGCATTGGTCCTCATTTGAATGTTATACATATTTTTAAATGAACAATAAATACATTCCACTCAGCCTGACTGAGCGTTGCTGTGGGACGCAGCTTGTCACGGGAAAACCACTCCCTTCCTCCTGTCCCTGCTAGGTGACTGCCCAGCCAGTTGCCAGGTCTTCGTTTCCTGTTCACCATGTGGCCCTGGTGTCCTCACTCTCTGTGGTCACCCAGCCAGTGGCAGCACAGCCGGGACAGCCGTTTTCTCAGCAGCCTTCAATAAAGGCGGTGGATCTTGATGTAAGTCACAACTCAGTGTTCTTGCTAGGCAAGGAATTGAACTATAAATTCTGAAAAGGGAGCCAACTTGGCTTATCCCGAGGTGCTGGCAGCCGGAGGATTACGCCATCCCTTAGCAGTTGGACTGACACCTCTGGGTATCCTCTTCTAGTGTTTCAAAATATTTCTTCTTGATCCTTCTTCATTTAAAATGAAGTTGGGCTGGTGAGATGGCTCAGTGGCGTACGCGCCTGCCTGGCAAGCGCGAGGGCCCGAGTTTGACTCCTGGAACCCACATACGATAAAAGGGCTGGTGAGATCGCTCAGCAGCACGGGTGCCTGCTAGCGGGCGAGGTCCTGAGGTCGACCCCTGGTACCCACAAAATAAAATAAAATAAAATAAAAATAAAATGAAGTTGGTGCTCTTGTGCCCCTCTTTTGGAGAGATAAGAAGACTGCAGATTTTAAATTTGTCATGAGGCATTTAAAAAAATAAAAGTTTAGCATATCTTTTCAGAAGAGCATGGGATAGGACAGTGGTTATAATTCTCTGCTATTCTTTTTTTCTTTTTTCTTAAGGGTAATTGTGTGTCTGTTGGGATTACTTCACTGACTTTGAAGGCTGTGCTAAAGGACTCCAATAATAACCAAATCAGTGGCCTTAGTGGAAATACAACAATTCCATTTAGCAGTTGTTGGGCCAACTATACAGACCTTACTCCTCTTAGAACAGGTGAGTGACCTATCTATTTGGGTTTTGTTGTGGCATTTTAATACAGGCATATAATATATTTTGATCATATCCCTCTCCTTTACTCTCCTCTCCCTCTTCCCCTGATCCCCTTCCTCCTTCAAACAGTCTAAGTGGACTGTTTTAGAACCTCACATATATACCTATAAGTACAGACAATTACAATTTTCTCTTAATGAACAAAACATTCTACAATATGGTGCTCAATAAAATTGTAGAAATCAGGGTATCGTATTCTGCTTCATTTCAGAAAATATTTAATGTAGCTTATGAAAATATCTTTAATGTGTAAAGTGAAATAGAAATTAAAATAAGCAAGAAAATAAAAATATAGAAGATGAAGTTATGCATAAAAATGATTTATATTTTCTTTTTTACCCATTTGTGTATTTTTCTAAATTTTTCCATTAAATATGTATTACATTTCTAGTAAGAAAAATTAATGTATGTATTTCCACATTTAAGAAAGAAAGAATATGTAGGCTCATTAACTTTAATGCCCTAAGCAGGAGCTGAGGTAGAAAGTTGGCTGTTGTTCTCTGAAAGTAAATGCCAGGGAGAAAGCATGAGCATTAGCATGACTGATAGCGCCTATCAGATCCACAAACCACTAGCTGTGGAGAAGTATGACATGCACTGAGAACAAATGTCTCCTATGAGTTCTCATAAAGTGTGTCCAATGAGCCTGTGCCAAGTGGTATATTGAACGTCACTACAGTAACTACAACCATAAACTCCACAGTAATGTTCTTATATTACCTGCATATGGGTTGGTGGCATTACTCCTTAGGTACAAACCATTTTATGAGGGCCCAAATGTTATCGTCAATTAACAGATTTTACTGGTGATGAATTATAGAGTATCTAAAAGAATGAAATGAAGAAGTCGTGTGTATTTGAAACAGGCCTCCATTAATCTGTCTATTTAACTTGGGGCCCATTTAAGACCATCAGTAACCTTAACCTCTGGAAAGGTTCTATGGTGGTGCTTCCTGCTTCTTACCACTGCTCTCTCCTCTCAAACACAAATCACTGTGAATACACTACATACCTGCACACCATTCACACACACAGCAGGTCTGATTAAAAACAACTGTAAGGAGTAAAATAAAAAATTTTCAACAAAGTCTGATTTTTAAAAAAAATTATATCAAAAGTTAAACTAATTGCAAAAGATTGGCTCGCCTTAGTTTTCATTGCTTCATGCTTTGATATATTCAATCTGCCTAGGGGGCAACCGTATCTTAACCTGTTTGCTAAGAATCAAATGACAAGGAATTCCACTCTGTGCTCTTGGGCAAGCCCCTGGCATGTCCTAATGTTTGCTGGTTCTTTCAACAACCAACATAATAATAGGCCTGCAATGTTTTTAAGGGAAATGAGGCATCTGACAGGAACACTGCCTGAAGAGAAGGTTGCTCACCTCCTCATACAGGTGGACCTTACAGCAAAGACCTGACCTTGTGACCGAGGTCCTCAAAATATTACTTCCAAATAGCAAGGCTCCAAAATAATCAAGATCACTGGAGTGCAAGGCAATGAAGTAAGCTTTTGACGCTCTCGTAGATACCCTCACCATCGGTGACTGCGAGAAATCCCCTTGCAGATGAGACTACAGCCTGACAGCACAGCAGGAGCAGAGTCCTCTTCTACATATAGCTCCATAAGGAGCAAAGCAGGGCCACTTGGGTAGAGGAGATATGGGTTGTGGTTTCTAATACAGAAAATGGGGATGTGAGAATTGGGTGATAAAACAGTGAGAGAGGAAGGAAGTGAAGAGATTGCATGTTGACCAACCTGCTGATGGGCATCTGGGACCTGCTTATCTAGCAACCTATATGATGTTAGTGTTTGTTTCAGTTCCTATTGCTACCTATAAAACCAGTTTAAAATCTAATGGGTTAAAACAACTACCGCTCCATTTGGTCACAGTTGTATGGGTCAGGAATTTGGGCGGGAAGGCTCATATATGTTCCTTGATATCTGGGGCTTCAGCTGAGATGTTCACTGGCTGGCCCTGACTGAAATGGCTTGAGTGCCAAGGTCCTGCTTCTGGAGTTTGTCTGCATTCTTCCTTTGTCTTCTAGGTTGTTTTTCCATGAAGCTAATTTGGGCTTTCTCACAATATTGCAAGAGAGGAAAGATAAGATCAATTTTTAAAAACCCTCAATTCTTTACCCATCAAAAGTGCTAAAAACTGAAGTGCAACTGCCACAAAAATTTCTGAGTTTTTTTTTCAGAGTGAAATAAAGGAATAACTTAAAATACAGCATTTCCATGAATTGTCAGTGGCTGAAAAATGCATGTCTTGGAAGTTGCAACTTATAGAATAACACATTGACATTGTTGGTTAATGCACAAATGTGGTCAAGATCTAATTATATTCTCTCCCTGAAAAAAAAAAAAGGAAGAATGAAACAGAAATGATTAAACAAAAAAAAAAAAAAAAGAGAAGAGTAAGAACTTACAAGGTTGTATAAGTATTCCAAACCCTGTTCTATGTGGTAACTACAGTTAATGATAGCAGTAGTGCCAGAAGAAATTATGTCATGGAAAAATACATCAGTTATTTCATATTCAAAACTGTGGGAGGGGGCGGTGAGATAGCTCAGCGGCATAAGCACCTGCCTGGCAAGCTCAAGATCCTGGGTTTGACTACCAGTACCCACATACGAAAAAAGGGCCAGTGATATCGCTCAGTGGCATGGGTGCCTGCTGGCACGTGAGGTCCTGAGTTCAACCCCCGGTACCCACACACACACACACACAAAAAAACTGTGGGGAGATTCAGAATGTGGATCAAAAAATATTTGTATGAGGTCATTTTTATTCATAGATTAACGTCATTTCTCCAAGATGTCTACCTGGGGTAGGAAGTTAGTAAGACTCTAAACTGTCGAAGTCTCCCAGACTTAAAATAGATGTGGAAGATGGTTAAAAATTGTTTAGTCTGAGTGAAGGGCATAGGGGTTTTGGTTGTACTATTCTTTCAACTCTTCTGTAGTTTGAGATTTTTATAAAATGCAAAATTTAGTATCCACCCTCACTTCCCCTAAGTGGGGCTGAGGTCTCCCCACACCTAGATCAGGTAGGCAGGGAATCCTTCCCTGTTGTCCTGTTTTTCAAACAGCCTGCTTCCCATCTCTAGGAAAGAACCCTAAGAAGCAGGTACTGTTGCTACAAAAAGAAAATCTACCCAGGTTCCCCTGCATGTGGTTAGTGGGAGGATTGAAATGTTCCCATTTGGAGACCTTCTCTCCACCATTGTTTGTACTTGAACCAATTTATTTGACTCGGTTTCCAAAAATACTTCTTTGGTAAATAGACACTATGTTTAAATCAATGAAAACCAACTTGGAACTATTGGAAAATAACCAAGAAATTCAACCATGGCGATGCTTCCCTTTCCCCCCTCCCCAGGAAAACATTATAAGCTTGAATTTCTCCTGGATAATGTCGTTCGGACAGAATCTACAACTTTCAGCCTGCCAGTGCAGCCTGTATTCGGTGGCGGCGGCAGCAGCAGCACGAGCAGTAGTGGCAGTGGCGGCAGCAGCGGAAGTGACAGCAAAGCGTCAACTGTGGGAACATCTGCCCAGATAATGGCTGTCCTAATTAGCTGTTTGATGGGAAGAATGTTACTGTTGGAGATATTCATGACTGCAGCTTTTATTCTGAACATAAATGTGGGTGAGCACAGTTCATTTTGCATGTAATGCACGTCTCCACATATTCTGGTGCCAGTTAATGTCTCCTAAGGAATGAGTGTGTGCGCAGCAATTGTGCTTGGCACCACAGCCTCAAGAGCGGAGACAGCACAACCCTACAGGAAATATTATCCACAGTACACGTTGCTATATGTGAGACGTCATCAAAATATGCAGTTAATGTTTAATTTTTAAAAATTTCCTGGGCTGGTGAGATGGCTCAGCAGCGTAAGCGCTTGCCTGGCAAGCGCTAGGGCCCAAGTTTGACTCCCGGGACCCACATAGGAGAAAAAGGGCCGGTGATATCGCTCAGCGGCACGGGCGCCTGCTGGTGCGCGAGGTCCTGAGGTCGACCCCCGCTACCCACCAAAACAAAAAAAAAAATTTCCTACAGTAAAAGACACATTGCTATTAAGTCCCCTCAAAATACATCCCATCTCTTGGAATACACTTATCCCATCATTCTTGTCACTGTCTGGAGCACTTTGGAAGTGCTCTTTCATGACTTTCTTTTCTTTCATACATCTCAGTTGATGACGATGTCGTCTCTTCAGATCCCTCAGGTTGACACTTTTTACACTTCTTCCTTTCCTTCAAGCTCTGCATCCCCTCATGCTCTGTGCCATCTACAGCCAGCCAGACTTACTGCTTCTTGTGGTGCCCTCAGGCCATCTTTTATATTCTCCTGTTCCTTCTCAGTAATCGAGATCTCCTCAGCTCTGTCTTTACAGTCCACAGCTATACTGGGGCTTCCTTTCTGGCCACGCTCGCAACATTTTAAATCATTCTGCTGGGCTCTCTGCTCTTGATTCTCAACATAAATCTGGCTTAAAGTACCCAACAATAGCTATGCTACAGCCTCAACATTCCACTGCCTTGAAATTTCTTCTGCCAGATTAATTAATCCACCACCCTTAGTCTCAGGTAAAGTCTGTGGACATGAGCAAAATGCAGACAAACTTTCTGCCAATCCATAATATACATCATCTGGAATCCCGCAGACATTGCAGTTCTCCCCAGCAGAAACTTCTCGAGCCTGGTCTCCTGCCAGATTTCTATCAGCCTTCCAGTCCTCTGAGCTCTGACCAGGATCTCCCATACAGTACAGCCTAAGGCATTCCGGCTCTGCTCTTTCAGGTGACACCTCCAAACCTTTCCAATCTCTTCCCACAAGCCACTCCCAAAGGCTCTTGAACCACACGGTCAGGTACAGTCACAGCAACGACCCCACTTCACTGGTACCAAATTCTGTCTCAGTTACTTTTCTCTCATTACTGAGACAAAATACCCAATGCCCAAAATTAAGGAAGGAAAGGTTTATTTAGCTCACAGTTTGTGGAGTTTTCAGTCTGTAATCAGCTGGCTCCAAGGCAGGGTGGCGTGGCACAAGGGCAACAGTTCAAGTTGGCAGAAGACAGCAAAAGCAACAAGAGCAAAAGTGGGAAGAGCAAGCCTCTTTTCCTCCCTTATATTGTTAGCTGGCTATCCCCTCCCCCCAAGGCAGGTGTAGCACTCACAACATCTCCCTTCCCTCCTCTTGCACAAAATGAGGATGTTTACAAAGTGAGACCCTGGCCCCTTGCTGAATTGCTTAGTTAAACTTCTAAACTTCTCAAATTGACACAATGTATCAACCATTACAACTGCCTCCCTGTTCCATTCATTTCCCTAGAGTCTTCTCCTCTTCATAGTCCCTCCATCAGGGGTCTGTTCTGCTATCATTACATCTACCTCTAGCAGCATCCTTCTGGGGTCCCCTCACATCCCGTTTTTGTTTTTGTTTTTTTTAAATCAGGCTTCTTTTCTTCTTTCCCACACTATGATGCATTGAAATGTTGGGCCGCTTTATGTCTTTGCAGTCCAACTTAACAACGTTTTACATTTAAGAAAATTATGAAGCTCCATTAAATAACATGGCAAAGCTTGAGTGTGAAAAGTACACACAAAATCTTATATAATCATAATTCACTCCCCACATTTCCACAAAATAAAAAGAAAAAAGAAGCATTGCTGATTCTAAAACGAAATTGATACACTTTGAAATACTAACTTTTAAATATTACTTTTGCTCTACAGTATTGAAAAATTTAAAAGTTAAAATTAATAGTACTTATTTTCAATCACACTGTATGTTATTACTGTTTTTAAAATTTTTTGTGTTGTTTTCCTTTTTCAGGAAGCAACTAAAGGACTGTTTTGAATGAAGATGCTGAAAACAAAAATACAAGAATTTCTGTATGACCTATTTTGTTGTACTACAATAAAAATTCTAGAGCATTTTCAAGAAAATATTTTAAAATATCTTTATAATATTTAATGTGTACTCTCAGCCACAAAAGAAAAACTCACAAAAGCCAGGTTTCTTCAAAGTATACATTTCTTATGATTCTTTTTATTTGTATGTTCTCATTTTATCTCAGAAAGCTTCCAGCAATCTCTGATTTGGAAGCAGATATGCCACCTCCAAGTCATTTTACCAAGAAATCATGGAATTCTTTAGAGCTAGAGTTTGACTTAAGCTATTTAGATCAGGTTGGGGGCATTTTGAGTTTTTTAGTATATCAGGGTGGGAAGGAGTGATTATTTTCTATCCATCAATGAGTCTCTGACTTCCAACAAATCTAAGTAAGTCATTCTGATTTCTGAGGGTTTGAGAGAGATGAGATTCTTCCAACCTTTCTCAGCCTGAGTTATTGTCTTTCAGATCTACAATAACACCTAGGAATTTTAGACCGTCCTGGATCTCTAGAAGTATCAAACTGGCCAATATTGTAAGAAGAGTTTTCTGGGTGTCCCAGGAACAGGCTTTTGGAACAAGTGCAAGCTTTTTCTCTGCTTCCTGCTCCTTCCCATTGGAAAGAGCCACTACTGGGGCTAGAGATGTAACTCAGTGGCAGAGTGTTTGCCTTGCACGCACAAGGCCCTAGGTTCTATGCCCAGCACGACACAAAAAGCTATGAGTTGGAGCCCCTTTAAACCCATGCAACAACAGAACAGAGCGACTTTATTTTCAGGAAGAGAAATTAGGGCATGCAGGAAAGCCACAGATTAATGTAGCTAAGGTAACTATAAGCTCTCATACTATAAAAAAAAATCTAACTTTTACTTAGAAAATTCTATAAGGAATCCTTAATTTGGGAGAAATCCCAATAATGGATTGCAACCATGACGAGAGCAGGGACAGATGGTACTCAGATGGTATTTGCTAACAAGTCACATACCGCAAGCATTTGGGACAGCTGAGAAAATTCAGCCAAGCCCATATCTTTTTTTTTCTGCATTATCACCTTCTAGTAGATTCACCTCTGATCAGTAGAAAAGAAAAATTCTATTTACTAGGTAGTTAAATCCATATATCTTTGTATATGTATTTAGCACTTTACTCAGTTAAAGAGTTATTTGGCATCTACTAGGCATCAGACATTCTAGTGAATGAGAAGACCTCAGGAATAAGATGCTATGTACACCCTCCAAGAGTTTATAGGGTACATGGGGAAATAGTGGGAACAGATCATTTCAATACATGCTGCTGGAGTGGTGTGAGGAGGGGGGCTTCCTGTTTTTGTTACTTTTCTTGCTGTTGAGACAAAATACCCGATACCCAAAGTTAAAGGAGGAAAGGTTTATTTAGCTCACAGTTTGTAGAGGTTTCAGTCCATAATCAGCTGGGTGTAAGGCATGGTAGAGGGGCATCCCAGAGGAGAAATAGTTTATGGTGGCAGAAGACAGCAAAAGCAAGCCAGGAAAGAGGAAGATAAGCCTTTCTTTCTGTCCCTTCTATTGTATCCAGTCTACGGGGATTAGGGTGGTGCCAATCCAATCAGTGGATTGATCCAGCAATCACCCATCCTTAATCCCAGCACCCTTAATCCCAGCATTGCACTAGGAATCAATCACACACTCTAGATTCAGCCACCTCCAAAAAACCCGATGACTCCATGAGGCTTTCAAGGGACATCTAGACACAAACCATAACACTTGCCTTTGGGGAAAAGGGCATTCTATGAGGACTGAAATGGATGACAGCTTCTAGAAGATGATGCTTCGGATAAGTGTTAAGGAATGAAGCATGGGATCAAGGAGGAAGGTCAAGCAGCAGGTATGGTGGCAAGAGCGAAGGGAAAAGACCATCACGTGCCATGTACCTCCAAGGTGGGAGCTCTCCCTCATGCAGCAATCTAAACTATCATCTCACAAATTAGCCCTACTGGATGCTTGCTCACTGTTTATTGGATGGATGAAGTGTGGGATGTGGAGAAAAGCAGTTGGATGTTACAGGAGCACCAAGCAACATAAAATGGAAGGCAAGAGACAAGGCTAGGGGAGGGTGGCAGCCATCTGTCATGTCTGAGGGGCTTGGGTTTGTTCATGGGTCACACAGATACAGTTTTAGCCAGATATTAAAATAGAACTTTTGGCTAAGACAGGGTACAAATGGGGTACCAAAGAAAGATGTAACACTTTTCGAAGTAGGTCGTCTGAAAGAGTGAAATATTAAAGGAGGAGTTTGAAGAGAGGTTCTTTGGCAACAGCTATGCCAGGAGGCCCCCCTTTTCAAAGGAGGAGAGAGAGGGTACTAGTTCCCAATGCCAAGCCAAGAGAAAGGAATTTCGTTTTGCCCATGGAAAGTTTCATAGATGTCCCTGTGGTACACAAAGCACACAATAGAGGGGTATTTAAGCCATAGGAATCTAACCAGTAAGCAGGTAGCTGGAGCAACCTGTGACAGCTGAGTCCAGGGCTCCAGGAAGGACAGTAAGAGCACAGTATCCATCAGCACAACACGTCCCTTGAACCTGGATTCTAGCAAGGGGAGGTCTTATGTTTCGCCCAGGAGGGCTGCTTACAAGCAATGTAGACTGCAGTAAAAGAAAGCGAGGAGAAGGGTACACAATGCTTGGGAGTTAGAGGAGAAAGTTGAAGTAAACAGCTGTAACAGAAGTATTCACTTTTAAGGGAATTTTATGTAAAGTGTTCCTGATAATGAGATGAGAGCGTCAGAGAACACATGGAAATCCCTTCATAAGGGACATATGCATTGTCCAGGGAGCACTTGCCTTGAGCACACTCCACCAGGTAATTCAATACTTTCACACTCCCCTCCATTCCTACCCTGACAGGGTGACAAACCTCTGTTCCTAAATGAGGAGGACAGAAACCCAAGATGCCTCATTCTGTGCCAAGACAAGCATTAAATTTTCAAGTGTAAATCCAGTTTACTTTCCATTCCATGATGCTTTATTTCTGTTAGAAAACTAAATTCTAAGAATTGCAATTGTAGCATCTATGGAACAAATTTCTACATTTGGGTTCTGGAAGAGGTGCAAAAATAATTTTCACATCGGAACACTGTGAAAGCCACAGAGCTGCCAACATCTGTAGTCTTTCCTTGCCTAAAGTTTTAAGTTAGTCTTCTGGAAGTTTTTGGTAAAAATTTTTTCATAGATTTTTTTAATAAAGAGGTTTTCTAATATAAGTCATTTGGTAGTAAAAGCTACTTCTAAAATTTTGCTTGTTGGCTACAGATTTTGTTTAAAAATTCCTGATATAATTTATCTAGGCTTCCAGTCGTTTGCTTTTTCAGAGCTTTCTAGAGTTATATATTAAATATACTTAATACTCTATGCTAGATAAATTAAAATTTAGTACTTTTGGAAATGCCCAGTTTGGTAGGAATGTATAGGCAATATGGCTTCACATAGCCTTCAATCATTAGTTAGCCACTGGTTTTATATTTTGCTTCCAACTTCTTTGCTCTTAATGTTTCTCTCACATTGCTGTCTTAGAAATTGATGTTTAAATTCTTCCAATAGTTTTTAATCTAAGAATTGGTTATTTAGCTATTGTACAAGTCATAAAAATCCTTTGTTGTGCTACGCTTTTGTGATATATATGTATATGTTTTGGGTTTTACCCATGATTCCCAACTCAAGTCCCTCCCAAAGACTGGCCACAGAAAGTACAATTTCTTTCCCCTAAGGCAGATCACAGAAACCCTAATCTTCCCTCCCTTTCTCTGACCTGCCTTGGTTGATGACAAGACCCCTCCCCCGCTGCCATTTCAGAAGGGGTCCTGTCCCATAAAGGATAGACGGGATGCGGCTACACAGAGAGGCCAAAATGGGTCTGTAAAAAACAGGACTTTCTGGGCGCAAGTCTATTAGTCTGCAAGTATTAAAATTCAATGACATCCCATAACGACATCCCACACAGACGGGGTTTGAAGAGCTTGTATGTAGCTGATGTGCAGAGGTTCCCAGAATGATGGTAACAGAGAGGGTTGTGGATGTCCTGCGTCCTTTTCCCCATAACACAGCCCTGTGCATTTCTTCATCTACATCTTTTGTAATGTCCTTTATAATAAATGGCTAAAAAAATGTAAGCGTTTCCCTGAGTTCCGTGAGCCTCTCAAGCAAGGCAACCGAATCTGCAGAGAGGGTTGTGGGAGCCCTGATTCGTAGCCACTGGGCAGAACCCCAGATAAAGCAACCTGCAAACTGGGGCTTGCAAATGGCATCTAAATTGGGGAAGGGCAGTTTCGGAAACAGTCCTCACCGGGTGAGATCTGATGCAATCTCTAGTTAGATAATGTCAGAACTGAATTGAATTAGAGGACAGCTAGGTGGTCTCTGTTGCAGGACTGATTGCTTGTTTGCCTGGTGTGTGTGTGGTGGGGGGAGGCCCTATACACGATCTCAGACTTGAGCTGTATCGTGAGCACGTGGTGGGAGAAACTGAATCTGTTTGCTTTCTCCTCTTCAGTACTGTTCTTTCTGGGATATGAAAAATTGGTAAAGTAAATATGCTCCCATTTTGGTCAATGTAAGGAGCAATGAATTAGAAGGCAATAACAATATCTTTCTGTATTCCTCACAATTAGTAAAATGTTTATGTCTTGTACACTCTCTTCTTCCCTAATTCCATCACCTTCTGAGCATTGCAACAACTTCTAGATGATCCATCTGCTTTTGTCTTTTCTTTTTATTCCCCAAAGTGCTATCTAAAACACTTCTGATGTGAATAATTTCAATAATAGTGATGAAATGAAGTTTGACCACATGCTAAGTACCATAGAATGATGCTGAGATGCCGTGTTCTACCTGACTCTCCTTATAATAACCCTGTAAGTGGAACATCTCCTTTTCCAGATGAGGAAATTTAAAGCCTAAAAAGATTAATGAAAATGCCCAAGATCACGCAGACCTACTAAAAGTACACCTGAGATTCAAATCCAGGCAATCTAACTTCAGAGCCCAATTCCAACATTTAATTGCCTGTCACTTTTCTTCAGGCATGGGAATGTGTTTCATTGTGAAGAGTTTTTAGGATAGCATGTGTCTGTCCAAATTTCTGCTCAGATTCCAGGTTTATACTTTACCACCTCAGTGCTCTCAGGCAAGTGCTTGGTTTTACTTATTCTCAGTTTCTCACCTGCCAAATAAGTAAAATATCCATCTCATCGTGGAGTATTTGAGGAATGATGATATCACACATGTGATACATAACTGAGAGCCTAATAGTGGTAGGCTTTCAGTAAATGAGAGCCACTCCTGTTTTTTTTTTTTTTTTTTTTTTTTTTACTACCATAATGTTGCCTATATCACGTCAGTCGTTGGTCCAATAAACCACTAGGCTTCATATTACACTGGAACAGTGCCTAGCATATAATAAGCACTAGGTTAGTGCTAATTATGAGGATCATTGGCTGGGCACAGAGCCACCTAGAACAAAGACTATTTCACAGCTTTCCTTTCAGTGAAGACTGTCCAACTTCTGTGTAGTGGGTTATAAAAACAGAAATAATCTTGTGGCGTATTCCAAGAATTTTCCTTAAAATATGGCTATGATGCATCTCTTTGCCCCTTTTGCATCCCTTCCTGTTTTCCATGCTGCGTGGACCAAGATGCCTCCTTGGACCAGGAGGACAAAGGTCAGCCCCTAGGAGGGCGGGGCAGAGAACTCAGCAAAAGGGAGAGTGGTTTCCTGACACTGTGGTGTGCATTCTGCCAGCACTTGCTCTTTGAGGCTTCATGGATCCTTGGTAGGGATCCTAACTTCAACTGATATAAATCCTGGTTTCATTGGATGTCTTAGATGGCAGAATTTGGAAGGAACTAGAGAACAGGGAATGAATCTTCCTGGGAGAGGAAGTGTAGGTGTAGGTGGGCAGGGACAATGTCAGGACAAGAAAGTGGCTTAAAACAAAATGTATACTTTGAAGTTAATACCAAAACAGAACTGCTTATACCTTGACTTGAATCCATTGTAAGTGTGGTTAGGGAAACCTGTCTGAAATACCTAGAGGGTTGCGTCCTTTCTCCACTCTGGTCATTGGTATTTCAGCTTCCTCAGGCTGACAGAAGCTGCAGGAGATTCTAGTCTCCTGTGAAAAAAGCACTATGGTTTTCTGTATTCCAACATTCCCCATCCAAAGAGTGACTGCACACATACTTGTAAGACCAAAAAGAAAGGGTGACAGTCCAGACTTGAAACCTTGTTGGCATCTACCAGCTGCCTTACTACCTCTGTTGCTACCTTACTCAGAGGTCTCATTTAGTACTTTAGTTATTAGGACTTAATGATCTAAAATCCCCTTGGAAAAACTACACTTCCAAAAATGCTGTTTACTCATGAATGTCTACTTTAAGAGGAAAGCCCCTATAGGTTATGGGTTATGTGTTTGTTCATTTGTCTGTTTTTGACTTCTCTTTAGAGCTTACTGTGTTCATAAGTGTTGACTGAACTGCTTAAATAAATGAATGAATAAGTAGCATCATGAAACTTTTTCTCTACCAGATTTTGGAAATAAAGAAATCCTTCCAAAATGTTACAGAAACTGCAGTTTATCCTAACTCGCAGTCTAATGGTTCAGGTAACATTGTATAAAATTCACGCCCAGTTATAGACCAATTAGTTATGGTTGCTATGGCGATAGGCTCTATGCCTATGAGCACAAAATACATCTTTTGTGCAAGATATTTATGAGTGTGCCTGGCTACCATGCAAGAGGATTTTCATTTGGTTTTTCTTTAGAGTAATTTATGTACTCAGGCAGATGATCCTTCATATAAATTCTCCTAGGAAAAGAGAAAAGTTTTTATGCTGAACTTTTCTTGTATAACATGAATTTAATTCTCACTTGTAAAGGATATAATTTCAAATAAGAACTACAGCAAAAAATATATATTTCATTGTGAGGAGGCAGGGAGTTTTCACTGTATAAAATGTACAATATACATACAAACACCCTTAATGAGAATTTCTGATATGTCTGATAATTTCAAGGGCCAGAGATGGCCAGGTTGAGATCCACAAATAAATGTTAGAAATTAAGACTTGAAAGAGCAATAAGCAAGACACATCCTCCCTAGTGAATTTGAATTGATGCATGAGGGTGAACCAATCTCTATTTTGAAAAGGATAATTACCATGAAGAGGGCTGTGCTTTAAAAATATTTATGTTACTCAGACAGCAAAGTACTGACCTGACTTACAGAAATGAAAGAATAAAATACAAAAGACTAGTCAACTGTGCTGAAATGATGGGCACAGAAAGCATGGAAAAAATTTACTGTGCATACTGTCAGGAGCAAAGGATCCCATGAGCAAAAGGTCCAGAGAGGGAAGGGAAGTATGGTGCTCTAGCTCTGACCACTGCTTTTTCACTCTATGTCTTAAAAACAAAGAGGACAGAGGAGGCAGGAGCAGTGGTGTAGAGATGGATTCCAGCCTGTAGCTGCAAAGCTTTCTGTTCCCTCCCCTTTTCCTTTTATTTAATGTATTGCTGGAAAACATGCCTATTTTTGGTTGCTGGTGACAGAAAATTCACCTGTATTTTCCTTGAAAGCATGATTCCCTGTTGTGAGCTTGGAGGATTCTCCTGGACATGCAGATGATAAACCTATATGGCCGGAAGATCTATTGATTCTATTGCTGTTTCCAATACATTTCCACAGATACTATGACATTTAAATTCCAAGATAAATCCAGAAAGAAGGAATTATTACCCTAATTTTGTGATAAGAAAACTGAAGCTTAAAACTTGTTCAAGGTCATAGCTCAGTATCTAAAGGGCTGAATCTTCCACGGTTAAGTCAATATTGTTTTATTTTTAATTTTTCAGCTCACATACAGGAGCGGTCATATTACAAACTATTTTTTTACATTGGTTGTAAGAATTTCAACACATTTGTCCTAGGAATATTAAAAGACCCAGACTGTCAGATTTTGCTCAGACAGATCAACTCTACTGAAGTCATGATATAGCTGAATTATATTACAGCTCTGATAGCCATCTGGACATTAGCCAAAGGCTATTACATTACTGAACCTAACTACTGGACACTGAATGAAAATTCACCCATCTTTTCAGGGGAATCCATTTCTAGCTAAAAAAGAAAAAGTACACTATTACATTATATTTATCCTTTCTTATTCAGGCTCCTTCTGATGGAACTTGGTTAACTTTTAAATTGTTTTTAGATCTTGGGCATTCCTGTATTAAGCTATAAAGATAACTGCTGATTGTAGTAATTATGATGAAAAACATGTAAATCCTGCATGGAAAGTTAATTTTCATTTAGTAGCATAAAAATATAAAGGCCGCTTCAGATTGTTTGGCTTCTTTATTAAGCAGTTGCCCCTAACTCTTAAATGGTGAATTTGGATATTAATAATAATTTTCCAGAATCTTAAAGTTTACTCTTTTGAAAGCAAGTAAAGTTCTCGAGTAGAAAGAGCAATAAAATCCATTAAAATTATCAGCAAACATATCCTAGAAAATGTGTCTGTTCAAAGCTGTCACTGTCTGAACTGTTTCGCTTAATCAAGAAATGAATGTGACTTTACGATCCGTATTGAACCATGAACAGCTGGTCATTAATAAAAAGCCATTAAAGTCCAAGTCAGAACAGCAGGTCTAAAATCAAGGGAAAAAGCCCACACTCTGGTAAAATGCCAGAGAACTGGGTTGGGGATGATCTCAAAGTAGACTGTGTGTTTGCAAGGTCTCCTCCAACCTTCTAGGTGGGTCAGTTGACAAGACAGGACTGGGCCCCAGCTGGGGAACTCAGAACAGCAAAAACCATTTTGGGTTAGAGGAAGGAAGTGGGTTGAAAGCTGAGAACCTGAATAAATCAGCTGGCAACTGATCCGAACTTTAAAGTGGGCAGAATAGTTTGTGCACAGAGCAGGCAGAATTAACTACACTCCATGGAATAAAGGTGATTCAGAAAGAAATCTCTCATATACTTAACTCGATCCCTTCTGTTCCTCCCACTTGAGATTCGATACACAAGGCTTGGGTAGCGGACAAGACTTAAAATTGCACATTCCCAAAAGGGCGTCCCCCAAGCAAAAGCCCAAATTATTCACATCTTTGGTCCCCAATTTTGAGATCACCACGCAACAAGGGAAGATGACTTAAAAATAATCTTTTATAGATATCACTAAAGTAAATTTTAAGTTACCAATCTGCAGCAAGCTTTGTTGTTTTCTGTGTGATTGCGTTGGCAAGTATTAAGTGATGGTTTCTAGAAAAGTATTATACACCTTTGTTTTGTATACTTGCAAATGACAAATTTAATAAAGGAAACAGAAAAATCACGAAAAAGAAGACGATGTCTTAAAGCATACTCAAAAATTTGAAGGAAAAATACGTCTTCAGGGGAAAAACTTGAAAATATACTTATGTCAGGATTATTGGATTTGGGGAAATCTGAAAGGTATGTGGGGCCCATTGGAGTGGGGAGGGAGGAAGCAGATTGCTGCAAAGTTGAGGCGGTGTTGGATCAGTGGACCAGGGTAAGTTTTTTTTGGGGGGGGTTGTAGAAAGAGAAAGATTGGTTGGGGAACAGTTTGCACACTGTTTTCAGCCTTTGATCATATATATAAATTTCTGTCTTCTCTCACCAATACTTTGCAAGTTTTCTGAGGTTCTCTTGCCCACTACAGCAAAGGACTGTAGCCTTTTAATAGCGTACGAGATAAAAAGACTAAGACGTGAAAAAGAATCAGGCTGCAAAGAGAGACCCACTCAAATACAGCCGTGGAGGACTTAGTGGTAAATTTTAATTCTAGTTACAGGTAATTCAATACAAATTGGTGGAAGATGTTAACATGAATGAAGCAGAATTTAGTATCCATGAGGTGACAGAGAGACTGAGATCTGCCGTCGTCATGTATAAAACACTGACAGGAAGGGGGATGTCCCTCATTTTTTGCAATCCAGACGTTGCTGTTTCTTGGTCCCATCCGGCAGAGGGTTCTGTGGGTGGACCACAAAAGGTCTTGATTGGAGGAGAGACACTACATAGACGGGAAGTAGGATAACTTGGCACAAGCCCAGTCGAAAAAGCCGAACAGCTTGCAACGGTCTCAGAAACCTAGCTGGGACCTAAGGTCCACTTGGTGGCCTCCGCTGGCCCCGCCCCTTGGCGTTCATTGGTTCCTAGTCCTGACGCCAGCCCCTCAGCCCCCCGTCTATTGGACTAGACAAGACCTGGGGCGGGGCACGGGAGTTGAGAGGCCGGCGCTCACAGAGCCACCTTCCAGGAGACGAAAGGGGCGGAGCCGGGAGGAGCTGAGGGCGGGGCCGGGGAGGAGCTGACGGCGGGGCCGGGGAGGGGTTCCCGAAGAGGGGGGGCCATGGCAGCTGCCCGGCGGCCGCGACGGAGCGCGCCCCCGGCTCTGAATGAGCGGGCCCGGGACTGAACACGCGGAGCGCGAGCTCGAGGAAGAGGCCGGCAGCGCGCGCGTGACTCGTGTGCGCGCGCGGCCCGCGGCAGCTCGGAGCCTCCGCCGGGCGGGAGGGGGAGGGGCAGGTGAGTGTGCTCGGGTCGCGCGCGCCCGCGAGGGGCTCTCCTCTCCCCACTCGCACCCGACCCCGGCCCGGCTCGGGGCGCCGTCTGCCCTCGCGGCAGCCCTGCACCCCGCCCGAACTTCCCGCCCTCCCGCTCTCCTCGTCGGCCCCCTGCCTGGCCTCCCCCGCGCACGGCCGCCACTCGGGGTACTGTTTCCGGGTCAGGGTGACCCCGGGGTGAGCGGAGCGCGACCCGCCGCGGGGTGGGCGTGGAGCCCTCGCCACGGCGCGCTCACGCGTGGGAGCCGGGCCTGCGGGCACCGGCGCGGGGAAGCCCGGCTGTCCCCGTCCCCCGGCCCTGTGGCGGGGCACTGCCCGCCTCCGCGACCCCGCAGGCCGACCCCGCAGAGCCCGCGAGCAGCCCCCCCGGCGCCCACCCTCCGCGGCTCGCTCCCGCTCACGGGGCGCCGCGCGGGCGTGGGATGGTGGGGTCAGCAAACGCCCTTGTTGCCTTTCTCATCCGTGCAGTGGGTATGATTTTTTTCCCTCTCAACCCATTTTAAGTGGGTAGTCTGGAGTCAGACTGTTTTGGTGACGAATTGAGTTTAGTCATCCAGGAGACCTTACCCCGCCTGGGTGACAGCCCCAGGACCTGGCTTTCAGTTGCCAGAGATGGGGGAAAAAAAATGTTAACGTTTCATAGCCAGGCTTCTCTCACTTGCTGCTACTGCACTTTTGGTTTTCGCATTTGGGAGAAAATCCAGGTAAATATTAGGTTTGGGCTTTGTGGTCTTTAACTCACTTCAGAGGGTTACTGACTTCATGTGAAGATGCCCTACAAGATTACATATTTTTTCAAGGGTTGGTATGAAAAAATTCAGCAGCACAGTTTCAGAAGCACAGCACTAGCAATTTAGACTGGTATATATTATAGATCCACCGCTATAGGATCTTGAGCAGTTTCCTGAAAGATTACAAGGAGGCATATCTTTAATCGCTCAGTTTCTAATGCATTGTTATTTTTTAAAATGTAGGAAAATCTTTCTCGATTCACATAGCAGGACTGTCGTTCCTGTTGATTTCCTAGTGATATCATTTCTCCAAAATCCGTGAAGACCAGTTGCTTCATAGTCCTGAACTTTATTCCGCTAGTCTCACGTTTCTGTATTTTCCTAGAAATTATAAAGAAAACTTTAATTTTACAATTGGATTATTTTATTACTGCAGATTTCTAAAGAAGTAAAGCATCCAGAGTGCAAACCTTAGATACATGCCTATCAAGTTGGTGATCTAGAGGGAATTTCAAAAATACTGAACAATGTGTATAAAAAAAAGTTTCTCAAGTGTAGTAGGATGTGAGAGCTTGGGTTTAGGGTCAGCGTCTAAATCCTGGGTGAATGAATCTATATGTGGCCCAGGCTAATCATCAGTCAGCCTCATCTGTTAAATGGGAATAGTAAAATCTTCCTCTTTTGGTTATCTTTAGGATTAGAGTGAAATGGTAGAACGTAAGTCTTGAAGTAAGTGCTCAAGTGATGTTAATTTCCCTTCATTCCAAAAATACTTTGAGCATAGGTACAGTACTGTGTGCCAGGCATTGGCTAAGAACTAGAAATACCAAACTAAGCAACGCTGATTGAGTCCTGACGCCTTAAGTCACTTGCATTTGAAGAGGAATTAGTATATATACGAGCTCATGATAATTAGGCAGTTGAAGTTCTCTGTGCTGTTTTGGGGGTGTTTTCTGGAAATCTAGTGTAGTGTCTGTGACATAGTTGGTGCTAATATATACTCATTTAGTTGAATTGGAATGTAAATATGGGTTCTGAAGAACAGTAGTGTCTGCAAATCAATGTAATTGGTAACATAGGAAATGTTCCTTGATAAGCAGCTTGATTGTATTTGCCCCCATTCGTTGCAACTGGTTGGAAATTTTATCTTGGAAATTATAATCTCTTCACTAAACTACAAAAAAATGTTCATTATTAGGTATTCTTGGCTTTTGAATTAAATCAGTGTAGGTTTGAAGCCAAGTCATTAGGCGTGGGAATGTGGGAACACGTGCTTAGTCTGTGCTTCAGTCCTGTGAAATGAGGGCAGTGGTGTCTTCCTCCTAAGATGGTTTTGTGGCCAGAGAGAGCTGATATTTGTATATAAAATAGCCAGTGAATTAGAGCTCCTCTTTCATTAATCCCACCTGCAAATTTTCCACAGAATGAGCCTATTCTTAATTTGTAGGGAGGTAATTCTATTCTGTAATCAATAGTAATCTGCCTTTTCTCTTTTTTTTGTTTTTGAGGTACTGGGAATTGAATCCAGAGCCTTGATGCTAAGCTACATCCCTACCGTTTTGTTTTGTTTTAATTTGAGACAGTGTCTTGCTAAGTTGCCAAGTTGCTTGTCTAGGTTGAGATCACACTTGGATCCTCCTGCCTCAGCCTCACAGAATGTTGGGATTCCAAGCATGCACCATCTTGCCTAGCTTGGTTTTTTTCTCTTGGAAAAAACTGTAAAATTTTATTTCCAGTTGCTGTTGGAGTCCTTCACGTTGGCAAATATTGATTGCATAATGACACCAACCTTATTGGTGGCAAGAGAATGGCTGTGATTACCAAAGCTGTAAATGAAATTTGTTCTCAGCATTTCATTCGTGTGTGTCCTGAGATGGACCCATCTCCATTCCCTAAACACTGCCATTTTCTTTCATAATGTTCTGCTAGAGTATCTTTTCCCTTTCCTCCCATGAGTAACATGCTATAAGTCTTTTTTTTAAATAATTTTATGAAAATTTATGATAAATTTTCATTTGGGTAAATTTCCTTTTCTTTTGGTTGAGAGTTTTATTCTTGACAAATAAGCTTGAAATAAAGCTCTTACTTACCATCTTAATTCTATGCATAATGAAGCAATCAAATGTTTCTTTCCAGTTTCACTACAAATGGTAGCTGAAGGTGCCAGGTAAATGTAGTCCTCAAGAGGAGGACTGTGCAGGGCAGGTAAGCTATGTAGAATATAGCCATAGTACAAAGTCGAAAATCCAAGTTTCTCAGTAAGAAAAAGATACTGGAATTAAGAAGACTTTACATTAATTCAGCAAGAGATAAAGGTTTATACCAGGCAGATTGCAGTGGAACTAGGAAAGAATATGGACAATAGTGGGAAATTGAATAATGTGTTTTTGGTGGTTTGGGTATAAACTGATAAGGAGTCAGCGTTGCATTTTTTGAACCTGAGTAAACCATTGATCGGGGATGCATTTGACAGAAGTATTTAAATTACTTGAACAGTACAGTTCTTAATTTCTCCTGGTTCACGGTCTCTCAGAAGCACTGTTCTTTCCACCGTCTCAAGTAGTAGGCTGTCTCTAGGCAAAGACATTTAGTAGTAAGTCATTCAGCTTACGTGGACACACACTTCCCAATGTGCAGAAACACACGAGCATTGCTGAGGGAACCTTGGAACTTTACTATTGTGTCTTTAGTGCAGTAGTCTGTAAGCCCTTCTCAACCCTGGAAAAAGAAATGACTAGTTGTATGTTTTGGCTCTTAGAAGGAACTGGCAGTCATGGCTCTACAGAGTAATCAGTATCAAGTGTCTGGAGAATTAAGTATGTTTTTCTTGCTTTTTGGTTTTGTGTGTGTGTTTTAACTTTTATATTGAGGTAAAACAGTTTATACAGTAGGATATATGATGTTATTACATCAGGATCAAGATATATGGATCTTAGTTTTCTAATGTTTCCATACCCTTTCTCCAGAGGTAACCACTGTTTTTTGCTATTTAATTTTTAATCCACTTAATGTAAGTTAAGTTGAAAAAACAATATTTCTCCGTGCTTTAATTCCCATGTAATTATTTTAAAAGAACATGTCGTTAGTACAGTGATGCTGTATTTATCCTGATCTATTTTATTTTATTTTTTATTTTTTTGGTTTTTTGAGACAGGGTCTTGCTATGTAGTTCAGGCTGGTCTTGAACTCACTGTGTAGCCCAGCCTGGCCTAAGACTCTCATGATCCTCCTGCCTCAGCCTCCCGAGTGTAGGGATTACAGGCATGCACCACCATGCCTGACTTCCAGATCAATTTTAATACTTGTTATGTTTGTAAAGGTTATTGCTTATCTTACACACATAGTATTTTAAAAAACTAATCAGCATTTAAATCTTGAGAAGGAATACATAGCTGTTTAATGGTAGTTACCTGATAGTTATTAAGCTGGGTTTTAGTCCCTATTAAGTAAATATGTATAGAACTGAAGTCCAAATATACTGCTTTTCTGTTTTGAAAAAAAAGTTAAGTATCACATTTTTCAGTTACCCTTTTAGTTTTAAGAAATCATTGCTTTACACACTATTAACCAATTGTTATTTTTTCTAAAGATGTTAATAATGGACTGGGAGACCAGTGAGTTTTAGTTGTTACTTTATTATTAGTTTCTTCACCTTGAGCAGCACAGTTAACTTCAGTGTATCTCTTTTCCTTATTTAGAAAATTTAGAAATTGGATGATACATTATCAGGTTATTCCAACATAGAAATCATGATTCTAAATGCTCAATAATTTTCCTCCCTGGACAAGTAAAAGGCAAACAAAGGCTAAAACATGAAATTCCGTTATCAGAAACATTCCTGTGAGTGTGTGTATGTATCCCTGTGTAATTTCTTGTAACTTAACATATGATCTGTTCTACCTCCCAAAAGTGGAAAAATGACATCTCTCATGGATTACCATATTTTATTTTCCTTTTCCCTCTTTTGCATTTGAGACTGAAAGGGAGAATTTATGATTAATTAATATGTGCAACTTTAACTTTGCCAAAATTCATTTTAGGGAATTTAAAAATAAATACACAATACAATTGAAAAGTATGGTGAATGTTTAAGTTTGTAAAAATTTATTACAGTAAAAGATACATTGCTATTAATCCCCCTCAGAACACTCCCTCACTTTGAACACATTTATCCCAGTGTTTAGTTGCACCGTTGTGGCTGCCTCAGTATTCTCAGTTGATTCAAAATGTTTTACCTTTCAGTGTCATTTTGACTTTGGAGAAAAGCCAAAGTCATACAGTGCCAGATCCAGTGAATAAGGGGGTGAGAACACACTGTACAGTAGTGTTATGAGCCTCCTTTTCTGTTGGATGTCACTCACAGCAGCGTTCACCACCATCTTTTTTATCATACCTATAAAGACACTCATAAAGAGGACTTCCAGAGCTGCTTCAGAAAGTGGCAAGGATGACGGGATAAGTGTGTTCGAGGAGAAGGGGAGTATTTTGAGGAAGATTAATGGCAATGTGTCTTTTACTTTCTTTAAACATTCACTGTATATTTTGACCATACCTCCTAGTGATATTAAGGTAATATATACTATGTATATGGTATTGGTGACTAATATGTGGAAGAATGTGGAAACACAACCATATTTAAAAGCTTAGCAAAATTATATGTGTTTTAACATTTTTGAGAATTTTTAATTCATATCATTGCTATGACTTTAGTTAATCCCTGTAGCACTTGTTTTTTTTTTTCATGTGGGTACCGGGAGTTGAACTCAGGACCTCACGCTTACCAGCAGGCGCTTGTGCCGCTGAGCCATATCACCGGCCCCTTTTTTTCCTTTATGTGGGTACCGGGAGTCGAACTCAGGACCTTGCGCTTGCCAGGCAGGCACTTACACCACTGAGCCATCTCACCGGCCCTGTAGCACTTGCTTTATGTAGAAATATATCTCTTAATCATCAGAGGCATTTTGAGTATGATCTTTTTTTCGGGGGGGGGGGTACCGGGGTCGACTTCAGGACCTCGCGCGCCAGCAGGCGCCCGTGCCGCTGAGCGATATCACCGGCCCTTTTTTCGTATGTGGGTTCCGGGAGTCGAACTCAGGCCCTCGCGCTTGCCAGGCAGTCGCTTACGCTGCTGAGCCATCTCACCGGCCCTTGAGTATGATCTTTAAGGACTCGGACACTGGAACAGATTCCCTGGGTTCAAATCCCACTTCTGGAACTTAACAGCTCCATGTCTTTGGGCAGGTTACTTAACTCCTCTGTACCTTGGTTTCCCTATCTAAAATAAGGATTGGATAGTACTTTCCTCAAATGCTTCACAGGGCTGTTAGGAACATTAAATGAGTTATTACATGTAAAGGACTAACAAGAATGCTTGATAAGAAGTAGCTCTTATAGTATATTGAAATGCTATTGTGAAATCAAAGTTATGTTCCTAGAGAAGTTGGGAAATATTTATTACTAATGGCTCTAATTTCCTGATGGAAATTGGCTCTCTAGAAAGGGTTATAATCAGTACGAAACATTGATGGTATCCATGACTTCTTTCAGGATTTGAGTCAGAATCTGAAATTTTTTCTAACTTAAGCGACACAATGTTAAAAAATGTCTCCACGTAGTTTAGCAGCTTTTTTGAATTATAGTTGAGATGTGATAATCAGCACATATTTAAAGAGCAAAATTTGATTAGTGTTGATAGCTGCATAGATACCTGTGAAACTGTCATCACTTTGAAAATGTAGTTATTTTGCTGCTCGAGGTGGCACAAGCCTAGAGTCCCACATACTTGGGTGGCTGAGACATGAGCTTGGCGAATTTGAGACCTGCCTGAACCATGTAGCAAGACGCCATCTCAAAGTAAAATTTAAAAAGGGTTCAGGAAGTGGCGCCATGTTACAGCTCTTGTCTGGCATCCAGGAGTATTACAGAAAATAAACAGAAAACTGTGTATCTTTATGTGTGTGTCTATTATCTCTAAAAGTTTTCTCATACCCCTTAGTAATTCTTCCTTTCCACATCTGCATTCACCATCCCAAGAAACCACTCTGCTTTGTTACTATATATTTGTTTACATTTTCTACAGGTTTTTAAAATACGAAATCATACAGTATGTCCTGGCTTCTTTCATTCAGTATAATTATTTTTAGATATATCCATGCTATTCCTTGTAATAATAGTTCATTCCTTTTTTTTTTTTTTTTTTTTTTTTAATGTGGGTACCAGGAGTCAACCTCAGGACCTCGCGCTTGCCAGCAAGCACTTGTGCCGCCGAGCAATATCACCAGCCCTTTTTTTCCTTTATGTGGGTACCAGGAGTCGAACTCAGGACCTCGCGCTTGCCAGGCAGGCGCTTATGCTGCTGAGCTATCTCACTGGCCCAGTTCATTCCTTTTATTGCTGAGTAATATTCCATTATATATATTTGTATATATCACAGTTTGTTTATGCATTCACCTTTTGATGTACATTTGGTTATTTGCATTCTGAAGCTATTAAAGATGTTATTCAGATACAAGTGTTTGGATGGGTCCATGTTTTCATTTATCATAGGTAAATTCCTAGGAGTAGAGGGGCCAGGTAATGATAGATGTTTATTTAACTTTCTAAGAAATTACCAACCTTTTCCAAAGTGATGTACCATTTTACATTCCCTGATGTATAATAGTGGTAACTGTTCTACATTCTTGCCAGTATTTGGTGTGACCATTATTTTTAGTTTGATCCATTCTAATAGGTATGTAATAGTTTCTAACAGTGGCTTTAATTTGCATTTCCATGCTTAATGATGCTGACCATCGTTTAATATACTTATTTAAAATTATCTTTTCCTAATCTAGAGTCACATCGATTTTCTTCTTTTTTTAGAAGTTTCAAATTTTACATTAAATGTATTGTCTATTTTGAATTACCTTTTGCAAATGCTGGGAGATATGATTGAAGTTTTTTGTTGTTGTTTGCACATTGATACCCAGTTTTTCCAGCACCGTTTGTTGAAAAAGACTATCATTTTCCCCAAGTTGTCTTTACATCTTTGTCAGTTTAGTTGTTCTTATGAGTGTGGGTCTATTTTTGTACTTTCCCTTGATCTAATTGTATATATTGACTCTAATAGTACACAGCTTTGATTACTGTGGCTTTATAGCAGGTCTTGAAATCAGGCAGTGTTAGCCCATCTACTTTGTTCTTTTTTAGTGTTTTGGTTGCTATAGGTTCTTTGCATTTCCATATGAGTTTTAGGTTAGCTCCTCAAGTTTTGGAGAAAAAGCCTGCTGAGGTTTTCATTGCAATTGTATTGAATCTGTAGCTCAATTTGGGGAGACTTACTATCTTAACAGTATCGAGTGTTCTAGCCCTGTAAAAGTCTTTTTAAAGTAATTCAGGTCTTTTACATTTTTCTCATCAATATTTGGTAGTTTTCAGCATACAAATCTTTCATTAGATTTCATAAGATTAGATTTATCCTTAGTTATCTCATATTTATTGAGGCTCATCAATTTTTATTTCAATCTTTGGTTGTTGTTAACTTATGAAAATGCAATTGATTGTACAATCCACTGAATTTTATACAAGGGCAGACAGTTGGACTTCTTCCTTTCCAGTCTGGATGCCTTTTCCTTTCATTTGCTTGATTGCGCTGGCCAGAACTTCCCCTACAGTGTTGAGTGGAAGTGGTAAAAGTAGACATGCTTGTGTTGTTAATGATCTTTTTTTTTTTTTTTCTTCTTCTTCTTCTTTTTTTTTTTGTGGGTACCGGGGGTCGACCTCAGGACCTCCCATGCCAGTAGGCGCCCGTGCTGCTGAGCGATATCACCGGCCCCTTTTTCGTATGTGGGTTCCGGGAGTCGAACTCGGGACCTCGCGCTTGCCAGGCAGGCACTTACGCCGCTGAGCCATCTCACCGGCCCCAATGATCTTAATGGAGGTACTAGACGTTTTTCAGTGTTCTTGATCAGATCGAGAAAGTTCCCTTCTATTCTTAGTTGCTCTTTTTTTTTTTTTTAACAAGAATAGATATTGAATTTTCAAAGTTTTTTTCTGTCTACTGAGATGCTTACATGTTTTTTTTCCAGCATACTAATACAGTGAATCACATTTGACTTTCGAATGTGAAATCGACCCTCCATTCTGGGCTAAGCCCACTTGGTCATTTTATGTATTGTCCTTTCATGTGTCGTTGGATTCATTTTATCAGTATGTTATTAAGGAGTTTTGTTAAGGAATTTGTTGAAGTGTCAGTCTCAAGTATTTTTTTCTGGTTTTATCTTTGGATTAATGTAATGTCAATATGAAATAATAAGTCAGGAAAAACTCTCTTTTTCAGATTTTTGGCAGTTTGGAAATTGGTATTATGCCCCCCTAAGTGTTGGATAATTCATCAGTGAAGCCATCTGGACCTGGAAGATTTCTAACTGCAAATTCAATTTCTTTAATCAATACAGAGATTTTTAGGTTATCTGTTTCTTGTACTTCGATAATTTGTATATTACAGAGAATTTGCCTATTTCATCTCACTTGTCAAATATAAGCATAAAGTTGCTTATAGTACTGACAAATTTTTCGAAATGTTTTGTGTTATTATGTACTTTTGATTAATTGACCCTTTTATTACTGTGAAATCACCACTTTTGTACCTAATATTTTTTTCTAAAGTCTCTGATTAAAATACTCACTTCAGCTGTCTTTTGATTAGCGTTAGCATAGTGTATTTTCCTCATCCTTTTACTTTTACCCTATTTGTATCTTTATATTTAAAATGCGTTTCTTGAGGGCAACATATAATAGGGTCTTCCTTTTTTTTTTTTTTATGTGGGTACCAGGAGTCGACCTCAGGACCTCGTGCTTGCCGGGCAGGCACTTATGCCGCTGAGCCATCTCACTGGCCCAGGTCTTCCTTTTTTTTTTTTTGTGGGTACCCGGGGGGTCGACCTCAGGACCTCACACGTCAGCAGGCGCCTGTGCCGCTGAGCGATATCACCGGCCCTTTTTTCGTATGTGGGTTCCAGGAGTCAAACTTGGGCCCCTGCACCCGCCAGGCAGGCGCTTATGCTGCTGAGCCATCTCACCGGCTTCCTTTTTTTATCCAGTCTGTTTCTGCCTTTTTATTGGGGTGTCAGACAATTTGCATTTAACATGACTAGCATTATGGTTAGGTTTATAAGACTATGATTTTGCAGTTTGTTTACAATTTGTCCCATCTGTTATTTTTCCAGTTTTCTGCTGCCTGTTCTATTGAGTAGCTTTTTATCCCCTCTGTTAGCTTATTGGCTGTGACCAGACCCTACCAGAGAATATTATTTGACTATTAAAAGGAGGCCCAGGTATCAATATTTCATTGAATAGACCCCCCAGATTTGTGAATCACTGGCATTAGATAAACTTTGTGGTTGCTTTAAATTTATTAGCTGTGTGACTTAGAACAAGTTGACTTCTTTCAGTTTTCCCATCTATGAAATGGGTATAGTAATGCCTAACTAGCTACAGATTAAAATGTTTTAAATACTTTGAACAATGGTATGTTATATGATTCAAACTTCAAAAGGTATAAAAAAACTCAGTATATACTGCTGTATACTGTTTTGATTTTTAAAAATTGTATTTGTATTAGATAATATAAGCAAAATAATTTTCAAAAACCACTCGAATGAAAAGGGTTTATTCCTCACAACTGCTGAACACTCTTCAAAATCTAGTTTCTTAAGTTGTCGATATGATTTGCATTTTCTTAAAAGTTACTGTGTTCTTTCTATTGTGATTTACAGAGGAAAAATAAAAATGTTTGATTTTTTTCAGTTGCGTAAGTACTTTTCAGTTTGACTTATGAACAAAAATATGGTTTATGAAATCAATTTGGTGCATTGATCTTTGTGTGCCTTTTCCACAGGTTTTGATTCCCATCATGGCCCTCACTCAGTTTCGGTTATTTAAAGTTTGTACCTGCCTAGCAACAATATTCTCATTTCTAAAGCGATTAATATGCAGGTAAATAAATTTTTTTTCAAACTGACCTATTTATTTCCTCATTGGTTCTAGGTTCTTTCAGAACTTCAAAAAGGCAACAGAGATGCTGTTTACATTAAATCCTTGATTATAATATTCATTCATTAATAGTTCTTAAAAATATTTTTTCTTTAGCTCAGGTTTAGAAGGTAGAAGTTTTTTTTTATTCTTTCAAATGACATGCTAAGTACTATAGAATTTCAGAAATAAACAAGCTGGTTTTTATTACAATCTTCCCAGAGTTTTTATGTATTGTTTTCATTATTGGAGTGTATTAAGGTGGTAACGTGAAATTAGGCATAAGTATCTGTCTGTACTCGCATACGAATGTTATATTTATTTTAAAAACTTCACAGAGAAGCCTTATAAAACAGGTTGTTTCTTAAGGAACCTTCCAGTATATGTGGGTAGTCCAGGGTAGGTAATTTACCTCAGTAGATTATCTGTAGATGCCAATTCCCTCTGTCTTATCACCGTACCCTAGAGCTGTGACTTATGACCTGTGCACTGAGGTGCCTCGGGGCTTCTCATGACATATATAGGGCTGTCATGAGATATTTTAAATTTTCCAGTGAAACACAGTGATAGTCAACATCTGTTGAACATTGCAGACTCTTAACTCAAGGTATTTCACGTTTTCAACAGTAGATCCTGCAACATTCTTTACCATGGATGGTTCTTAATGCTTGAGATGAGCTTGGGTTTACTTGTATTTTTATGACATCTCTGCAAAGTTAGGTTTTAGGTTGTAATTAAAAGCAAGTACTGCATCAAAATTAATGTAGAACAGAAGATGAGGATGGCAGCCTCCAGTCTGATTCCACAGCTTGAGAAGCTGTAAGGTATCCAACACACACACACACACGGCAGTAGTAAGAAATTTTCCTTTTCATTCATAATAGAAATATTACATTTTCTTTAAACTTATTGTGTGTTCTTTTTCAAGTGGCTGGTAAGCCTACTTAACTTAAAGCATATATAAGTATTAAGTTGTTTGGGCCTAACTGCTTAATCTGTGGAACTGTTAGGTATTTCTTTTGTCCAGAATAAAGTAGAATAAAAGAGGAAGTACATAGTAATCATTTTATCTCTTTAGTAGATATGATTTAGAAGTTGCAGCCGACTGTTCTGTTCCCAACCTACTGTCCACTGCTTAGTCATATGAGCCACCTTGCCTCAAGGAAGGCTAGAAAATGTAATCCCTGGCTAAATGGCCATTTGATAGCTCCTGAAACTTCGATAGTTAAGTGTCATTGAATTCATTACTAGAAATAGAATGGTCTAGGATTAAAAAAAATATCTAGGATATTGCAGTAGGAATAGATGGATGAACTAGAGATGATCACTGGAAGAAAATTCAAGAAGGGGGGCCGGTGAGATGGCTCAGCGGCGTACGCACCTGCCTGGCAAGCATGAGGGCCCGAGTTTGACTCCCGGAACCCACATATGAAAAAAGGGCCGGTGATATCGCTCAGTGGCATGGGCACCTGCTGGCGCGCGAGGTCCTGAGGTCGACCCCCGGTACCCACAAAAAAAAAAAAAAAAAAAGAAGGAAGTGAAAAATTTAAGTGGTTGAGTGGAAATTACCCAAGAGGATAGGATTTGAAAAGTAGAAAAAATGGTGAACTAAGTGTTGAAATCATCAGAGAATGAATGGTGAGAAGTTGACTAGGTAAAGTAGGATAAAAAAAAGAGTAATAACTACCAGAAATACAAAGATTAAAAGCATTGTGTTAATAGTGGTTATGAACTATAAGTGTTTACTTTTCATATCTGTATCTTTCAAAAATACTGCTCAATGTGGATTAGTTTTAGAATAAGAAATTTTACTTCATTTTAAAATATTCAGGACTTTCCTGTTGTTACTATAAATTTCTGTTGTCAGTGTGAATATATTTAAGATTGATCGGGCTGGTGAGATAGCTCAGTGGCATAAGCACCTGCCCGGCAAGCACGAGGTCCTGAGTTCAACTCCCGGAACCCACATAAAGGAAAAAAGGGCTGGTGATATCACTCAGCGGCACAAGCACTTTCTGGCAAGCGTGAGGTCCTGAGGTCGACTCCCGGTACACACATTAAAAAAAAAAAAAAAAATTGATCGTTCAGTTTTAAGGAAAACCCAACCCTTGTTAGGATCAGCTGTACAAAGTGTCAAACGGAACCTACAGCATGTGTTATAAAATGCCAGGCTTATGTCGTAAATTTAGGAATAGACTGTAGTATTTCTCTCTTTATCCTTTAAACAAATAAAATATAACTTCTAAACTTAGTAAACATAATTGCCTTTACCAGTTAGTTCTAAGTGGATGCTTTATAGATTACTTGAAATGAAGCAGAATAACTAATCATTTGTAATAGCTACCATTTCTTGAATGTCTTGCTGTGTAGCAGGCACTTTCTAGGTACTTTAAATGTATTTAAGTCCTCACAGCCACCTTGCAGAAGTAAGTTTGAATACTAGTATTTTATAGAAGGGGATATTAAAGCTGAGAGGTTAGGTAATTCTAACTAGATTTAGGAGAAGTAACATTGAACACCATGGTTGACATAGAGTCTGCAGCCCATGTTCTTAACAATTGAGTGTAGTAGATCCTGATTAATGTACTTTTCCTCCCAATTCTATTTTTTTTTTTTTTTTTTGTGGGTACAGGGGGTCGACCTCAGGACCTCGTGCGCCAGTAGGCACCCCTGCCACTGAGCGATATCACCGGCCCCTTTTTCGTATGTGGGTTCCGGGAGTCGAACTCAGGACCTTGCGCTTGCCAGGCAGGCGCTTACACCGCTGAGCCATCTCACCGGCCCATTCCTCCTAATTCTTAAAAGTCACTTGCAATTCAGTTTAACCCAGTGATTTTTAGACTTTTAAAACAGTTTAATAGCTGGTTTTTAGCAAGAAACAGTAAGTAAAGCTTGAAAAGCTAAGCTACCCTGGTTAAAGTGGTAGAGATGCCCACAGCTTTCCCTGCAGAGCCCATAGCACTGCAACGAGTACGATTTGAAACTGCCTTGCAGTTTTTGTTTCTGGCTTTGTATTTTTCTTGAGTTTGTCTGTAATTCTAAGCGTCAACTCAAGAAGTATCTATATTGTCCTACCCAAGACTTTAATGACATTCATGCGATGTCTGGATTCATGCTTTTTCATTATAGCTTAATTATTAAAATCAATAATGATTCGTAAGCCTGAAAAATACTGTCTATAATCCTTTCTACTAATGCTTATTTTGATGGTTCTTGAAATAAATTATTTCATACTTGTTTTAGATCTGGCAGAGGAAGGAAATTAAGTGGAGACCAAATTACATTGCCAACTACCATTGATTATTCATCAGTTCCTAAGCAGGTAATTTTGTTGTTGTTGTTTTGAAAAATTGAATATGTATTTCAGGACAGTATTTTTCAAACTGGATTGCGTATTATTAGTCACAAAATTAATTTGGTAGTCAGGATTTTTGTTACATTTTTCAGTTGTAAAATTTGTACTACCTTGACTCTGCTGATATTTTCTGTTTTTTCCTTGTGGTTTCAAGTGCTTGCTATTCTTTTTGGAGCATTTTTGTATTTAAAAGTCTTAGATAATTCCAGCATTTATATCATCCAGGGGTTGGCATCTACTTATTTTCCATGTGAATTAAGATTTGTTGGTTCTGTATGTGCTGAATAATTAATTCTGGGTTGTTTCATGAGCATTTTGAATATTATGTTTTGAGACACTGCCTTATTTAAATGCTGTGGAGAATGTTGATATTTTTGTTCTGTTTTATCAAGCAGTCAGTTTGGTTAGGTGGAAACTTTAGTTGTGGGCTAAAGTTCTAATGTCAGTTCAAGTCCCAAAGCATTTGCTTTTGTTTTGCTTTTTATTTTTGCTTTTAATTTTTGAAAAAATGGTCAGTGTAGAACAAAATAGAGGAAAGTAGAATGTATCAGAATGCGTAACCCACAGTAAAAGTATTTTTTAAACTTCTGATTTAGTTTTAATGTGTGATTTGAAAAATGTACATTTTTCTGTGAGTTAAAGTTTGAAAACCAGTAGTATTTTAGAAAGCCCCTTTTTCCAATAGTTGCTGACTGTGTCGATCAATTAAATTTAGACAGATGTGGAAGACTGGACGTCCTGGGATGAAGACGCTCCCACAAGCATAAAGATAGAAGGAGGGAATGGAAACGCGGCCACACAGCAGAACGCTTTGGAGCAGCCGGAACCTGACTACTTTAAGGACATGACACCTACTATAAGGAAAACTCAGAAAGTATGTTGGAGATGGGTGCTTTTGAGGATTAAACTTTTCAAAATCCTATAGTTAAAATTATACAATATGATTATTTATTAGAAAGCCTGTTTGTGATTATCATTTTGTTTTCTGTCATGTTAAATAAGAATGTTTTATGTTCAGATAGCCTAGACATAGATCTATTAAATTATATCCCCCAGTCTTTTAACATTACAGCTAAGCATTTATTGAAATCTGATTGTATCTTAGATTCTAGACTCCAGGGTATGTGTGAGAGACAAGTTGAGTATGATAACAGTTCTAACAAGTTCACAATTTGGTGATATCTGCAAACTGATAAGTATATCCCATTGTTTATAACCATTATAAAAGCGATGCAGGGCTCTGAGAACTTTGTGTTCGTGTTAACCATCTCACTTTATTTAATCTCTTTTGAGTTGAATACAGAGGGTCACTTTAGAGATACAGGAAATTACTGGGAAAAGTACAGTGGCTGCGTATTTTTCTTTTTATCAAAATAGTACATGTACTTTTTTAAATCAAACAATATAGAAGTACAAATAGATGCATGACAGACCTTTGTCCCTTCCAGAAGCAGCCACTCAGTAAGTTTTTCTGTTGGGGTTTTTCTAGTGCTTGTCAGAACATCTCTATATAATACACATGTGTTTCCATTTGTTGATTTACCAGTTATAGACATTGTCCGATTATGTTGTACTATGATAAATGAAGATTTATCTCATGCTAACCTTCTCTTCCAACTTCTTCACATAATGTTATTCTTGTCTACTCATTTCAGAGAAACACACTTAGTGCTTCATTTGTTATTCTGTCGAACATGGAAAATATTTCTTATATATACACTTTATAAAATGAGGAAATTATTTATTTCATACTTCATAATAAGTTCCTTACCCTCTTCTACCCTAGTCAGTTTCAGCTACACATTTATTTTTGCATTAGCAAACATTTGCATTCTATTTCGTTAAATTGTCCAAATGTCTTAATACTAAAAAGTATTAAGTTGTGTATTTTTCAGGGGTCCTTTAAGTTTCTTAGTGGATGAATACCTTGTGTTGTGGAGGCATATAGCTGTTTTCCATAGAAATTTATGTCTTAATAGCGCCTTATTAAATTAATTAGGATGGAAATGACTTTAATAAAGGTTACAAAATATTAAGCAAAATATTCTAATACTACTGTCCTGAAAGACTTAATTATTTGTAGATATCCCATATATATTTTTGGCAGGCTATTATTTATTTAAAGTTAGTTATCTAGCCAGGTGTGGTGGCAGACGCCCGTAATCCCAGCACTTGGGAGGCTGAGGCAGGAGGATCATCTTGAGTTCGAGCCCAGCCTGAACTACACAGTGAAACCCTGTATCAAAAAATAAATAAATAAATAAATAAATAAAGTTATTTAATAACTAAAAGTACCTAATTGTGTTTGGGAGATCCACGAAAAGTAAGGAGGGGGAAAAATGTAATACACATTTTTCTTTCTAAAAGTGCGGTACACTTTTTTTTAGTATGAAATTGATTTGTGTGACAGTTACTTGGAAATTTTAGTACTCTACAATTTTTTGTTGCTCTTGTTTTTACATTGTAAATTTTGAAAAGAATGCGTATTTTAAGTAATTACAAAATGCAATAGTCAGTTTCTTTTTATATAGCTCAGTGTAAAATATCCCTTTAATCCTATTTCAACTCATCTTTCAGATTGTTATTAAGAAGAGAGAGCCATTAAATTTTGGCGTTCCAGATGGTAGCACAGGTTTCTCCAGTAGATTAGCAGCTACACAAGATATGCCTTTTCTTCATCAATCTGTAAGTATATTAATGGGATACAGTAATAATGGTTTGTTTTTTTGTTTTTTAAAGAAAAAGAAAAAACTCTAAATGAATTGAACATTATATTTCTGTTACTTTGAAACATGTTTAGCAGTTTGCAAGAAGTCAACGTGGAATTGCACCAATCCTGACATTTTATGAGATTGTAAATTACGTCAGATACTAAGATCAGGGACCCATTGTACACAAGAAAGATAGAGAGAAAATGTGCTATTTAAAAAGAAAGAACTGGAGAAGATCACCCCTAAAAGGACTAACCTTAGTATTAATAGCAAGTGAGAATGTGTTGGTGTTCGTGTTTTTGTTTGTTTTGTTTTGGCAGTACTAGAAATCAGACCCTGCAGGGCCTTGTGCCCGCTAGGCCAGCACTCTCACTGAGCTACATCTCCAGCCCAGCAGCATGTTAGTTTGGAGTTATATTTTTGTTCTCTCATAGAGTATTTTTACATTTAAACTACTATTTGATTTAAAGTGTATTTGACTTAAAATGAAACTCTTTAAAACTTAAAAAGTACTGAACTTGGTAGACTGAAGTTCGTAACCTTAGGAACACAGCAGAATCAGCTTTGGGGTCTTTTAAAACAAACACCACTGGGTGTGTTGGCACATGCATGTAATCCCAGCGCCGTGGGAGGCCGAGGCAAGAGAGTGACAAGTTTAAGCCCAGCCTGGACATCTTAGCAACTTAGGGAGATACTGTTTCAAAATAAAAAATAAAACTAAAATAAGGTGCTGGGAAGGTAACTCAGTACTGTATAAAGCTCTGACTTCAGTTGCCAATACCAGAAAACAAAACAAAACAAAACAAAACCACCCACAAATACCTAGTTTTTCCTCAGATTAAAGCTGAAGCAGACTTTGATTAATTTTAATATTTATCTATTGTGTAACCACCCCAAATTTAGTGACTTTAAACATAATAAACATTTATTATCTCATATAGTTTCTGTGTATCTGGAATCCAGGGCCACTAAACTGGATGGTTCTGGCTTAGGATGTCCAAGGCTTGCCTATGTCTTGACTCACATTGGAGGGACTGTTTTGAAGTTGGCTCACTCATGTGGCTGGCAAATTCATGCTGGTGATTGGCACAAAGCCTCGGTTCGTTGCCATGGACCTCTGCATGGGACTGTTGTTGAATCTCTTCATGGCATAACTGCTGACTTTCCCAAAACAAGGGTCCCAAGAGAGGGCAAGCTAGGTCGTGCGATAGGGTGACACCACAATGCATTCTTACGATATAATCTTACAAGTGGTTCATTGTCACTGTCATCTGACTTTGTTCATTAGAAGCCAGTCACTAAATCCAGGCCATATGAAGGGGAGATAAATTAAGCTACACCTTTTAAAGGCAGGAAAGTTAAGGAGTTTGGGGACATATTTTTAAATCACCACATTTATCTGTCCTATAAGTCTTATTTATGTTTTTTAACTGCACAAGTTCTTCTGAGGCCCTTTCCCCAGGAGATCCATGTTCCTGCATGTTTTGAATTCATTGCTCAACAACCCTTCCCAGTAATGCAGTCCCTGTGCTAGGTGCTAGTAATACAGAGGTAAATAAGCAGAAAGGCAGGGTTCTTACCTCAGAAGAATACCTCAGAAGATTCTGCTGGGGGAGGCATAATATTGAGTAAAAGATCATACACCTGATTACAGACTTCAGTAACTCTTACGCAGTTACTTGATACTGTGAGAGAGAGTAACATTATAGATATTTCTCTGAATAACATCATACTAGTTAATTTTTTCTTTTATATTTCTCAATTTTAAACTTTATTCATGTACATTTGATTCATAGTAGTAAAGTGGTTCGGTCCTACCCATAGAATTGGTAATACTTAACTCCAAACTGAAATGATGTTATTGTAATTGCAGTGTTGCTCATTGTAAAGTTGTCAGCATAGAGCCACTTACAGAGTTGGGAAGGGGTAAATAGAGTAGATGTGTTCAGTGCTATTTTTACCTATTTTCCACCCAAACAGACAATGTTGGGAGGGACTTCAATTGCATAAGAGAGAATGGTAATCAACTTGACTTTGTTCTCTATACCAAAAATACCTTATCATTCATTCTATAATTAGATTCTTCTTTTAAACCAAAGATTGTATTTTTCTTCTGAAATTCATCATTTGTATTGTGGGAATTCCTTTTATACTAGTGATACTATTTTTTTCTGTCACCTTTTATGTTTTTCAGTTTGTGCTTGGCTTTATGATTTGTTTTGGATATTCTTTTTTTTTAATGTGGGTACCGGGAGTCGAACTCAGGACCTCGCACTTCGAGGCAGGCGCTTATGCCGCTGAACTGTATCACCAGCCCGTTTTGGATATTCTTGATGGGCAGATGTTTTTACTTTTTATGTAGGCAAATCTGTCTTATCCTTTTTGCTTGGAAGACCTCCACTAAAGATGTGACCCTTTTTAATGGTCTTAGTAGTTTTAACTTTTTTTTTAATAGCGAACTCTTATTTACATAACAGCCAAACACCTGAGTAGAAAAATAGGTAACTATTATAAATGGAAAATTCACAAACGAGAAATAGATAACTTGGTAACATGAAGAAAACGTTTATCTTACTAGTTCTTAAAGAAATTCAAAGTAAGTCTTAGCAAATTATCAAGGATAAAATAAGAAGGCCAATATCAGTATTGACAAAAGTACAAACAAATAAGACTTGCACCAACTTGTTAGGAGTATAAATTGTTACAGCATATCAAGTCATTTATACTCTGTTTCAGTTGCTTTAATAATGCCTCTTTTCTTTGAATTACCTACTTTTAGAGATATATTGTAAAGAAAATAATCAGAAATAATTTTTAACAGAGGATGGTATTCTATATATGATCATGGGAAGAAAATCCAAAACATTTATATTTAGGGCTAAGTACTCAATATCTGTGCACATACTGGTACCAGTTACTTTGCATGTGTTATTACTTTCACACCTAACTGAATATCCTAGAATGGTCATTTTCACTGTTCCTGGGAGGAAAAAAATGATCATTTAGAGATCTGGCTTGGGAAATAGTGAAAGGTATTAACCAACCTGATGATCAGGTATCGGACAGGGAAAAGGAAGCATGAAGTAGAAATAATATTCCAACAAAGATAAGCTTGCCTGAATTGTCATTGTTGCCTGGAGTGGATACTGGAAATGCCATTGAAAAAGTACAAATTAGATATACTTAAATGAAGATGAATGTGCTAGCTTGGAAACTTCTCAGTCCACATTATAGTCAAGCATTTCTAATTAGGTCTGGGACCAATCAGTCTCTTTTCTCCTCTTCTCTGTTCCTTTCCTCTTTTGAAAAGAGAAACAGGAAAAAAAAATCTATTCTTGTCTATTCCCAACTAAGTAAGCAAAAGTAGAAAATTAAATATAAACGAATACCCCCATAAAATGTGAGAGGAAAGGCGGACTTGCCCAGGACTGTTAGCACCGAAAGTCATGCATTATTAGGAGACTTGCAGTTCTAGGCAAACCAGGAGCCAAATCATTTTTGCCTGTTAGGACATCGCAGGGAGGTTGAGAAACCGCAGGAGAGTGATGGGTTCTCAGTTGCATTTTTAAAGATATTCTTAACTGCTTTGTGGAGAAAGGAAAGTTCTCCTATCTTACTTTTGCTTTATTTTTCACTGTAGTCTGAGTTAGGCGACTTGGATACCTGGCAAGAAAATACCAATGCATGGGAAGAAGAGGAAGATGCAGCCTGGCAAGCAGAAGAAGTTCTGAGGTATTTGGGTGATATTTACATTAGAACCTGAGTAGAACTGGATTTGTTTCCTGTTGAGTTTAAGGTCAAGGAAGGCGGTTCTGCCGAATGTTATTTCTTCATTCTTTGTCAGGCGAAAGATCCTCATATCCATAGATAATATGGAGTTGTTCTGTTTCTCAGACTGCATATGCTATTTTATATGACTGTGAATAAAAATTGTAGGAATAAAAAATAATAACCTTATTGATGGCATGCAAAATCTTTTACATATATACCCTACTGCAATCATGATACATCCTCCTATGAAAGGGAGCTGCCACTATACTGTATGTTGTTCTAGGGCAGAAGTTATAACTTTGTTTACATTTTCTCATTGTTTAGTGCCCAGCACTACACATTTGAATGAAAATTAACATAGCACTTTACATTTGTACATACACTTTAATTGATGTGTATGAAAGCCCTATGAAGCAATTAAGTCATAAGCTACAGAAAGGTCAATGTTACTCTGCAGGTTTTAAAGTGCACTGTTGTTGGTGGGTCTGTCTTTGTTTTTGTGAGCAATAAACTTAGTTCTTGCTACTTGTATGTTAGGTCAGAGTAAAGAGAAAATTTATCTTGAAGAGCTTGTGACTATGATCACTGATGAAAACTCATTTAAATGTCTAAATTATTTATGCATTTTTAAAAAGGCTATAGTAAAATGCAGTGATATGTTTTTTTATATTTTAAAAGTAAGGTAATTTGTTTTTAACAGCCAGCAGAGGGTGCAGTTAAGTAGCTGGAAGTTATGGGTGATTTTTTTTTTTTTTTTGGTTAATCCTCTTTTCAGCATGTGTGCTTTTGTTTTGTTTTGAAAGTAAGTCAAGTTGTGAGAATTCTTCATGTTTAGTTCTTGTTAAAGAATTGTGAACTACAACATTTATATTCAAGGAGCATCAAAAAAGGATACACATTCTTTAAAAATTACAGATACAGAAGTCAGTGTTTTAGAAAAGTTTGGGCATTCTAGTGATTATTAGTGTCATTACCCTCAAGAATAAAGGAAGGAAAGGGATATTCATTTTGAATCAGTAATCTTAATGACAGTACTATAAAGTTTATGCCATGAGCTCTCAAATATCTTAACACTGAGTGCACCAAAACCTTCTCTTCTATCCCAATCATCTGCTCCCTAACGAAACAAAAATGAAAAAAAAATTACATTAAAACAGAAAAGGGAGGGGCCGGTGAGATGGCTCAGTGGCATAAGCGCCTGCCTGTCAAGCGCAAGGGCCCGAGTTTGACTCCTGGAACCCACATATGAGAAAAGGGCTGGTGATATCGCTCAGCGGCATGGGTGCCTGCTGGCGCGCGAGGTCCTGAGGTCGACCCCTGCTACCCACACACAAAAAAACAAAAAACAGAAAAGGGATATGAAAGCTTCCCTATGTTATTAGTACCCCCAGAATAACACAGAGCATTGTTAAAGTACATCCATGTTCATATTATCTTAACTGTCTTCTTCCAGTTGCCACTGTAAAATACTCCAGTACTATCGTTGGTATTTTTAAAGGTAGAAGATTCTAGTACTTTAGCAATTTGAGGCATGAATCTGGACAAATACGTATATAAATATTGTCTTCAGGGAAATCTAAATTTCTTCTTATGCCAGGAACATTCGTTGCTGAGTTTGTATTTCAGCTAATAACCAGGTCAAAGCTTGATTACCTTGTTTATAACCTAGCCAATCTTTAATAGTTCTTTTCTTTTCTCCTTTTGTGCTACTAGATTTCTAGGTTTTTTAGTGTGAGTGATCATTTTTTCTTGCAGATGGGCAGAGCTAGTTGAAAACTAGGTTTTCTTTTGCTCTTTAGAAACTTAGAGGATTGATGGCAAAAGTCAAACTGGTGCCAAAAATAAGTTTTTGTACTTTTAATGAACTTTGGTTATCTATAGCTAACTACTCATTTATATTGTGATTGAGAACCATTGCTCTTCATAGTCAGTTTTAATTTGTACAAATGCTACCATATATAGTAACATTTTACTGCACATAACCTAGTGTTGCCTGTCACATTCCCAGTCGTAACCTACTTCTTCCTCAATTTGCATATTTCTTGAATTATTTTTTTTACACCCTAACCCTTCAGATTTAGGGCCAACTTATGTTCCCTCTCCTCTCTTCTGTTTCATCACTCCAGTCCTACCCCCACTCATAGTCATTAACGATGGAGAGGTTTTGTGATTCAGGACCGATGGAGTTACGGCAGGAGTTAAGAAGGAGACGTCGTATACGTAATGTGGATTTAGTAAATACCCACCACTCTGACGTTTACTAGGTTTGGTCAAATGTTAATCCTTAAATAGATTTGTAGCTTGCAGGTGGAAGCTGTTTTAAGTTTCCGAGTGTCTTATGTACAACTGTATTCTTATCATCCTTTAGCTGATTGTTTTAACTATTATAATAGGAAATGTAACCCTCAATAGCAAGCCTTTAAGAATGGTATCCTCCCCACCCCCAAAGAAAAAGCTGTGGTGCATGGAAGTAGTGTTTAAGAGGAAGTAATCCGAAGAAAAAAGTAAAATGATGTGAGTTCTTGTCCCCTGTACTTAATTCTGTGATTTTAGGCAAATCACATAGCCTTTATACCTCAGTTTATGTATTTGTAGAGATAATACCTCCTCTGTTTGTTAGGTTAAGTTCTAAGGATTAGCAAGAATACTGTGTTTGAAAGTCTTTGAAATTTTCAAACCAGTGAGAAGATTTAAGACTTTAAATATTTACTTCATGACAGTAAAAAGGCATTATTATTTCTTCCTGGAACTTTTTCACCATTTTACCTGTGTGGTGTTTCTGTGTTTACCTGTGTTTCTTTTCAGGCAACAGAAAATAGCAGACAGAGAAAAGAGAGCAGCAGAACAACAAAGGAAGAAAATGGAAAAGGAAGCACAGCGGCTAATGAAGAAGGAACAAAACAAAATCGGTGTAAAACTTTCATAACAAATGTGCTTCAGATGTCATAGTGCCGGTAGGAGAAATCTGAGCTCCACAATCCACACAACATTTGTATGGATTTAAGAGTATTTTCGGGATACAAACACACTGCTTGATTTTAATGCATTCATCAGGCCATCCAGGACACAAGGGTTCTCCCAAAGTACCTTGGACTCTTAGTGATTGAGACTCAAAGGAACAAAAAAGACTTATGAGGCATTATTTTCCTCAACATACTCCAAATATAAGACAATTGTTTGTTGTCAAGAAATTATTACAAATGGAATATACTGGTACCTCTCAAGCTAGTGTTTCTAGCTAAATGTGTATAATTTTATGGTGGAAAGAACTGTGCTATCATGCTTTCCTTCAATGTGCATAATTATAAAATAAATAATTTTAATATCCTTCTGTTTTCATGTCACCTGGCCTAAATTAGACAAATTGCAGGTAGGGCTTTCTCTTCCTTATTTTTGTTGTCGGAAGCTGGTGTTAGCATACATCTTCTCTAATCTGAACTGGCCTTGTTTGTTTGATACGTTAAATAATTTATTTTGGTTTTCAAGAAAATGACATTAAATGCAATAATATTATTTATCATAAATGTTTTTTACATCATTTTCTTTTGGATGGTGTTGCACTGGTATACATATTTGTAGTTTATTAGCATGTATAAACAGTGAAAATCAGCTAAAACGACAAACTTGTTTTACATCATTATAACTTGTGAGTTTTAAGAACTAGTATGAGTAGGTTTTCCCTTTCATTATAGATTTTAAGATGTTATGGTATCTTCAGTTACCTTAGATCTTTCTCCCCCACAAAAGCCATTAATTTACAAATGCAAAAAGTCTTCGGTTCTGCTTTTTTAAGCTTTTAGATGATTTCTATATCAGTTTTATATATCTGACATAATGCAGGTTTCCTGTGTTGTTGGCTAAGATAACATTATTGATTCACTGAATTATAAAGAAAGAGAGGAGTAATCATCTGTTACTTGTGTTGATAGGCTTGCCTTAAAGAAATACTTGAATACTGTGTCCATGTTGCTGGTGGGGGGAATATAAAACAGATTTGATAGTTTAAAATCCCATTAAATTTTTCTCCACAAATTACATCAAGCCTGATTTCCTGTGGCTTCAGAATTTTAAGAGATGTTTAGTTTAATAAAAGTTACTGTTTAGAATTAACATTTTGTACAGTTTTAAAATATCATAGATACTCTATAGGCCAAATATTGCTAATATATGTGATTCCGGTTTGAGCCCAGGCCTTTCTCATTAAACTATGTCCCCAGCCCTTCCTTATTTTTTATTTTGAGACAGTGTTTCACTAAGTTGCCCAGGCTGGGCTCAAACTTGTGACCTTCCTGCTTCAACCCTCCAGAATGCTGGGATTACAGGCATGCACCACCATGCCTGGCTAATATATTTAATTATTAAAGTGATATTTTATAGTAAACTCATTAACTATACAGTGAGAGGTTCCTAAGTCCTTGGGCTAAACTTCTGGACTGAGTGTGATTGTATAGTCTGTCTGTTGACTAACTTTAATAGAAAGCTTGTTAAAGCTCCAAACCACATTTTCATTTACCATGTTTATTAGATTTCTACCAGCAAACTCTCTATTAAATAGAGGGACTCAAATTTTAGTAATTTATTTTCTTACCCTCTTTGTATTCAGTAATTTACTTATAGTTAATATGGGAATACATGATTTCTCTTAAATTTGGGGATTATAAAGGATAGCCTCTTAGTATAATTACTTTTACTGCTTTTCCCCAATATTCGAAAAGTATCGAAGTTTGTTTTGATCATGATTTTCATATGTGCAAGGTTTTGTTTGACTGTGTTTAGATAATTTAAAAATAAAAAATGTTTAGAAGTTATAGTTTGATGAATCAGGAACAGATATATTTTTCTTGTGGAAAAAATAGATAACAATTCTGGAATATTTTTGACCTCTGTTGATGTATAAACAATTCCCATATTAAATTGGGTACATTGTGGTCAAAAGAGAAGTCATTAAATACATAGGATGTATGCTTCATGGTCACAAACTGTTTCCTTTAACTCCTAAGTTTATAGTTTCTGGTTTTCTCTTTTTGATTTTAATAACAATTTCTAGTTTTAGAAGTTCATTGGAAGTAAAGAAATATGGACAAGTATAAGCAAAATTAGTGAAGTTGTATGCAGTATGTGAATTGTGCATTTGAGATAAGTAATCATAGATGTGAAACTTCATGTTCTTTATATAGACATTTCCTCCTATGAAGCTTTACCTACCCCCACCCCTTGGCTCCTTTTGATTGCAGTTTAGACTAACAATGTAGAATTCTGCATCTGAAATCCTCAGTTTTGACATGCAGTTGCCTCTAATCAGAAAAGCGTTTGTTCCTGGATGAAGACAGGTGATTGGAAAGAAGATGATAAGAAAACTAGCATCTGGATTGAGCCTCCAAGAACACTGTGGATCAGGCTACTACAATAGGGTAAACCCAACCGTAGCCAGTATTCTAAAAACCCTGCTATTTGTTAATAGTAGCTGTTTAGTAAAAGAGACCTGGGCCAGGTCTAGCTCATATACATATCTTGTTTAATCCTATGAGGTTAAAATTTGGGATAATTTTTGTAATGATTTCTATGCACTTTATCCCCTTGATCAAAAAATCTTGCAGTGGGTGTGGAAGCTGATAGAACAGTTACTGGTGAATGGTTTTGGATGAAACCAAGTCGGGAGAGTGACAGTGAGCTAGGGCCTACAGATTGTTCCAGGGGCGCTTCTGCCCTTGCTTTTAGTTCAGTTGGAGCTGGAAGAAGGCGGTGGATCCATGAAAAGCATATTTTAGTTGCTAATGCATGGTGTGATGGAAAACTACAGCAAATGTTTGAATTAAAAAATTCTTACAGTAAAAGACACATTACCATCAATCTCCCTTAAATACTTCTCCTCTTTAAACATACTTATCCCATCATTCTTGTCACTTTCTGAAGCAGTCATGGAAGTCCTCTTCTGTAAGTATAGTGGACCCTTGACTTACAAACTCAATTCATTTGTGAGGTCAGGTTGTAACTCAAGTTGGTTGTAAATGAAGACTATTTTTCCCGTAAGAAATCATGGAAATACCCATAATGCGTTCTGAACCTCCCAAAGCACCCCTTAACTGACCTCCTCATAATAAAAAAGAGTTGTATAATGTGCGAAATTTACCAGAAACACCAATAATTTTCCTAGTATATTCACCAAAAAGTTATAAAATGTGCCTAGTTTATCAGAAACAATTTCTCACCATTAAAGTTGACATCTTTGGCTTGCAGGAAGGGAGGATGAAATGGAAGGTGGTCATTATTTGGAAGGAGAGTCCCCTTCCATAAGAACATCAGGAATCTGGTTCTCTGGTGTCTTTTTCTGACCTTGGGAGAGTCAGTAGCCCACTAGGACCTGCTTCTGGCTCACTAGATCTCAAACCTTTTCAGAACTAAAAACTGGTCTTAGGTTATCTGTTTCTGTCTTGTCTTTTTTTTTTTTTTTTTTTTTTTTTTTGTGGGTACCGGGGGTCAACCTCAGGACCTCGCGCACCAGGAGGCGCCCGTGCCGCTGAGCTATCTCACTGGCCCTCTGTGTTTTCTTTAACACTGTTCTGTAGTATGACATGACATTGTCATTAAGCAAGTGAATGCAATGATTGGCTTTTTCTGTCTGGGTGGATCTTCTCTACAAATGTTTGTAGCTCTGTCCATGTTTTCAGGATTTCCTTTATTTCAGAAGAAGTTTGCTGCACTGATTGCTGGTACTCCCCCTCCTCTTCAGAAAGCTCCTCAGCTGCCATTCTGTGTTGCTCAGCCGGAAGTTGCTGAAGCTCCTCTGTAGACGGTGCCTCTGAGTGCTCCTCCCCCAGTTCCTCAGCATCGCCACTGTCTACCTGCAAGCCTGTGGACTTTGCTGTAGTGACAGTGTCATCAACTACAGGGTAAATGGAAGGCTCCTGTATGATTTTAGGCTGCAGTTTTTTCCAGGCAGATCTCAGTGTCCTTAGAGAGACATTGACCCAGGATTTCTCAACCCCACACAGGAAAAGATGTTGTAGTGTTCCTCCAGAACTCTTTAGGGGTTAAATCTATTTCTGAGGTCATCTGGAAGCTCTTCAGGAACAACAGTTCCTTGGTGTATAGCTTCTTAAGGTTAGCTATACCCTGCTGGTCCATAGGTGACAGTAGAGGAGCTACATAAGGTGGGAGGAACTCTACTGAGAGCCATGGGAATTCTTCAGCCATTTTTCCAAATCTTGTGGGTGAGCAGGAGCAATCTCCATCATGTAGAGAGCCTTGAGTGGTAAACCTTTGTCCTCTAGATATTTCTTAACAGTAGGACAGAAAGCCTCCCTGATCTTCTCAAGAAAAAGTACTCTTGTTACCCAGGCTTTTGTGTTAGATCTTCACATGACCCCTAGCCTGTTCTTCATGACTTTATGTTTTTGAACACTCTAGGGGTCTCAGAGTGATAAACCAAGACAGGTTTCATCTTTTTTTTTTTTTTTTTTTGTGGGTACTGGGGGTTGACCTCAGGACCTCACGTGCAGCAGGTGCCCGTACCACTGAGCGATATCACTGGCCCTTTTTTTGTATGTGGGTTCCGGGAGTCGAACTCGGGCCCTCGTGCTTGCCAGGCAGGCGCGTACACCGCTGAGCCATCTCACCGGCCCTAGGTTTCATCTTGAGGTCACCACTCGCATTGGTACATAGCAATAAGGTTAGCCTGCCTGTGATAGGCTTATGGGCTGGCATTTTCTTCTCTTCCTGGGTAATGTATGTTCTCTTAGCCATTTTCTTCCAGAAAAGGCCAGTTTCATCACAGTTAAAAACTTGATGAGAGCAAAAGCCATTTCTCTGTGTCATCGTTTTCAAGTGGTGTATGTAATTTTCAGCAGCCCTTTTATCAGCACTGGCTGCTTTACCATGCCTAGTTATGCTATAAACCCCAGTCTCACTTTAAAATTTTGAAACCATCTCTTACTGGCATGAAATGTTTCACCATTGTCACTCCATGGATTATTCCTTTTTTTTTTTTTTTTTGTGGGTACCGGGGGTCGACCTCAGGGCCAGGTGCGCCAGCCGGCGCCCGTGCCGCTGAGCGATATCACCGGCCCCTTTTTTTCATATGTGGGATCCAGGAGTCGAACTCGGGCCCTCGCGCTTGCCAGGCAGGCGTGTAGGCCACTGAGCCATCTCACCAGCCCCGCATGGATTATTCTTTATGAGATTTGCGTTTATAGCCCCAGCTTTTTCACAAATTATAGACTCAGGCTATGACCTGCCATCTGCCTTTCGTTTATCCACAAAAAAATAGGCTTTCTACCTCATCTAACACTGTTGATGGTGACTTACTAGTTTGAGTAACATCTTTAGCAACACTAGCTTCCTTATACAAATCTTCTTGTCAAGATGGCGGATTTCTACATGCTGTACGTATTAACAAGATCGGTCATATGAATGCTACTCTCATACTTCTCCACAGTTTCCTTCTTTTCAATTGTGATCACTTTCTTTCCCTTTCCTTCCTTCCTTAGCTTCTCTTCTAGCTTTTATGGGGCCATTTGGATAGCAGTAAGTGCAATATAAAGCACTAACCGAGTGCATCTTGGTTCAGACTGACACGTACAATTACATATGCTTTTCTGGCATTGTGAAGTTTTGTTTACAACTGTACAAGCAGCTAGTGTTTGAGTTGTAACTCAAGACTTTGGTCATAAGTTAAGCCTAAAATTCAGGCCATAACCCAAGTTGTTCATATGTGAGGCCAGTCATAACTTGAGGGTCCACTGTATCTTTAGTTGCCCTGTCATGGCTTCCTCAGTGTCCTAAATTGATTCAAAATATTTACCTTTCATGGTCATTTTGACTTTGGGGAAGAGCCAGAAGTCGAAGAGTGCCAGATCTGCATAATAAGGTGGGGGAGGACACACTGTAATGTTCTTATGAACCTTCCTTTCCATTGGATGTCATGTGATAGTAGCATTTGAAATAATTTTGATCAGACTTTGTAAAGAACTGCTTCAGAAAGTGGCAAAAATAATGGGATAAGTGTGTTTGAAACACGGGAATATTTTGAGGGGGATTAATAGTAGTATCTACTATAATAAAGTTTTTAAAATTTAAACATTTACTGTATATTTTCATGAAGTCTTAAAACTTAAGCTTGTTCCTGCCATTTACCTAGTGTTTTTTTAGTTGCTCTGTGCTAGTAGAAAACTCTTTTCTGTGTGGTTTACTTTTTTTTAACATTAACCACAGTTGCTGTTCCATGGTTGTAACAACAGCTAGAGACCTCTTTTGTACTAAACTTTTTTTGTTTGTTTTTACTTTGCTTTGTACTTTTTATTTTGGGCTCCCCTTAGTCATGGCAATTAGGCATGCTTAGTAAGTAGAATACATTTTTGAGAAGGTGTAATATGTTTTTCACCAAAAGCCTCAGTCTTCTAGGATAGAAGGAGACACTGTTCTAGGAAAACCTCCCTCTCCTCTTTCCTCCCTCAATCTGCACATTTCTGTGTCCTGCCCTTGCGTACGTGGCTGCTGACACTGCTAATTCATAACCAGCAGGTTTTGCAGAGAAACTTTCAGCAGAGATTTGGCCAATCCAAAAATAATCTCAGCCTTCTCTTTCAGGAGACTTCTATGGCTGTTTTGTAAGATTTTCCTTATAAATTGATCTGACCACACCAGCTTTGATAGCTTCTCAGAGCTGCTGCCAGTGGTGCAACTTTAAACAGTTTGCTTGATATGTAAGTTGTTTTTTATAAATAGAGAGAGTGCTTTTAAGAATAAATAGACCGTGTGTAAGTGTTAGTATAAGCACTCAGCAAATGGTAACTGTGAAATCCTGTACACACTTTTCCACATGAGGTCCTGTACACGCAGTGGTATTGACGGCCCTTTCCTTGCAGAGAAGGGGGAAAGTTGATCTTGAAATACTTTTGCACACCTTTTGGTAGAACTGCAAATTTAGTAAGAAAGAATCAGTGTTAAATATACTGTTATGATTTGGATCATAAATATCCCCTAAACCTAATAATGCCCATAGCCTAAGCCTTGGTCACCAGCTGGTGGCAGTATTGGGAGGTGGTGGGACCTTTGGAAAATGGGACCTAGTGGAAGTAAGCTGTCATTGGGGATATGACCTTGAAGGTGATATTAGAGCCCTTGCTCATTCTCTCTTTTTCACTTCTCAGCCACTGTTAAGGTGAGCAGTTTCCTCCACACGCTCTCCTGCCATGATGTTCTGCCTGATCACAGGTCCAGAAGCAATGAGAACAAGTGACAGTGGACAGCACCCTCTAAAGCTGTGATGCAAAATAAGTCTTTCTGCCTTTTCACTTCGTTATCTTGGGTATTTTGTCACAGAAAGAGAAATCTGACGTGTGCTTAGCATTGTTTGGATCTTTGACTATATCAGTGACTCCTAGTAATCCCATGAGGTAGATACTATCCTCATTTCACGTAAAAAGAAGCCAAACTTAGTCAATTGTATGCTTGATTAACAGGCAAAACAGTAAGCTAGAGAGCTGTTAGTGATTAGTCAGTGTTCTGTGTAGACTGATTTCTACGGTCTCTCTTAACTTGAAACTATGATCCTGCAAAACTCAAGATGTTATAAATTATAGTAGAGAACTCCCATTGATTGTGTTTTCTAAGAATTTAATAAATAGGAAAATGTTAGCTTCATTTTTATTTTCATATGAATGACAGCTATAACAATGTAAGTGTTATATAATTATGTATTCACAGTTTATTTGGGTCAGATACTATAATCAAGGCAAAATGGAATGTAATTTATATTTGCATATTTGCAAAAATAAGCCTATTAGCTCACTGATTGGGTCATAATTTTAATGAGGCGCAGGCCACAGGTTCCATATACAGACCAGAATTTAATGTGGGAACCTTCCTGCTACAAACTGCCTTTAACCTTGCCCAGTTAGTAATCTATGTTGTTTGAATTTGGTTGAGAGTGACAGAAAATAATCATCTTGCATAGAAAATTCAAACATACCACCAGTGTTAGTTGACTTATTCTTAGGCCAGTTTTAGTTATAAGATACTATAAGATATTTACTACTGCCACTGTCATTTGTTAAAATATTTGAACCATAATTTGAATCCTTAATTTATACAGCAGTGCAGTTTACAAACCTGTTGAATAAAAGCATTGTTTACCTATTTTGTGGGGAAAAAAATGGCACCATTGTTAGATAAATTAGACCTCGAAAATACATTTTTAAAAACATTTTTTACTCAGAATTTTATTACAGTGCTAAGTAAAGATGTGCGTAAAGATGTATATTTAACTTGTGTTCAGATCACACAAAAATACAAGAGCTTTTATTACTGTTTGAGCCTTTGCACTGCACCTGGACTTTATAATTGCCTAATCTTTCTTGATTAGAAGAAGCCCTGATGGAATAAAGTAGTACATGAGTGGTCATTTAGAAAAAAATTGGTTTTCATTTACTTCTTGCAGGGGGAGATGTGAAAATTATTGACTGCTTTCATGTTTCATTTTCTGTATACAGACGACAAGCCAGAAATAATGTGCTGGTTTGGAAGAATTAAAGGTCAGTTTAAAATGCCAGCACCTATTGTTTAATGTAGAAAGAGAAACAGGCAAACCATTTCAAACACTGTGAGGTATTCGGGTTGCTGAGGAGGGGATGGAGGCTCTGAGGCTGTGGTGCCCATCTCTCATATATACAAGGAGAGTCTGGACATTGATTTTAAGTCAGTTACTGTCACTGTGGCTCTAGATGCTTATATGGCCTCTGAGAGAGAGGCGAGTTTTCTTCATAGTTAAACCAGCAGAGCACTGGACAGTACCATTTTGTGAGGGAGGGTTGGAAAACAATCCCATTAAGCATTCATTTATTTAGGGCAGAAGAGAATTGAGTCTTCAGCATTAACTTTGATACTATTCCAGATAATTGAGGGTTTCCACACAGGAGATGTTACATAAACTGGCAATTTTCAAAGAATCTGGAATATGGTGAAATGGTTTATAAGCTGCTCTCAAAGGTGGTTCAAGGATCACTGCAGAGAACGAGGGGGAGGCAGATGACAGGGACCGGCTACTGTCCTTATTCTGGAAACTTCAGTTGTATTTTATATATTCAGTGTTTTAGCTTTAACACATTTTTAAAGAAGTAAACCTTTGAACAAACTTGAATGCTACTGACATATTTGTCTTTCAACAAAACTCTTTTAAGTAGTATTTAAACCTTTTTTAAATTTAAAAATTCTTTGGAATTATTGCTATAATCATAATAATCATGATTGTGGGGAATCAGTGACAGCATTGTCTTCTGATTTGAAAGTAATTACCTGATGTAAACCTTTTTTGTTTTACTGTTTGTACTTTCTAACCACTTTTGTTAAGGACAATTGGGAGAGTGTTGCCATTTCAAAATTTGACTGCTTTATGCTGTTGATTTTCTAGGTCATTGCCTCATCATGCACATTTCACCTGGCAGGATTAGAAATAAATGAATTTTGTAAAAGTACTCACTGATCCAAAATAGAAGTAGGAAACTGTCCCAAACCTTTTAAAATGAAAAACTCTCAAGAGAGAAACATACCCGACCCAGCTGCTTGGGCAGGACCGATGATAAATGCAAATCATAGGCTTCCTTTTTCTTCTGCTGCAAAGATCAGAAATGCTTGGCATCTGAGTACATTGCATTTTCCCTCCTTTTCTGAACAGCTCAACTTGGAAAGGTCAACATATCCCTTTGGGAAAAAATCTTTCCTTATAAATTGGAATATTTGCACACAACTGCAGGAAGTGTTTAACATTTGCTTTGATGGGACAGCAATTTGTTCATTAGAGTGGAATTATTCTTTTTTTTCCATTTTCCTGCCTGTTTGTACATCATAGGCACCCAAATTACTGAAAGCAACTTTGAGGCAATTCTTTTATGGGGTCAGATCATCCTCTCTACAAAACCAGCCAATGCCTTAGGCTTCCGAAAGTCAAGCATGTTCCACCCTTTATGTTCCAAGGGGTTCATATGTGAGAGACTTTGTTCTGAATAAAAGCAGTAATTTTTTTATAGACTGTACACTGAAATCTTAAGGGAAGAAGAAGCGTAGAGGGAAGGGGAAGAGAAGGAGAAGGAAAAGGAATAATTGCTCCAGGATCTCTGTTTTACCTTTGTGCACATTTGTTCAAATGTGAACAGGACATGCAGTGTCCAGTGTCTTAAATGGGCTACTTTGTTTGAATCTTTTAGTTTCTGAAAAGAAGGATGCAGGACATTGAGACAACAAAACACTGGTATTGGTGATCACCTGCCTCCAATACAACAAAAATGTGTGATTTGTGAAACTCTTTCTCGCTAGAGTCCATCCTTTCCAACCATCTTTAAATGAGCAATGATGCTGAGTGCATGTGGTTATATTTGTTTCTGTAGCAAGAAGCAGATACCAAAAAACAGGCTTCTCATTTTTCTTAAAAATGCTTTCATTTAGCAATGACTAAAATACAGTAAACACAAAGAGGGATTAAGGACGATCTAGGTGTTAGTCTGGGCCAGACTACAGGAAGAGACCTAAGTCATTATTTTCAAACACTTCAGAACATTCACCTTCAGAGATAGTTTCTCTTCCATTTCAGCCAATCCTTCCACTACTAACTGGAACTGCAAAACGTGTGCTCGTAAGTCCAAAGGGGTGTGCCCAAGGCACATGTATATTCCAATAGAAGTGTTCCTCGCAGAGGCCAACCTCTCCCCACATGTGTATCCTGCCCTGGATCCTATGCGTTCTCATCTTCAGGGCTTCCCTTCCGCACTTAACCCTTTCTTTCCTGCATCATCAATTTCTTTCCTTTTATTGGCTGAGTTATTAAGGTGTACAAACATGTTCAGTTTCCTCTCAGTACTGAATAAAACAGACCCTGACCTAATACTTGCTTGTAACTACTCACTTCCCTTTCTCCTTTCACAGTAAAACTTAGTGAAACAAAGCCGCACACACATTTATACTTTCTCTCTTCCAGTCACTCTTTAACCTGCACCAATCTGGCTTCCATCCTTTCTCCAAATAAAGTGATCTTGATAAGATCATTAAGTCCTTGCTGTCAAAGGCAGTGGATACGAAACTTTGCACTTTACTCATTCTCTTGGTAGTTGTGACACAGTTGACCGCTCCTCTTGAATCACGTTTTCCATAATGCTGCATTCGCCTCATTTCCTGCTAACCTTCTGGGCTGCCTTTTCTCTGGCTGGGTGATTCTTCATCCTCCACATATGTCCATGTGTAGAAGCACTGCAGGACTCAATTTTTGGCTTTTTCTTTTATACACTCTTCCTGGATAATCTCATCTGTTTCCATTGTTTTAAATACTATGCAAAACCAAACAACACCAATTTTATAACTTTACCTGATAGCGTCTGTGATTTTCACATTCACGTATGCAGCTAATTACTTGGGATCACCACATAATTTTTTTTTTTTTCTCATACCAGGGATTGAGTTCAATACCTTGTGTGTGCTAGGTCCTACCACTGAGCTACAGCCTCAGCCCTTTTTCATTTTTTTGAGGCAAATTCTTGCTAAGTTGCCCAGGCAGGCCTTGAACTTGTGATCCTCCTGCTTCAGCCTCCCAAGTAGCCGGTATTACAGGTGTACGCCATGTGTGGCTCCACAGAGATTATTTTAATAGACAACTAAATTTTATTCCACAAATGTCCTCTTGAACTCTTCCCATTCTCAGCAAACAGCACTAGAGTACATCTAGTTGCTCCAACCGAAACCCTGAGTTATTTTTAAAATTTCTCTTTTGCTTTCACCCTACTCCATCTCTAGTCCATCAGTAAGTCACACTGGCTCTGTCTTCATCTGTATCTTTGATTATTCAATTAGTCACTGTATCTACATCCACCTCCAGCAGTGCTGTCTCCTCTGCACTATCGCTGTAGAACCTTGCATGGTCTCATTGTTTCCATTCTTGCCTACATAATGTACTCTACATATAGCAGGTGTAGAGTAATACATATTATTGTTCTGTTTAAAGTCCAGTTGTATTGGTAACATTGTATTGGTAACATTCAAACCCCTACCATGGTTTACACAGCCCTGTGTGTACCAGCTTGTTGTGTACAATACTTCTCCCTCTCTGCTCTAGTCATGCGGGCCTTGATCCTTCCATAACATGGTAAGCCCTTTTCCACCTCAGGGCCTTTGCATTTGTTCCTTTTGCAACAGTTTGCCACAGCTCCACATGGACTGGCTCTTTTCTTTCGTTAGCACCCACTGTATTTCTTCAGAGAGATGTTCTTACTTTCAGCCCTAGCATCTTGGGTCAAAACACCTTACTTCCTTCAAGGCACTTACTGCTATCTAACTCTTGTTAGCAAGCACTATCTTTCACAGACAGAACGGAAGCTCCCCGCAGTCAGAAACCTAGACTGTGTCACTGTTCGTGAGAGGTCCAGTGAAGTACCTTGCTAGTATGTAAGAACCCACTAAGTGGTTATTGCGTAATTAATATATTCAGCACTGGTTTTTAGATCTGCTGTGTGCCAGGTCCTGCTCTTAGTTCTTGTCCTACATATGTGAACAAAACAACACATATTCCTGCCTTATTCATAGAGCTAATATATCAGTGGGGAGGTGGGTAATAACCAAAACATAAAGTTAAAAATACATTTAAAAGTGGTCAGTGCTATGGAGGAAGAGCTTCTGGATGAGAATTTAGGCTATTTGCCAGGTCTTCTCCCTCCGTGTGGTTAAGTAGAAAGGGCATTTGCTTTGCAGACACCTGAAATTCTGGTTTCTAGATGAACGACAAGAGCCTGAGCTGTTCCGAGGCTTAGCCCCTTGAATGCCCAGCTCACAATGCTTTCGTGAGGACTGAATTGATACAGGTCAGATACCTCTTCCCGTCACCCACCCCGCCTGTCGTTGCACGAAAGCGGTGCATGTTGGCTTTCTGTGCACCTAGCAAGCTTTTAAAAAAGCATCCTAGCTTCCCTGACATAATACATGCTCACTGAATATATACGTGGGCAAACAAATGTGTGGCTAATTTAAAAGCAAATAAAGCTGTTTTTACTCAGAAATTTTTTTTTTTTTTTTTTTTTTTTTTTTTTTTTTTTTTGGGTACTGGGAATCAAACTCTGGACCTTACGCTTGCAAGGGAGGTGCTGTGTCGCTGAGCTATATCATCGGCCCCTGAAATGTTTTTTAAGTCAGGATAGAAAATGTGTCCCTTTAATAGTTATTTTCCCTTTCTTATTTTTTAAATTAATTCCATTTTTACAAAACTACTGATAAAGATGGAAGGTCTGCTCTCCATGTATTCTTACCCTATGTAGAAGTAAGCTCACAGACATTATTTTGTAGGAGGATAAAACATTTATTTAAACAAAAACACTAACCTTTATTTTCATCATGCTGAAGCGTGTGCTTGCAAACAATTTGCAATAAAACACTATATATAATAAGCAAAAAATAAGTTAGTACATTGTAAACTTACATACAATTCCATCGATTAACAGGTTTAAGAACACACAGCCATTTAAGACTTGGAGCTACATTTAGTAAAAAACTGCAAACACTCAAACCTTACCAACCCCAAGTAAACACTAAAGAGCTATTCAAGACTTCTTCAACCCAGTTACACAAGTACATTTTTATTTTTGGTTACAGTCCCCTGCTATTCACAAGACCATTGGAATGCTGGAACAATTACACATTTTAAAACGGCACAAAGCAAAGCAAGGAGATAACATGCCAGCCTTGGAAAAGCTGTCCGGAAAGTGCAAACTTTGCCTTTTCTCTTCCTGAACCACTAGGATAAGAATGGGTACCTTAGACGACATGGCAGGGTCACGAGCATGCTTTCTATACCATACTGGTGGGACATTTACTGGGACCAGGTCTCCATGCCTTTGAAGATACCTCCGGTTTTAAACAGTGAACAGGCTTCAACTAACTATAGTGCAAATCAAATACCGAGGAGCAAAACAACAGAATAGAGACTGCCACAGACTGGCCTGTTGTTTCTCTACCTGGCACAATGCCAAACGGGTCAAACTGGCACATGGTAACAACTCGGACTTAGGTTTTGATGTGGAAGGCGGTGCGGCGGAGAGAATGCAGGGCGACCACACAGCAGCCCCGGAGCAAGGCTCCAATGTTGTAGACAGGATCTACTCCCCCTCTCTGAGTACTGAATGCCCACAAAACAGTGGGTACCACAGGGGCACCCACAGCCAGGAGATCCACCAGGAAACTGCTGCTCCAGTACTGCCTCGAGACGGTTCCCTGAGATGGCGGGAGGACGCCATCCAACCTTTCTTCCGCAGTGCAGGACGCAAAATCCAGCTCTCTCATGAGGCAGCTTGCGGGAGCTCCGGTAGCCATCTTGCTGTGTGGGGTCTCCACGGGAGACAGAAGGATGGCTGAGTTTGGGTTTCTTGGAGTTAAATCAAACATTAAGGCAGAGATGGACTCTGGGAAGCTCTCCATCGAGTCGGCCCCAGATTCATCAGGGGATGCTGAGCTCGAGGGACAGGAGTCCTGGAGCTTGAGCCCACTCTGAATGAGCTCTGAGATGGCAGGGCTGAACGGCAGCATGTCGGTCTGCACGGCCTGCTCCACCCCCACGCTGGCCCGCTCCTGACCCACTGCCACAGGAAGGACCTCGAGAACTTCTGCCTCAGGGGTAGAACGGACCAGCTCCAGGTCACCAGATTCTGTGGTGGTGGCTGTCACCATGTCATCAAATAAATCTGCACCATCAGCCATGCTATCTCCCATCAGCAGCTCACTGTCAGCCCCCTCCTCTATGACCTGCTCTTCCAGACATAAGCCGTCCATCATCTTGCCAAAAGCAGCGTTCAGAGGGCAGCTCTTCTTCGGGGAATCGCAGGGAAACAGTTCATCCCTCAGAGAGCCGCTGTGCGCCATCTCCATGCTCTGAAGCAGAGACTCCAGCTTCTTGTTCTGGATGTTGATGTCCATGAAATATTTCTGAATGCCTTTATCTTTATCCACCAAGTTGTTCCTCATACTCTCGATGACCTGCTTGAGCTGTTTAATCTCTTTCTTGGCTTCTTTGAGTGCCAACTGGGCCTCCACCCGGTGGCACTCTTCTTCGATCCAGTCTTCTCTCATACGGGCCAGCTGGGACTTGAGCTCCGCGATCTCAGTTTCCCTGGAGGGAAGGCAAGCACAGTGAAGAACAAGGTGAACTCGGGACGAGGCAATGAGCAGTGAGGACACACAGCCCAGGGCCCGGGCTCTTCCTCTTGAATTACACACATTTAGTCAGTTTTGGAATGTTTTTCTTCGGCAGGTATGAGCTGTAAACTTCCTCCTTTAAGTGTAAAATAGCTAAAGTAGTAATAGTAACCAGAATTGGAATAAAAATAGCTAGCTACCATTGTTTCTTTTTTTTTTTGAGGGCTCACTATGTGTGTTAAGCATTCTCTACTCGGTGCTTAATAAAAATTTTATAATTAGAATGTCTTAGCCTGCTTTTATCTGCATAGCCTACAGACAATACCTACAAACAGTTGTGTAGGAAAAGTCCATTTCACTTTTAATTACCTAATAAAGATGGAAGCTGAAATGATAACTGTTAGCTTTGTAAAACTGTTTTGATCATACTCCAATGATGACTACATTTTTAAAATTATAAAAAGCTACATGTTATAAGAACTGTGTAAAAAGTTGCTTATTCTATCTCCTCTCAGGTGAATCCATCCTACACAAAGTAGGAGAAGTATCCTACTTTTTAAATTATTTTTTTTTAATATGTGGGTACTGGGAGTCGAACTCAGGACCTCGCACTTGCCAGGCAGGCACTTATACCGCTGAGCTATATCACCGGCCCTATCCTACTTTTTAGATCCTTCACAGGCACCTATTTCAAAATCTTTGCCAGGGTGACCTTTCTTACATAAAATTCGCAGTCGATGTGAATATATGTCCTCACATTATTTGTGGATATGAAGAGCAGGTAGGCAGAATCGTCATACATATGAAGTGCCGTTAACAATGTGTATTTAAGTTTAGGCTTCAATATTTTCTCAAGTTTTGCTGCTTTTTCATCTTCCTCCTCCCATTGTGTGTAAATATTTCCATGAACTACTTAAATCATAAAACAAACACTTGCAGAAAGTGAAGTCTGACTCACCCCAGAAATGAGTTTCACTCTCAAGTCTATTTCAAGCAGATGGAGAATCAGATAAACTGGGAAGATGAAAAACACCCCTTCTCACAGTCGGTGCTGTTACCTGCCCAAAGTTCCCCCCACCCCTTTACTGGGATTGAGCCCAAGGCCTTCTCACTGAGCTACATCCCGAGCCCTTTTTTAATTTTTAATTTTGAGACAAGATGTTGCTAAGTGGCCCAGGTTGGGCTCAAACTTGTGACCCTCTAACTTCCGGTACTCAAGAGTATTGGGATCATAGGCATGTGCGACTATCAGCCGAAGTCTCTGGGTCACCTCCATACCCTTACGACAGCAGAGGAGGCAGTCGGAGCAGTTCAAGCTGCCACAGGCTAAATCAGACCCCAGGCTCCCAGAGGAGCCAAATGGCATCGTTATGCTGAGCTCACAGCTACTCTCGTTAGAGCTCTGCTATCCTGTCCCAAAATTTTCTAGGGAAAGCCAACAAGCAGAAAAACTGGCTTGTCTCCAAGATGACAAAGGCCTTTTCTTTCTGAGATAAGATCTCTTAAGCATGGGCTAGTTTATTTTTTTTTTTAGGCTTAATGCTTGGCCAAGAATAATGAACCTCTTCCTTCAGCACAGAAATAGCTCACAGGAATCGCAAGGTACACAGATAGCTGCTCTCTTGTAGAGATAAACAGGGCTTGATGGGGCCCCTGTGTGACCCATTCTGCTGGAGTACGGGATTGTTCCTGCAAATGTCTCTGTCATTTAAAAACAGCAGTGTACACACCCAATTCTTTCTTTCTGTACACACCCAGAAAAAACTAAGGGTTCCCTCTAACCTGCTAGGCCCCTGAACTCCTGAAACAGCCGAAGCACAAACACCTATGAAATGGCTCTGTTCAGAGACTGACTAAAGAAATTTGTCAAAAAATTAAGTAAAATTTTTTTTCTTTTCTATTTTTTCTATAGAGTTTGGCTTTATATTTCATTTTACGGAAAAAAGAAACTGCTTCCTTCCCCACTGCACAGGAAAAGCGTATTCACCTTTCGTGTAGCCGGCGCTCGGACTCCTTCAGCTTGGTCTTCAGGTGTCTCACTGTGACCTCCTTCTGCTGCAGAGGAGTCAAATACTGTTCTGGATTCGGGGGCTTGACGCCGTGATTTTCTCCACAAGACATGTACCTTCCAGGCCGCCTGAAACAAGCCACATACAGAGGTATTTCTTTATCCCTGTTTCCTTTCCTCTTCAAAGAAAAGAACACAGTGTTATGGACTGCACGTCTATGTCCCCCCAAAATTCATATGTTGAAATCCCAATACCCCAGCACGATGGTATTTGGAGGACGGGTCTTTAGGACATAATCAATCATGAAAGTAGAACCCTCATGAATGGAATTCGTGCCTCATAAAAAAGACCTTGGAGAGCTCTATAGCTCTCTCTTTCCATCTTGTGAGGATGCTGGCAGTCTACAGCCCAGAGGGGAGCCCTCCCCAGAACCCAGGCTGGCACCCTGACCTCAGATTTCCAGTCTCCAGAACTCTGCGAGACACATTTCTGTTGTGCATAAGTCACCCATCTAAGGTATTTGTTACAGCAGTCGAAGACGACATCCAGCTGACAGCTGGAGAAGAACGGCAGTCAGGTACTGGGATCAGAAACCCCAGCAACAGATGAGTTCACTTCAGAAGGTAGACTGTTATAGACTGTTATACGCCTGCCAGTCACTTAGAAGACTGAGCAGCGTGTGTGTTTGTGGGGGGGGTGGGGACCATGGAGAGGTAGGATCGTCTGCGGCTTAGGAATGCTCTCGTGAAATAATGTACAGTTGTCTGCAGGCCCGGGCTGTAGTTCAGAGTAGCACGCTTTGTATTAAAGGACAATGGGTTGGGGGTGGGAGGAAGGGAACAAGATGACCGAACTTTCCACACAATGCGCCACTGCCTACCGATCTGCTTGTCACTAGCTGAATTCAGATTGTTCTGAGATCAGTCCCTGGTGTGAGTGTACTGGTTTGGTGGGAATGGAAAGTTCCTGCTTCTGGAGGGAACAAGAATGCTGCGCTCTTGCCAGTGTGTTTTGTAAGAGAGGGGCTCAATGTTCTGCAAACACAGCCTCAACCAGAGTCTTGGCCCTTCTCAGGCCTGGCCAAGAACTGGGCATCCCTGCTGTAAGAGAGCTGAGTAATGAGGATGAGGACGCCCAGGAGGAGGAGGGCTGCCAGCTTCTTCCCTGACGCCGGGCCCGGTCCAAGCCACTGTGCTGTCCTGCCCCCCATGCCTGCGCTCCACCCCAGACAGCCTGTGTCCCCAACCCTGGGGCCTGCATTCAAGCACCTCTGGATGCACAGTTCTTGCTGCTCCACTCTCCTCCCAGCCCATGCCATTAACTCCTCGCTTGCTCCTGAGCTCTCACTTCAATTTCCTTCCCCAGGGAGGCCAGCCTGAGCCCTCCAGCCCAACTGGACCCCCGCCCCCACCTTCTCCACACTCACATAGCAAGAGCTGCTTGCAGGATAATCTTACTTTGTCATTCACATCTTTCTTCTTCTCTGGGCAGAGAGCACAAGGCCAGTTTTCTTTACTGCTGCATTCCCAGTGCTCAACACAGTACTTGCTACTCAGTAAACATTTGGTATTGGAGTGAACGAATGATCACATGTGTGATTTCTCTCTGCGATGAGGAAATGAGTCCATCCCTCCTCCTGCCGCTATACCATTTCCCTCCCCATGCAGTAGCTGCTTGGACAGCTGAACCTTGTTAGAAACTGGTTTGTGCTCTCTGCAGCAACCCTTGAAGGATGAGACGAGTGCAGGAAAGGAAAGAGAAGTATCTTATTACAGGATAAGGCAGGGAGTTAAGAGTTGTATATTTTTCCTTTTTTAAATAAAATCTTCCCAAATAGGACAATGTAAGCAGCAGAATTAAGAGGGGAAAAGTCTCACCTCATGACGGGGCTGCAGTCGCTTCCTTTGTAGGAGCCTGAGTTGCTGCTACTCGGGGACGAAGGGGCGTAACTGGGATGGATGTTCACGGGGCTCAGCTGATTCCTGCACAGCATGGACAGAAGGCCCTTCTCCCGAGGGGATGGTGGGCTGCTGCCAGGCTTGTGCAATGAAGCTCCATTACTCCGTCCATGGGGACCTCGACTGGGATAAGAGCACGACAAAAGTTAGGATCCTTGTGGCTGGAAAGCTCCATGTGCCAATGTCATCTATTCCTTCCTACCGCTAGCTACTGCTTAGGAAATCCAATTCCTAGAGACGAAAGGGACAGTCTAATTACTGATGCACGCTGCTCTCATGAGCAGCCCTTTTCTCACCTCCCTGGTATTTTCTCCTTCTATCATGAGCACAAGCAAGCTCCCCCTCTGTTCTTTCAAATAGTTTCTGACTATACAGCTTGTTTTGGATTCAACCCAACTGCTGGCTAAGAACACACACAGTACAAAATATTGATTTAGCTTGGGTTCATTTTGGAGGCGGTTTTGGAGATGTGGCTTTTGTTCCAGTCCACCTGTTTAGGTTGAGGAATATTTGGGTTTGGTTCACGTTGGGGTAAGAAAATTAAGGTGGTTTGCCAGTGGGATGCGGGCTGCTCATAAAAGAGAAATAAACAGGACAGATGATTTTGACTCCCTATTTTTCTCTTTCTATTCCCAATGACTTAACCTTTCCCATTTAAGTACTAAAATGTTGCCACAGCCCCTTATCAGTACCCTGCCTCCTGCTTTGCCCCTCTAGCAGGAGGCTGTGTGGCCATAGAGTCCTTTCTAAGAAGGAATTTGAATGCTGCCCTCCTCAAAGCCCTTCGGTGCTTTCCTACTGCCTCCATAATGAAGGCCAGGCTCCTTAAGACAGCTTCCAACCCACTCCGCACCATTCCTCCTCCTCCTCCTCCTAAGTCCAGCCTTCCACAGGACAGTTTCCTGGAGCATCCATGTGCATAATCATCTTTATGTTTTTGAACTTAGAATCTCCTCTGCCTAAAATATTCTCCCACGCCCTTCCCTAAGACCCAGGATACCTCCTACTCCAAGACTGATGGAAAGCTGCAGCAGGCAGCCTTCTCTGACTTCTTCCTTCCCTACACCAGTGTAGGCGCTACTCCTCGGTGCTTCCTAATACTCTGCAAACTCCCACCATGGAACTTGTCACAAGCATCACTACTGCATCCTCGCTAGACTGGAGTATCCTGCAAGGCAGGGACGCAGCCTGCTGTTTACTTCCCCATTATTTCCCGGCACGTGATAGGTGCTCCTTGAAAGACTACTGCTAAATACATAGACTGGGCTTAAATCCAGGCACTGTTAATTATTAGGAACATAGGTAAGCCACTTCACACACACACACACACACACACACACACACACACACACCTTCCTCTCAGAGTTGATATGAAAATAAAATAAAAAAGGCATAGAAGTGCATTCAAGAAACTAAGTGCAGCTGGACTGTAGGCTATTATTACATGATCAGCTCGTTTGGACTTTCCTATTAATGTAGTGCCAGAGATCTGATACCCCTCACAGTCAGGAAGCATCCTGAAAATGTTGAAATTATCCAAATAGCAAAAGGCTCCTGTCAAGAATATTATCTGATGACATTACCAGAAAATAAAGAGGAAGAAAATTCCTTTCATATGGCTGTATTTTTGACAATCCCTTCTACTTGCAATTTTAATTATGGTTCCATCCAAATGACACATCTCAATGAGAAATGTGTGTAAATGTAAATACTAGTATGTGTGTATGGATACACTTGGCTCCCAAACCATAATTACTTATTTAAAATCAAATATAATTTCATGGTTGTCGGCCCAGCAAATCACACAAAAATGAAACCACCAAATTCTAAAGTTAAAGTTCTTTCCTCTAGAAATCATCCAAGTGGACTCCCTCTCCCTGAGAAGAGGACACTTTATATGGAACAGATGGGCTAATGGCTTTGTCGCAAACCAACTTCAGCTGCCCAGGGGTAGGAAGACCTTCACAAGTAGCTGAAAATAACATGTACTCTGGTGCAGACTGTCTTCCCCATGCTGACTTCTCAGCCTGATACTTGAGGTTCAGGAAAGAGAAATCATCCAAGAATACACAATTGAGTTGGGATTCAAATCCAGATATCTTCACTCTCTCTACAAAAGTATCTCCTACTTTACGGACATGGAATACATTGCTTTGGACTGGTGAACAGATATGTTAAGTACTGGCTATGTACGTGGTTATTACCCCCGAAATTCACCACTGATGTTCGCAGTGTAAAGAAGCACTACAGTACATGGCTGAATCACTGTATCATCATCACCATCCCCAACCACTATCATTACTGTTATGGGCAGAACCATGAACCCCTCTCCCCCAAGCTCATCTGTTGAAGCCTTAACTCCCAGGACTTCAGAATGGGTCTGCACTGGAGAGAGGGGCTTTAAGGATGTAGTTAAGTTAAAATGAGGCAGTTATGGTGGGTCCCTTGCTCAGTTTACCCTGTCTCCTTATAATAAAAGAGAATTTAGATACAGACATGGGCAGAAAGAAGACAATGTAAAGACACGGGGAAGGCGGCCATCTACAAGCCAGGGAAAGAGGCCTCAAAAGAACCAACTCGCCAATACCTAATCTTGAATTTCCCCAAAACTGTAGGCTATCTGCTCTGTGGTACTTTGTTATGCTGTTCTAGCAGACTAATAGCATTGTTGTCGTCGTCGTCATCATCATCATCATCATCATCATCATAACAGTAGCAGCGTATCTTTTTTTTTTTTTATTTATACAACTACTGAAAAATAAGAACATTTACTGACCCTTTTACTAAGTTCCGGATACCTTGTCAAGCAGTCACGTGCGTCAGCAGCTCTTTTAAACCAGTGAGAGATGCTCTTATGACCGCATTTGCTGGAATAGGGAACTGGGCTGTTGAACAGTGGTCAGCGTGTCAAGCCCAGGTCTGGCTCCAAACTTCACGCTTTCCCCAGCCACTTTTATGGGCTTCTGAACAGATGAGCGTGTGTTTTACTTTAAGGAAGAGGATTCCTTAGAAACAGGAGGGTGGGCCTTCCATAAGACGAGATCATCTGTAAAGTCACCTATCACAAATATTCTCACCAACGCCACCTGTTCCTTGTGTTTCCAACGTGCTCACCAAATGGTCCTGCTGGCCTTCCTCTGCCACAGGAAAACCAGCCAATTACAGAGATCACAGGAGTCCGGCACGGGTACCCGGCCCACCTGGAGGAACTGCCCTCAACACAGGGTCCTGCAGCACCCACAGACTACGTGAAACGCCCGCACTTTTCCATCACTGAAATCTGCCGATGGCCCTCTGTGCCTGGCTCAGATAAAGAAAAGTGAAGAGTCTATTTCAACAATTCACTGTTGTTAAGCCTTTGATTATTACTGCTTGGCTACAGTAGTATTTGGCATGAGCATCGTTTTTTGTTTTGCACACAATTGTATTTACCTGCTTTATATTTAATATATCAGTTTTCATCACTTAAAGAAACCATGAATTTCAACATTTTCTCTAACTCCTATATTACTGACCTGACTTAAGAATTTAACCACAAACCCAATTTCCTTTGAAATGTTTAATACAACTGTTTTCTTCTTTTGTGGATATGTTCTGTGGTTCTCTGTGTCATGGTTATGTGCTAACTTCTTGAATGGCTTAGATAAATGATTTCTCCTCAGAGCAAGTCACTTGTGATTTACACAGAGAATGTTTATATTCATGCCCTTTGATCTCAGGAGCATTTTATTTTCAAAATAGGAGGAACCTGGGAATAGAGAAATTGTGCTTTTTATGTGAACTTCACTCTTTTCTTACAGATTTGTCTGGCTTGTTTTATTTTCAACAGTAAATCTGCACTGGGGGCATCTCAGGTCCCTTTATAAACATCAGCCAAACCCTCTTCTCTCCAAGAGAAACGGAAAGTTGTGCCCGCTGAGTCATGGAACTGTGAGCTTCTAGAAACTGCATGTCCTTTCTCCAGGAAGGGACCTTGACATTCATAGAGTCTAACCCTGTTCTATAAATTTGGACCTTGTAGCCCAGGACGCTGAAGTGACTCACTAAAGTCAGAAGACGAGTGTCCCCAGGCGGGGTGTGCTTGCTCCATCCCTCCTGTTGGTCGCTGCTGGGTGCCTACATCATCACCGAGGACTCCTGGGACCAACGCATCTAGAATACACCACATGCCCCATTACCCCTTTCCCTGATATCCTTTCCCTGCATGGTTCTAAAAATAATTATATTAATAATCTATTTGTTGTCTTTCTTGCCCTATTAAAATGAATATAGTTTTCATGGAGTTTTGTTTTCTGCCTTATCTCCAAACCCCGCCTCATAGCAGATGCTCAGAAATATGTGAATCAATAATGATACTGGTTGGAGGTGGAGACTCCTGGGACGCACACCCACCATGTGAATGGTGGCTTCCATTTTCCCACTGTCCCCTTCCCCAATTCAAGTAACGTCAGTGGTGAACTTCTGATGATGCTTACTGTGCTCTAAGCCCTGACCTAATCAGAAAACCGATGAGACAGGCTGGCCTACAGCTTTATTTTACAGATGAGGAAACTGAGGCATCGAGAAGTTAAGCTGCTTGCTCAGGGCCACACAGCCTGTACATGGTGGTGTTGGCACTTAAACCAAGGCGGCCTAGCTCCAGAGCCTACAAACTCAGCTACTTTGCTGCCTCTTGCAGTGGTAGCCACCCATGCCTGGGCACCTCGCATTCTGTTCCCTCTCCCTGCAAGTAAATGCTGGAGTGGTCAGGGGTCACTGCTTCCTGCACACAGATAAGAAAGGAGGCCAGCTGGAGAGGAAGTGTGAGGCAGAGGCTTCACAGGCGGAGATACCAGACCCCTGAAGGGGAGGCAGGTGGGAAGTGGGAGAGACCAGCTTAATACCCAGGGGAGGAGAGAGAAGTGTCGGTAGACACACAGACAAGGGCTGGACTGGGCAGGAGGTGGCCCAGCCACGTGACCACAGCAGGTGAAGTAGAAAAGAACCAACCTCAAATCCCTATAAAAGGCAAAACAAAAAGCCTCACTGAATAATAATAAAATACAAATGGATAGTAATCCAGGTGGTTCTGCAGAAACCTAAGCTGCAGGTAAGTCACCCGTGCAAAGCATCTTATTACAGAGCAGGACACAATGCCTACTTGCGTGAGAAAGTGGACCGCTTGTTTCCTGCTGTAGACATATGGATCTCCGGAGCCGAGATGCTGCCTGTGCTGCTCGAGGAGCTGAAATCAGCTTCACTACCTGAAAAACAGCAAAGAAGAGAGAAGCATAAAGGGAAAGAACCTGGAGAACACGCTGGCCAGGCCTCTGCCTTCGAGGTCCCCACTCCTCCGCTGTACACCCTAACTCAGCACAGATTCCGGAGCTTACAAGGCTGTCAGTGTTTCCCTCGGAGCAGAAAGGAGAAGGAGCAAGCACAAGGGCATCATTTCATAAACACAGGCTGGGGCCCAGTCAGGCTGGTGGCATACAGATGCCAGTCTCCAGCAGACTAGCAACAGAGGCCCAAGCTGGGCAAGAAGAGCCTGCCTCCCATGGGACGGGCTCTCACTCAACAAGGTGCCAGCCCAAAGCATCAGCAAAAGGAAAAGCGTACTTCGCTGTTCAAAAGCAGTTTTTTGAAGAGTTTACCTCTGGGCTTCTGCAGGCAGTGAGTCATAGCTGAATTTGGCACTGCAGGTCTGGAGATAGTGGACTAGTTAGAAGTTGCCAGGAGAAGTCTGGGCTCCGAAGCTGCTTACACCCACACTATTTGATTACAGATCTCAGTTTCTCTGACTGCAGATTCGGTTTTTCAATAAAGAATATGGATATAGGCAATTCTGACCAACAGCAGGACATTTTTTTTTTCCTACAATGGCAGGGATGAGACCTGCGAATTATACTGACATCTGGAATCTTGCTTAGCTTTGGCCTGGGATTGTTTAATACCCTACAAAGATAAACATTACATGTTGAGTACAAGTAAGAGTTGCATGTGTGCTTACAATAATACAAATTTATTCTGATAAAAAGGACATACTTCTGAAAGAGCAATAATGGAAATATTTCCAGAGATTGCTTGAGGAAGCGGCAAGAGAGAATAATGGGAAGAAATAAAATAGGACCTCTAAAATGAAAGGTGAAGTAGCATGTACTTTTGGAAAATAAATCTAGGTACACAATTTTGTTTGACTTTGTTAATTAACTCTGACACAATTTGTGATTCCTCTGTTCTACAACCACAGGCAGCTCCCATTTCTGAGCCTAGAGAAATAAGAATAATCTAAATCCTTGAGTTTCTTACAGTGAACATCATAATGATTATTTGTTGAGTGCCTCTCAGATCCCAGGCCCTGTATGAGACATTTTCATTTTCTGTATCATTTATTCTTGACAACTCCGTAAGACAGACACGAATCTCACTCTTGTACTATTGCGAAAACTGAGGCTGAAGGCTTGCGTGTCATGAATGCTGTGCAGGACCAAATCCTCAGAGCACTTCTATGACACCATGCTTCACCCTCAGGAAGGCAGGGGGAGGAACTGGGGGTCAGAGAGGTTCCTGAATCAACTATACATCGCCATCTCCCTAAAAGGCCATGATAAGGCACAGGTCCAAGTGGCCACTCAAGCGCACAGATCCTCTTTCCGACGGAGTTCATTAGGGACGCTGGCCGTGGCGAAGCAGAGAGAAAAACGTCTTCTTCAGCATCCATGAACTGCAGTCTCTTCTGGGAAAGAGACTGAGAATGACCTCTTAGCCAGATGACAGCTGTGACTCCCAGCTCCCGGCTCCCAGGAGAATAAGGCAAGCATTAGGATGGCGATTCATCAGGACCCAGACCAGCTATCCCTTCTCGGTTGCGCAGACTCTGTCTAATGATGTAATGAACTCCTAGAGCTCCCTGAACCTAATTAGTTGCTTCTGAGTAAAGCACTGGCTGAGCTGCAGTGTTTTGCAGGGATTCGTGATTGATAGTGCAATCCAGCAACAAGCGATTCCTGACAACCTAATTCAACCAGCTTTGTCTGCCAGCAAATTATCAAGTTACTTATGAAATGATTAATATGGGAAATTTTCAAAAATATATCCTGTCATTGTGGCCACCAGGTTTAAAATATTATTTTCTAGTGTGAAATTATTCCTTGGAAACACCCAGTTTTCATTCCTTAAAAGACACACAAAAACCCATGAATTCTAAGTCAACTGCCTGCATAAAAACAGAAATTCTAGAACAGAAACAGAAAATAGCTGAAAATCTGCTGTTATCTCTGGATGCCTTTGATCTGTAGTAATTATGTTTCCTGAGCTAAAGGGTAACTTTGTTCTGTATTTTATTGCTTCTGAGACTCAATACATTGACTCTTAGGTATTTACAGGGTCTGAGATCATTTCATTAAGTACTTTGCTGTCTTATTTTCTGCACATCTGAAAAATATCAGAACCACATTCAGAGCACCCCACAGCTATATTCAGAACTATCTGCATCATATGGTAGTAAAAAATGCATGTGCTACTTCACAACTACTTTAGCTTGTGATTTTATTTTTAAAAATTTTTTATTTTTTGTGGGTACCGGGGGTTGACCTCAGGACCTCACACGCCAGCAGGCACCCGTGCCGCTGAGCAATATCACCGGCCCTTTCTTCGTATGTGGGTTCTCGGAGTCGAATTCAGGACCTCGCGCTTGCCAGGCAGGCGCTTATGCCACTGAGCTATCTCACCGGCCCTAGCTTGTGATTTTAAAAATCATAAACTATTTGCAGTTTGGTGAATGCAATGAAAAAGGTCAATGAGCTCTTTTTACAGGTATACAATGTTTTAGTCATTTTCTTTGTTGCTGGGACAAAATACCCAACACCTGCCATTTAAAGCAGAGGTGTGTTTTGGCTCATGTTTCAGTCCACAGTCACCGGCTCCAAAGAAGGAAGGGGGAAGGGTGTGGAGGGGAAGGGGATGGGAAAAGAATCAGGATGTGTTCTGTACAGGTACCAACTCCCCAGGTGAATGTAATTGTTACGTACTGCAAACACATCCAATAAAAATTTTTAAAAACACTTTCCTAATAAAAAAAAAAATACAAAGAAGAAACAGCATGGCAAAAGGGCGCGGTCAGGGAGAGCTGCTCATGCATGGCAGACAGGAAGCAGAGACAGTGAAGGGAAGAGCCAGGAAGGGAGATAAACACTTCCAGGTCACGCCCTCCATGACCCTCCTCTTCTGACCAGACCCCAACTCCTAACGGCAAGTCAGGGATAAGATCCTATAATCCAATCTCTTTTCCAAAGTCCCATTTATGATTATGTGAAGCTCTTGGGGGGCATCTAGATATAAACCGTAACACAGAAAAATGATTTTAGAATTTTTTTGAGACGGAGTCTCACTGTGTTGCCCAGGCTGGCCTCTAACTCGGTCTCAAGTGATCTTCCTGCCTCAGCTAGGACTACAAGTGTGTGCTGCTGTGCCCGACTCAGTAAGTTGATTTTGGTAGATCATCTGATACACCTCCTCAATTCACTAAGCAAAATAAGAGAAGGACTGAAGACGTGAAAATCCCATTTATTTATTAGTTGGCAGTGAAGATACAAGGAAGGAGAGGCATGGTGTACTCATTTCCTTTAAACGGCATATGCACCTGAGGCACTGTTGTAGGTATTGTTTCAGTGCAGTTCTTGTGGCTACAAAAATCAGACAAAGAGCATTGACCCTAAACACACAAATCCTGAGTCAGATGGCTTGTAGTCGGTCAAAATCAACTTCCGCTTACCAGGTGGAGGTTTTAGGCAAGTTACCTCACCTCTCTGTGGCTCAGTTTCCTCATCTGTTGAAAGATGATGATAATCATACTAACTCCTTCATGGGGTTACTGTAAACAATTAACATATAATATACAGCCTAGAAAGGCACCTGACTCATAATAAGATCTGACAAAAATAGCTATTATTCTGCAGGTTTTAAAAAGGCAGCTTGTAATATACTATATATTTCTTTTGCAAAAAAACTTAGAAAACAACGTCAAGAAGGAAAAGTAAGATCTATGATTCCATCACCAAAGAATAACTGTAGTTGACTTTTGGTACTATTCACATTATTACACAGCCTACTTGGTTTTCTCCTTCATACATAAGTATTTTTAAAACATACCATATTTTTAAATGAAATCAATGAATAGGTAGGGTGTTTCTAATTTCTCTATTACAAACAAATACTATATACCATCCTAAGAACCTTTTACATATCCTCAATTATTTCTCATGATAATATAGACTCTATGAAGTAGAGACAATTGTCAATCCCTTTTCCAAATAAGACAGAGATGAATGACATATATAAAGTGACACAACTAACACAGGCCATCTGACTCCTTGGACCATGCTCTTGTTCAATGAATGACGTTCAGTGGATATCCTTTGTGGAATCAAATTTTCACACTCGTCTTTTTTGCTGACCTCTGTAAATTTCTAAAAGCAGAATTTTAAGCCTAAGGATTTACTCAATGTTAATACATATTCCATATCCATAGGGATTTGGGGATGCCATTGGCCTAAAGCAGTTTTTCGCGGCCCGGGAAGAGTTTGCTCCATCTACTCAGGTGTAGATACCCAACTGAAAAATCCCTGGTGTCAATGGAAATACTCTGATACAGCATGGAAAACTACTTAGCCATTGAAACTTGTCCTTAAGAAGTTGAGGAATTTAAAAGTATGCATATCTAAGTCATCCTTATCTTTGTCTCTCATGGAAATTGTCTTTGATCAGCTGCCTGTATCAGCTGGCTGGGATTCCAGGACTGAACAAGGAAGTCGAACTTGATGGCCCTTTTAAGGTACTTTGTGATGCCAAATCCTCATGACTACGCTTCCTGCAGCCAAAGCATTTTCCATTATCGAGAAGCTCTGCTTGGTGGTGTCCAGAAGTTCTGGTGGCTTCCTGTTTGACAATACTGCTGGACTCCTGAGAGGCACTGCTTTTCTTCATAATGCTACCGGCGTAAGCACTCAATGCATGTATGGTAAAGCAGGGAATTAGAGAAGGAAAATGGAAACAAAAATAATATGTGCCAAGACTGATAACTAGACTTATTTTTAAAACACTGCCTATAATCGGGTCTCTTAGGATGCTATTATTTTTGCTTGCTTTTGGGATATTATGGAGTCTCTATATGTTATAACATCCCCGGTCCCTGAGAAAAGAGCAAACCTGCCATCTACTAAGCTGTATTAAACTGTGAACCACTGATTTAAGTAACCCCAAATCCTCTGTCACCCTTTGTCACTGTAAAGCTATCAAATTAATTCAGGCTGAGCATCTATATCCCCACCTCAAAAAGAGGCAGTAAATCAAAAAGAGGAAAACAGAACCAGTTCCTCACTCTCTCACCCCATCCCCTACCCCAACACGCGTGTGCACACACACCCCACAGCTCTTTAACAGTATCTAGGGAGGAGAGAAGAGCCTCATTCACTGAAGCCAAGCACAGCTATCGAGCAGCAGCTGGAGTAGTGGACACTGGCAATCACACCTGACACTATTAGAAGGAGCTGCTCTAAAGCGGATTCTGTGGAATGACTCCCGGCTGCGAAGGTGTGGAGATCCAGCCAAGGAAGCCAAGAAGTCCTTTCCAACTAAACAGGATTTTGGCTTTAAGTTTTACAATCTACTTCCCTGAACCCCCTAGAAGCGCTTACCTCAGAAAAGGAATATTTGATCCAAAGATCAGTAGATTGATTGGAAACATATACACAGATTTTCCTGCATTTCAGAACAGTAGACTTCTTAAAAGTTTCCACTGCCATCATAAATTTAGAAGTGATTCATCGGGCCGGTGAGATGGCTCAGCGGTGTAAGTGCCTGCCTGGCAAGCGCAAGGGCCCGAGTTCAACTCCCGGAACCCACATACGAAAAAGGGGCCGGTGATATTGCTCAGCGGCACGGGCGCCTGCTGGCGCGCGAGGTCCTGAGGTCGACACCCCGGTACCCACAAAAAAAAAAAAAAAAAAAAAAAAAAAGAAGTGATTCATCTCCATTGGGATTTATGTTCATTCAATTGATAGAGCTGCCATATACTTAAAAACATATATAAACATTCAGGGGCAACAGGGAAGTTTGAATTTAAAGTATTTACAAGTGAATAATTTGTGTTGTTGGATCTAACCACATAAAAATAAAGTTGCTTATAGGAAAAAAGTCAAAGATAAACGATACACTGAAATATTTACAATACATGATAAAAGGCTAATTTACTTATTTTACAAAATATTCCTACAAATAAAAAACACAAAAAAATGGGAAAAACATGAACAGGCAGATGACAAAAAAAGAAGGAAAAACAAATTAGCAACCTACATAAAAAGCTACATGACCTCACTCATAACATTAAAAATACAAGAAAAAAGACTTTTTTGTCTACTAGATAGGCAAAAAACGTTTGTCAGTGTTAAGGATTTGTGAAAAGAAGTTAGTATCTGAGTGTGAACTGAAATTATTGAAGGCTATGAACTGATACCATATGCGAGGAAAACAAAACTGTACTGCTAAGCACTTATCCTGTATATGAGCACCCAGGCAGACCACCTGACCGTCCAGCGACTGTAACTAGGTAACTCAGGTGGTACCGCAGCCTGGGAGAATCACTGCCCTTTCAAAAAGTAGTAACCTGAGTGTTGAAATGAAAGGACCTGGAAGGCTGGTTGTTAGCCGAGAATAACAGCATGCAAAACAGTGGGTGCGCAGGTCTGCTCTGTGTAAACAAACCTTTAAATCACAGGTCACCTGCTCTATGCATAGAACATTTTCCCCGAGGAATTAAAAAAAAAAATCTATTAATACTAGTTTCCCTTGAGAATGGGAACATGACTGGGGAATGGGTAGGCATAAAGGGACTCATTTTCGTCTGAGTCATTGGTTTTCCTAACCATGTATGTATTACTCTTGTCATAAAAAATATAAACAGAAGTGCCATAACTTGTGGACAATTTTTTTTCTTTTAAAACTGTGATTTTTTAAGGAAAATCTTTTTGTAATGCAAGTAATCATGCCATAAAATGCAGTATTATGAGGGCTTTGGAGTCAAGCCACCGGAGTTCGAATCTTAGCTCCTCTGTGGAGCCTTGGGAAAGGTGATTACCACTCCTTGCCTCAGTTTCTTCATCTATAAAATGGAGTTGAGGAAATTAATCATCAGTATTGCTAAGGGATTGTGGACGTTCAGCTGAAGCATGCAAAGAAATAGTGCCTGGCATACAGCAAGCACGCAACATATGTTGTTATTTTAGCTAGACCCACTGGTGCAGTGGCTTGAGGACCGGAAGAGGGCTTTTCAAACAGTATTGCACCTTTCCCCTGGAAAGACCCACAATAGGAAATGACTTCTTCTGCTGAAGTCATACATTTTATAATAACTCTTTACAAATGTAGTTTTCCATCAGCCATTGTCCAGTGAACTGCATGTATCTATTTTTAGTGTGTTTGTGTGTGTGTGTACACAATAGAGTGCTTCAAAGACAGGGGATCCTAAAACACACTCCCCACGGACTGCTCCGAAAAGCCCTAGAGCTGCTGCTAGGTTAGAACCCTGCCTTCAGAAAGCCCCAGGGAAAATGTGAGTGGGTTTACTACCGCACTCATCTTTGCACAGGCCAGTGTCCTCAGCTGTGTGGCTTTAAAGACCTGAGAAAGGGATGGAGAGAGATTACAAGGACCCCTAAAAGAGACAGAAGGTCAAGGACAGCTCCACCCAGTTCACACCTTTGTTTTGGGCTGGCTCAGCTACCTGTCATCGGCAGAAACAAGCAATCCACCTGCTAGCCAAGAAGAGGACGATAAGCAAAGAGGGTGTGCTGAAACTTCAACAAAGGAGGAGAAAGTAAACATGTTTTACCAGCAGGTGCTACAAAGCTTTGTTCCACCTCTTACCAGCTGTTTGGTCTTGCCCAGTTTTTTTTTTTTTTTTTTTTTTTTTTTTTTTGTGGGTACCGGGGGGACGACCTCAGGACCTCACGCGCCAACAGGCACCCGTGCCGCTGAGCGATATCACCGGCCCCTTTTTCGTATGTGGGTTCCGGGAGTCGAACTCGGGCCTTCGCGCTTGCAAGGCAGGCACTTAAGCCGCTGAGCCGTCTCACCGGCCCTGGTCTTGCCCAGTTTTTAAAATCTTCTGTAAGCCCTAGTTTTCCTCTGTTAAGTGTGTGGACATACATATTTTAGAGGTTAATTTAATTTAGCAAATGTTTTTGTGCACTTGCCAGTGTCAGGCCCCGCTCTAGGTAAGAGGATAATGATTCCAAGTTTGTAGGGTGGTTGTGAAGAGGAAATGATTTAATGCGTAGAAAGATGGGCACAGGTTGTTCAAACTGGGCCAGTTCCAACCATACCCATGTAACAAAGACCAGTTTGCAAAGCAAGTGGGATACTTTGCAATTGACTGATGATTTGAGGTCCTCATAAATGCTGTTTTAAAAGAAGAAGGGACAACCAGTGTGCAAAGACCATTCAGCAGAGGGGAACAGCTCACAGTCCAGCAGGCACTGCACGTGGGTTATTCCATCAGCTCTGACCTGCTGTCTTTGGTGTAGTCCATGTGTCTATGGAAACAAGCCCTTCAGCAAGTGGGCTCCAGGGGCAGCCTCCTCCCCCACTTCCTTTCACTGATCAGGTCTGGGCAGGGTCTGGGGGGTACCCATGGTGGTCATAAACTTCACCATAACTGATTATCTTGTGCACCCAGCAACAGCAGAGCACATCTTTCCTCAAGTATTTTCTAGACCCTCTCCTGCTCCTTATCTTTGATCTCGTCAACTTCACTAATAGAACTGAGTTTCTGCCCCTTTCACAAAGCTAGCTGCAAAGCCTGCGGCTTCTATTTAAAGAGAAAAGTGTTTATCCAGTGTTCACCAAAATGAGATGCCTGCCCTGCAAGTCTGGCAGGAAAACCTAAATCAGGGAAAAGTGGCACAGAAGGTGCGGCAGGTGCGCAGGGGCAGCATGTGGGGGCCAGAAACGGGAGGAAGGGCGATGTGACACGTGGGACAGACAGGAGGGGACTGAGGGCCAGCAACACTAAAAAGTCAGGGCAGGACCAAGATGTCCACAACTTGAAGTCCAGGGTAGAAGGGAGAAGGAAAGGATGGGAAACCCTTTGGAGTTAGCTCTTCCTGCTTATCAGCAAGGGGGTGCTGTCAGCTTGCATTTTTAGATCTAAATGAAAGAAAAACTCCCACTTGCTGGAAAGAGACGATATAATTTACAACTCACTGCCAAGGCAAACAACAAATCTCTGAAATAATGTTTTTTAAAAAAATCTCACTTCTGCACTTTTAAAATAGAGCTTTTGCAAATGGGAAGGAGACCAACAGGCGGAGGGAGTGGAGGGGAAGTGGTTGAGAAAAAGAATTAAATGTGTTCTGTGCATGCACCAACTCCCCATGATGAATATAATCATTATGCTCTGCACATATGTACTAATAAAAATAAAAATTACAAAAAAAATTGGTTCTAGGACCAAACAGGCCAGACTCCCTCCCCTCATTTCTGTCCACCATGTGAGCACCTCCAGGGCGCACTATAGTCTGCACTCGACTCAAGGTTCCTGGTCACCCTCTCGGCAACCCTGGGAGCATTACAGCCTACCATCTGCACGGAAGTCAAGTGTCACCCTAGCTCATGCCCTTGACCTTCTCAGCAGCTCTGACCTCCAGCTCCACGCCATTTAAACAGGACCGAGTTACACTGGATTTGGCACACTCCACTTCCAGCATCCAGACGTCCTTTCATTCCTGTTCATGAGTTTTCTCTTCTCTCGACTGCAATATCAATCTCCAGGAAGTTACTGCTCTTTGTTTAAGAATAGCCACATTTACTAGCTGTGTGACCTTGGAAAAAGCACCTAACCTTTCTGTACCTCACTTTCATCTCTGAAAGTGGGGGTGCGAATAGTATATATTTATAGAGTTGATGGAAGGCTTATGGAAATTAATGTGTCAGATGTGTGTAACACGATGCCTGGCAGTCTGGAAGCATATTACATTATTGCTAGTATCTTGATTTTACTTCTGGGAATCGCCCTCTCTGAGCCACGTCTGGGTCCCAACAAGTGGAAGCCCATAATCAGGACTTGGGGCACAGGACACAGAGAGTTGGAGACAGACATGGGTGGAGGAGACAGCAACCGGAAGAGGGAGAGGCAAACCATAGGCAAGGCTACCAGGCTCCTGGGCTGGGAGTTTATAATCCTCCTCCAACACAGCCCCAGGTGTGATGTGTGTGACTGGCAAAGCTGAGCGTTTTCAGACTTGACACATAGGTTTTATATATCCTCCAAAATTTCTACCTTCATTTCTCTGAGAAAAACATGGGAACACATTACCTTCCTCAGAGTGGTGGATAAAGAAAGCATGTGCTTTCCCTACATGAGGGGCTCTGCAGCCTGCGGAGAGGCAATGACCCCGCCAACATCCTTCGCTGGTAGCCGATGCCCCGCCCCAGCGCTCGCTCTTACAGCGGTGCAGACTGATGTAAAAGATGAGAGACAGGAGCCCAGGTCACAGAGGGCTGTGTGGAAACCAAGCCTGCTATTTCCCTACCCAAGAGTGACAGCTCATTATTTTCTCTGCAATCCAGAAAGCTACTGTCTCAAATTCTTTTTCTTAGTATGAATTTCAGATACACAGAACTGGATTAATCATAATCCTTGGTTTTTACACAAGACTATCCTTTGTTCACTTATTCACTGACTGATTTGTTTGTGTGTTTACTATTATAATGAATGAAGACACCATCACCTATCACAAAAACGAGATGACATAAAATTTACATCTGCCTATGTGGTCCCCCCCCCCACCGTGCACCATTTCCTTGCTTTCACTTCTACAAAGAATTAGCACATCTACAGGTGTTGCTAAAAAGTAGACTATTTTTCTTTTTATTCATCTTGTTTTTAACTTTTTATGAACAGATCATCATGATGTGTATAATCTTTGGGGATAATTCCCACACAATATTATATTACTATAATTCTCCATATAACTGTAGACCATTCATTTGTCTACTATGTAATATTCCAGTGTATGATTTATACCGATTTATTTCTTCATTCTCCTGATAAGAAAATGAGGTGGATTTATTCTAGTCACTCAGTTCAATTTGCCATACAATCTACAAACAGTTATTTGCATTTCCAGGGATACAAATCTCTAAGAAAAAAATTTAGACCAAGTCCATTTTTATGCAATATATTCCACAGACAAAACACACGAACAACAACAAAACAGCTCTGTGGATCGCCTGTCCTTATATCCCTTTCTTTCTCATTATGGAGAACCAAAAGTTAAACCTCTCTTTACCTCTCCTAATTTTAGGGTCCAACTGGGCTAAAGTAACACTTCATCCTATGATAGTGCTGATCTTCTGTAGTCCTAAAAGGTCTATAATTACCTGAAACTTTGCTGGGCTAAGTTTAGGTTACTCCATGACTCTGTCCCTTGCAGCCTTGGACTGAGAAGATAGCCCAGTTACTGGGTACGCATGCAATGTCACTGAAGGAGACGTCCCTTGTCCCCGGAGGAGAGGCAGGAGACAGGTGGAGGTTTCCCTGGTGTGTGCAGGTGTGCATCACAACCCCGGACTTGTTCTAGTTCTCAGTTCAAACACTGGGCTTAAGCTGCAAATGAGGGAAACGTGTGAACTCTAAAGCAGGCCCCATGTAAAAGTCTGATGAGAAAGCGATCGCCCTGCTTTGGCACTGTCAAAACCAAAGCAAAGATTTCTGCCCTCTGACTGTCATCTAAGCATCTAATGAGGTGACAATTTGTCATTTCAAAGTGCATCAGCATCCCCTCGGAATGTGTTACTCACTGAGGGTGCTTTCTGTGACGTTAAATAACTCACAGGGAGGAGTGGGCCAGAACTTTAGGCTTTAATAAGCCCGGTGGCTACAGAACATTCATGTTTGAGAACCACTATGCTAAAGCACTCCTATCCTCAAGATCCCTTATATCGCAGCTTTCTCAGAGGCTGCCTCTGACAGAGTGGGAGCAGAAGGCTTGCCTGTTGTTTAAAATATAGACACATGCTGTAGTATCCATTCTGGGAGTCACTTTTATACATTCGACATCCAAAATGAGTCAAGTGATTAACTTACTTGGCATAATACTGAGTAGTACTAACTATGCTTCATGTATTTGGCAAAACATATTTCAGAGTTGTGTTTAGGAACAGGTTCTAGCACCAGCGTGTCCAGGGTGCAAATATCTATTCTTTCATTTAATGACCAGAGGCAACTGCCTAACCTCACTGTGCTTCAGTTTCCTTACTCTAAGAGGACAAAAAAGAGGGCCTACTTTATTGGGTTGTTTTAAGGATTAAATGTCGTAATGTTTCACTGCAAGGATGTAATTAGCATCCATCATCATTACTATGCCATTTATCCACATGTTTGGTACGTGTGCTACTAAAGTTTCTCTGAGAATTCTTGCATATCTGTACTATAGACTTAGAGAGAAATTAACGTGTCTTAAACAAGAAGATAAAATGTTTATTAATTGACTAAATTCTAAGACAAGTGTCATGATTTGATCCAAAATGTTCCCCAAAGAGCTCATGTGTTCAAAGGTGGGGCTTCTGGAAGGGGATTGAATCAGGGGGCACTATGCTGTATGGTGGATTAATCCTTGAAGAGTTCATAGTGGAAAGTGCTGTTAAGAGTTGGGGCCTGGTTGGAGGAGGAAAGTCACTAAGGGCATGGAAGGGAGTGTTCTTGTCCCCAGCCCCTTCCTGTCTCTCTTTGGCTTTTCTTATGCTCTCTCTTTCCTGGATGCCATGAGTGGAGCAGCATTCTTCTGCCACACCCCTCCACCATGGTGCTTCTGCCTTAGAGCCAGCCAACCATGGAGTGAGCCCTCTGAAACCATAAGCTGTAGAGAGCCATGAAGGACCCAGCTTCTGAGCATGCACTACCCCTGCCCGTGCCAATCCCGCGCCAGTTAGCGGTCCCTCCCACTTCCCCCCAAAGATATATAAGCCATGGCACTTCCTCAATAAACTCTCGCTCTCTCTCTCTCTCTCTCTCTCTCTCTCTCTCTCGCTCTCGCCTTCAAGCTGCGTGTGTGTCTTTCATCATCCCCATACTGTCTCTCGGGTTACGCATTCCTGCCCCTGGGAGCTCTGCTGGTCGGAGCCTCCGCGGGTCACGACATTTTGGCGCCCAACGTGGGGCCCGAGAACGACAGGTTCTATGAGGGATCACCCTACAAAGGTTTAAAAGAGTGCCCGGCCGGCCTTTGACCTAGATGAAATTTTTCCAGAGGACTTTCCCTCAGTGATCCGCACGAAGACTCCTCTCTCGTCTCTCGTCTGAATCACGGTAAGCATACTCATATCGTAGGGTGTAACATGGGACAAAACCTCAGTGAACATGAGCTCTTTGTCTCAGGGCTCTCCAAATCTCTTAAAGCCCAGGGAGTCAAAATTAAAAAGACTGACTTAACCGATTACTTTAGCTTTATAAATAAAGTTTGCCCTTGGTTTCCGCTGGAGGGCACGATCAATGTTAAGGTTTGGAGCCGTGTGGGTGACGCGCTCCAAGACTACTACCGGGTCTTCGGACCTGAAAAGGTTCCTGTAACTGCCTTTGCTTATTGGACTTTAATCTCAGAATTATTACAACAACACCCTTCTGATCCCCACATAGCACAGACTATAGCTCATGCAGAAGCTTCCATGCGCTCCAACACCCCCAACAACAGTCCCCCAGCCTCTGTGGTTCTTGACACGCCTGAAGACAAACATGGCTGCCCTTCTCCTGCTCCATCCTTGTCTGCTTCCGCCTCCCCACATGATGACGGACCTCCATCTTGTGGGCACTCGCTCAATGAGCCGCCACCTTGTGCTAAGCCACCATTTTGTTCTGAACCCATACCTGCCCCCCCTCGCTTTATCCTACTCTCCCACCACCGCCATCTTCCTCATTGCCTTCCGCTCCTCCGCCCCATTTTACAGCACCAGCATTTCAAGGTCAGTTCCCCCCCCCTTTATCCCCCATTGCCCGCCACTCCTGCCTATGACTCTTTCTTGAGGAGTCTTCTATCTCGCATTGCTGCACTTGAATTCAAGAGGTCCACCACAAACACCTATCCTTCAAACTTCAACAATCACACCCACCTGATCCCCCTCCCAACAAGCCCCGGCTTGCCTTCCCCATCACGGAAGTCCAACAGGCCCCCACTGTTGAGGGACAACTGGCCCTTCCCCCTCAACGAGCCAGAGTTCCCTTCCCCTTAAACTCTCTCAAAGAGCTCAAAATGGCGGTCACTCAATACGGCCCCACTGCTACCTTCACCCTTGCAGTACATGATAGCCTCTCCCAAGGATGGGTTACTCCAAATGAACATAAAGAATTAGCGAGAGCTGCCCTTTCTGGAGGTGATTTTTTGCTCTGGAAATCTAACTTTTTGGATCAATGTGAAACAACTGCCAAACAAAATCAGGAAAGACAACCCCCCAACCCGGTTACGTTCGCCATGTTGTCTGGAACGGGTGACTTTTGTACCGATGAACAACAAATTGGTCTTAACCCTCAAGCGTTTGCTCAAATCTCCCTGGCAGCAAGCAGAGCCTGGCGTAAACTCCCATCTAAGGGAGAGGGCCCCACCTCTCTAACCAAAATCCGACAGGGCCCAGACGAACCCTTTTCTGACTTCATTGGCAGACTCACCGAAGCAGCAGACAGAATTTTTGGGGAACATGAAAATAACAATACCCTCATACGACAACTTGCTTTTGAGAATGCTAACTCTGCATGCCAAGACATTATTAGGCCCCACAGACACACAGGTTCCATTGAACAACTTATCCGCCTATGCGCAGATTTTGGCCCCACCTATAATCAGGGCGTCATGCTTGCCTCAGCACTAGAAGACACTCTCAAAAAAGTTCTAGATCACAATAAGGACCCCAAACCAACTTACAAACATCCACTCTCATCACTTCGTTGTTTTAAATGTCATCAGGCGGGACACTTTTCTAAAAATTGCCCCACCAACACCTCATCCACACATACACAGCCCCAAATCCACCACCCCCCACCCAAAACCGTCTGTCCCAAATGCAGGAAGGGATTTCATTGGGCCAATGAATGTAAGTCTCGCTACACTCTTGAAGGTTCCCCCATTCAAAAAAACTTCCTGCGGGGCCCTCCCCTGGCCCCACTTCCAGGCCTACAACTGACTCAGGGGACAATGGAGTCAAATACCCCAACACAGCCCGATCTCAATCTGTCTCAGACCTCTTCAAGGCGACCCCCACTAGCCCAGGATTGGACCTCTGTGCCTCCTCCCCAACAGTATTAGACCATACTCTTCCAGTACATGTGATCCCAACCAACGTCCAAGGACCACTACCCCCGGATGTTGGGGCCTTGTGTTGGGCCGTGCATCCTCCACTATTCGGGGTATCCATGTTCACCCAGGAGTCATAGATCCCACTTTCCAAGGCCACATCCACCTCCTCGTCTCCGCTCCTGACGGCCCCACCCTAATACCCACGTCACCCCCCATAGCCCAACTCCTACTTATTCCTCAGGTCCCAACACCCAATAACCCCTCCCTTTCCTCCCATTGTCACCCCTTGCTCCCCGGTGTTTCCCAATCATACTGGTCACAGACCATCTCTGCTCAAAAACCTATGCTCAACCTTTTCATCAATAACAAGCCCTTTCAAGGCCTTATTGATACGGGGGCCGATGTTTCCATCATCTCCTCCCAACATTGGCCTAAACAATGGCCCCTACGTCCCTCAGCCACCCACCTCCAGGGCTTGGGATACCTCCAACAACCTCACCAGAGCGCCACCCCTCTCACGTGGCATGATTCTGAAAACAATTCGGGCACTTTCCAACCCTTTGTCGTTCAAGGTCTTCCTCTTAATCTATGGGGCATAGATCTTCTCTCACAGATGCAACTCATCATGCATAGCCCTAACACCACGGTCACAAAACAGATGCTCAAACAAGGCTATCTCTCCAAACAGGGCCTTGGAAAACATTCCTCGGGCATTACCTCCCCCATTCACCCCCGGCCTCTTGTTCCCCGCCAAGGCCTTGGTTATACCGACAATCCTCCCCTCACATCACCCCCCGATCCTCAAAGTTTTTAATAGGGACCACTGATCCTCCTGTAACCCATGCACAAAAAAATCACCTGGCTTTCGGATGATCCTGTCTGGGTTGATCAGTGGCCCATCATAGGCCCCAAATACTCCGCCCTTTTGCAGTTGGTACAGGAACAACTTACAGAGGGACATATTACCCCCAGCTCTTCCCCATGGAACACTCCTGTTTTTGTTATTCCAAAAAAGGACAATAAAGGTTACAGGCTGCTACAAGACCTCAGGGCTATCAACAAAACTATGGTCATTATGGGCCCCTTACAATCAGGTACGCCAACACCAAGTGCTGTCCCTTTAAACACTCATAAAATCATCATTGATCTCAAGGATTGTTTTTTCTCCATTCTTCTACATACTCAAGACCAACAGAGGTTCGCCTTCACTGTCCCTATGCCCCGTCATTCTGGACCTGCCTCCCGTTATCAATGGACTGTCCTCCCTCAGGGTATGGCCAATTCACCCACCCTATGTCAACAGTTTGTGGCCCAAGTGATACAACCTTTCAGACAACAATGGCCTGATGTTCACATATTCCATTATATTGATGATATTCTTCTAGCACACCCTGATAAATGTACACTTCTTAAAAGTTATGCTCATTTACAAAGCCTTCTAAAAACTTGCAGCCTATGTATCGCCTCCAACAAAATTCAACTTACCGACCCTTATGTTTACTTAGGATTTCAGATGACACACACCCATATTCGAGCACCTAGACCTCAACTTAGACTTGACACTCTTCATTCCCTTCATGATTTCCAAAAACTCCTCGGTGATATCAATTGGCTCCTCCCTTATATAGGAATCCCAAAGTCTACACTTAAACCCTTATATGACATCCTTCGTGGTGATCCAGACCCCTCTTCACCTCGACACTTCACTCCTTTGGCCCATAAAGCTCTCCAATGTGTTCAAACTGCCATCAACAACCACATGCTTACCTTCATAGACTATACACAACCCCTCCTCTACATTGTCCTCCCTTCCCCAATACAACCTACTGCCCTCTTCTGGCAAGATGCCCCTCTCCTATGGGTCCACCTATCTATCTCCCCAAAAAGGGTCCTAAACCCTTATTATGACCTTGTGGCTCAATTAATCTTGCTGGGATGCAGACAAGCCAAAAGTTACTATCATAAAGAACCTGAAACCATAATATTGCCATACTCTGATCAACAGATTACATGGCTTTTACAAACCTCAGATTTATGGTCCCTTGCACTTGCTGCCTTTCCTGGTCTATTGCTTCACCAATACCCTCACGACAAGCTTCTAACCTTCTTTTCTCATCACCCCCATATCTTCCCAAAAATTACCTCCCATGTTCCCATTGCCTATGCAACAACAGTGTTCACAGATGGCTCCTCATCAGGTAATGCTGTCTATGTCTGCCAGGGTCATGATCCGGTTGTTGTCCCTACCCCCGGACTTTCAGCTCAACACGCTGAGCTTCAGGCTATTGTCCAGGTCTTCCAAGATTTTCCCGAGGCCCCTCTCAACATATATACCGATAGTCGTTATCTAGCCACATCTGTCCCGCTTCTAGAAACTCTTTCCTGCTTTCACCACCAATCAACAACCATTCCCTTATTTACTCGCCTTCAAACACTCATTCATGCTCGTACTCATCAGTTTTTTATTGGCCATATTCGTGCCCATTCAGGTCTTCCTGGACCCTTAGCTTCAGGCAACGCACTTGTGGACCAACTATCCCATTCGGTCTCTGTTCATGCCACATTTTCCCCTCCCCTCGCTTCCCCTTCCTCCAATATTCGCCGAGCACAGTCCGCACATGACCTACATCACCTTAATGCCCATACCTTGCGCCTCCTTTTTCAATTAACTAGAGAGCAAGCCAGAGCTATTGTCAAACAATGTCCAGCCTGTGTGACCCACCTTCCCTCTCCTAATCTTGGTGTTAACCCTAAAGGTCTCATTCCCAATGCCCTCTGGCAAATGGATATCACCCACATACATTCATTTGGTAAGCTCAAATTTGTTCACGTCTCCATAGATACATATAGTGGATATATCTTTGCCTCTCTTCAATCAGGGGAGGCCACTAAACATGTCATTGCTCATATGCTTACTGCCATCGCCCACCTGGGTTGCCCCACAAAACTTAAAACTGATAATGGCCCCGGCTATTCGAGCAAAGCCTTTAAACAGTTTTGTCACTGTCTCAACATTTGTCATGTTACTGGGACCCCTTATAATCCACAAGGACAAGGCATCATTGAAAGAGCTAACCACACTCTTAAGCTAACCATCTCTAAGCTCTCAGAAGTGTCTTGGTACCCCACCGTGGGGTCCCCCTGCAACACTCTCAATCATGCCCTTTTTATCCTTAACTTTCTCTCCTTGGATCAAAATGAACGATCTGCTGCCTACCATTTTTGGCACCCCTCTACAGCCACCTCATTCGCCACAGCACTTTGGAGGGACCCCCTTACCAACCGCTGGAACGGTCCTGACCCCATTCTCATATGGGGAAGAGGTTCAGTCTGCATCTACTCCCAGGCTGACCATAATGCACGCTGGCTGCCTAAGCGCCTTGTAAAACAATTTAACAAACCTACCCAGGGAGGCGCCCCTGAGGATTAATGTTTTTTCTTCACAGATGCATTCAACAATCATCTTGTATATTCTCATGATACTCCCATTGATCGGCGCCAATCATCGCCATGATGTATTCACATGGACAATCAGTCGTTGGGGAGACCATCAAAATTAAGCCAGTGGACGGGCCTTGGACAACCCACCTTATCCTGTAAGCTAAAGTCATACCGTCACCAGACAGGCCTATTCCCCCAAGACCATCTTGAATTTTGGCACCCTGTATATACATGCCCCCTCGGTACCCGAGGCCGCACCTGGTGTGCTGACCCCTCTCATGCCTATTGCCCAAAATGGGGATGTGAATCAAACATTGAAGAAAATTGGTGGAAAGTTCCTTCTCCAGACCCAGATATCAAAATTATCCCTAGAAGTTGCACATGGTGTCTCCAAGGAGAACAAAAGGCCAAAGCTAAATGCCCAGGGTGCAATAAGTACAAGTGCACCCCAGACCCCTGCGATAATTTCACTGTTACCATTACCAACCCTGATGACCCTACATGGTTTCAGGGGAAAACATGGGGACTACGTTTGTATTCCCCAGGGATTGATCCCATGACCTTCTTCCACATAATAAAGACAGCCCCTAGCAAGACTCATGCCTCTAAGGCCCCATCCAAACCCCATACTCCCCCACCCAATATCACCTTATCCCCTCATACTCGTCCTATAACCACTATCACCCTTCCACCACCCTCCCTTCCTCGCTTCACCCCTTCCTCCAGTGACCTCATTAAAATGGTCCAATCTATGGCTCTTTGGCTTAACGCCTCCCAGCCTAATCTCACTGCCCCATCCTGCTGGCTTTGCCTTCAGGCTTCTCCTCTGTTCTATGATCCCTATGCCATCTCCAACGTCTCTATTATCTCATCTACGCAACCCACCACAGGACATTCCCAATCCAATCTCTCCCTTTTTGTACCCTTCTCTTCTGTCCAGGGTAAAGGCATCTGTGTAAATGGTTCATCAACAAATCAAAAAAAATGGACCCTGTCACACTCTCTATCCAATCAATACATCCAACATCTACCTATACACAGAGAGCTATCATTGGCTATGCCGTCACGCAGGACTAACCCGCATCCTCTCTACTAAAGTCCTCAGAGAACAACAGGACCTCTGTGTGCTCGTTGCAGTCCTCCCTCGTGTCTCCTATCACCCTTCCACATACCCCTTTACGCTTGACCCTGACCCTAGGGATCCACCTCTAAGCCCGACTTTACTTCGCTTCAAACGTGAACTCACCACCACCGTGTCTCTTCTCGTCCTCGGTACCGCCTCAGGAATTGCCCTTGGCTCCAGGGCCTTGGCCCTCGGACAAACCCAATATAACACTATACTCTCTGCTGTTGACCAGGACCTTAAAAATGTTGAAACCTCTATTCGCGCCCTACAAACATCACTAACCTCCCTCTCTGAAGTTGTTCTCCAAAACAGGCGCGGCTTAGATCTTCTTTTCCTCAAGGAAGGTGGCCTTTGTGCAGCCCTCAAAGAAGAATGTTGTTTCTATACCAACTCCTCTGGCGTGGTCTTACACGCTATGGATAAATAAAAAGATGCCATAAAAAAGAGAGAGATAGCCAGAACACAGGCCTTATTCCCCAACACTTGGTTCTCAACTATTCTCCCCTACCTTGCCCCCTTCTTGGGCCCCCTTATAATCTTGGTCCTCGCTTTGGCTCTTGGTCCTCTCCTATTTAGGAGACTTATCGTCTCCGTCAAAACGGCCCTTGCTCCTGTGTGGGAAAGACCTCTCCAAGTTCATTATCAGCGTCTAGCCATGGCAGACGCTGATGAATACAAACAAGCCGAACCCTATGATGATAGCGAGGCCCCAGCACATAGAATGATGTCCAAGGACGGGTAAGATGGAGTCACAAGTCACTAGCACTCTCAGGACCACCTAAGACAGAGCCCCACTCTTCGCCGGGACGCTGGCGATGCTAGTGGTCAGCTCGATGACGGGTAAGGCCTGAAAAATCAAATGCGTAAAAACTAAAAAAGACTTGCAGTAACCTCCACAACCTAAGACAGGCCACATTCAGGGTCATACAAGCACTCATGGTCGGCAATATTTTCTTTTGGAGAAAAAGGAGCATATGTAGAGAAGGACCCAGCTTCTGAGCATGCGCTACCCCTGCCCGCGCCAGTTAGCGGTCCCTCCCACTTCCCCCCAAAGATATATAAGCCATGGCACTTCCTCAATAAACTCTCTCTCTCTCTCGCTCTCGCCTTCAAGCTGCGTGTGTGTCTTTCATCATCCCCATACTGTCTCTCGGGCTACGCGTTCCTGCCCCTGGGAGCTCTGCTGGTCGGAGCCTCCGCGGGTCCCGACAATAAGCCAAAATAACCCTGTCTTCCTCTGATACTTTTGAGTGTCAGGTATTTTGTGCTAGCAATGGAAAAGCTGACTAATGCAAGTGACTAATACAGTGCTAGAAAAGTGCACTGTGCAAAATACACAGGTTCTCATTTCATCTTCACATCAAGCTGTGAGGTGGGCACAATTATTCCCATTTTATAGATAAGGATAGGAGAGGGCTGGGGCTTGCTCAAGGTTACACAGCTCAAAAATGGTGAAACTTGGATGAGAAACAGCACGGTAGTAAAGGCTTCAAAATATGTTTTCAATGCTAAAAAAAAAAAAAAAAAAATGCACCTGCCTGGCACATCAAGTGCTGGGGAAATTCTGTCTCCCTGTCATGTTTCCTTGCTTACTCTTGCAGAGGTCATGGGGAAACCGTTAAGGTTCATTTCTAAACAATCTGCAGCAGAGGTCCCAACAAGATTATCACCACTCTGCTCTTTGTCCCTGACCACACAGCAATCAATTAGTGAGTGCAGAACACATAGCAAGGAGATGGCGCCTGCTGGAGCTGAGCCATTCACTTACTTCCAACAAAGGCGACAGGACTGAATCTCCATTCTCAGGCAAAAAGTTAACATGTTACAAATATACTGAAAAGAAGCACTGCCATACTAGAACCTCAGACAGGCGTCTTTCATGGTGTGGTCTCAGGACCAAGAGCATCAGTAGCAGCTATATACTATTTACCAAAAACACAGACTCCTGACTCATTCTCCAGATCTGCCAATTGAAAATTTCTCCAAGGCAGTGCTGTCACCCACTCTTTTGTAAATTACCTGGACGATCTTTCATGTACAGGAAAGTTGGAGAACCATTACAACAAAGGGCTCCGGTTTGCAGGCTGTCATTAAAAATTGTCGTCAGCTGCTTCACCCTGTCTTTTGATCTGCTTGCTCCTTCCCATCCCCAGGGCTCCCCCCGAGCCCCTCAGAATCCCTCGCCCACAATTACCGAACACGGTGCCCAGCTGCTGGGTGCAGCCCTGGGCACTCTGTCTTCTATACTGCTCCAGAGCATAAATCTCATTAGGCAATTTTCTCTTTGAAGCCCTTCAATGGCACCTGTGCCTTAGGACGAAGTCCACACTCCTTAGCATGATTGACAACCCCTTTATAGTCTCTTTAGCCTGCCCCGCCACACCCCTGGCCAGCAGAACCATTTCCGGAGGGTGGCACGAAAATCTGCTGTTCTCTCTACCAGGATTACTGTCTTTCCCTCTGGGCCTGGCTAACTATGACCTCTTTTTCAGGTCTCAGGTTAGCCTTGACCTTCACTTCCTTCAGGAAGGGGATCAGGTGCCCCTCCTTCATGCATTAACTCACCTGGAATTTTACAAGTGCTTATCACATGGCACTGTAATTGTCTATGTGCTTTTGCACATTTCCCAGGAGGACTTGCTCATCATCACATCCCGGTAACTAATGCAGGGCTTAGCACACAGTAGGTGCTGTTGCTGTGAAAGCTTTCACAGAATTAGAGGTTCCCCTCCGCAGGCATTCAGCAATGTGTCCTGGAAGGGGTTTCCTACTTTCCCTTCAGGTTGAATTGACAGACCAATGTTACTTACAATAAATTAGAAGCACTTCCTCTATCCCCAACTCTACCCCACATGCGCAAATCTCCTAAACCTTGTGTTTTCAGCCCAGGATACTAACACGACAAACCGGGCAGACTGGAAAGACCTCTGTCTTTTCCTCACTACCTCCCCAGAGCCAACATGGTGCCCACCATACAAGAAGATTCCAAAAAATATTAGCAAGTGAGGGAAGCAAGGTTGTGAAAGAACTCACAGATATGACTGTGGAAGCAATATCACCAATTTTTGAGAAATCACAAAGAAAAAGAGGAAGCAGGTTGGAAATGGACAAAAATATACAGGAATTAACATACAGAAAACTAAATTCTGAAAATCACCAACTGCTGAGTTTGGTGTTGATCACCAGTAAAATTTTTTCCAAGTCCCTAAATAAGGCCAGGAGCCAGCAGGAGTTCACTGCCAGATATCAAAAACATTTCTCAATCCTTTTCTGACACAGTTATGATTGCCACATACATCACACATATCTGGAGTCCAGTGGACGTTTAACACAAACACTTAGGATCTTCCTGTGCAGACGGCTGACACGTGTGCCCTGGATGACAGCACAGCTCAGTACCTAAGGATGCTATTGCGCTGCTCAGCCACCTCCGGGGAAATCTCTAAGAATGTGTCACCTCGCTCTGCCCTTGTCCTTGTCCCATTTAACATGCTTAATTAATGACAGGAATGAAAACACGGAAGCTGGGTACCAACAGCAGACTGCAGATTACCTAAACCTTGAAGGGCTAACGAATTCAACCAACGAGAGAGTCAGGTAACAGTGCTCGTAACCGCTGTGCACTCAAAGCCTCCTCTGTCAAGAACTCTACCCCTGCTGTTTCCTCTTTTCTTTCCTCCCAAAGACACACAGGGTAAAGATGAGGAAACTGAGGTTCTGAGAGGTGATGAACTTGGCCCAGGTCACAGAGCTAGTCAACAGCAAGGCTGACTTCAAGTCTGCTTTCCTCACCGCCCTCTCTGCTTGGTACCTCATGATCACAATTCACAAAGATCTAAGAACTGGAAACCAAGACGACAAGATTCAAGTATGCGCAGTCTGGCACTACACTCAGGGACCGCAAAGGGGAGGGACATGGAGAAACACAGTTCCAGTGCTCAGGATCTTCAAGGAGCAGCTGAGCTCCGTGGCTGTGATGTGGATTGTTGACTTGACTGGATGGAGAAACACCTAGGAAATTAGTGAAGTATGCTTCATGTTTCCAGGAAGTGACTGGCATGTGAGACGACGCAAACTGATGGAGGAGACCTGCCCCAAATGTGGGTGGCACTGTTCAATAGGGTGGGGGTTCAGATGGAACCAAAGCAGGAGGAACCCCACCATCGTATGCTTTTCCCTCTCTTCCTGCTTTCTGGCTGTCATAAGGTGAGCAGCATTCTCTGCCACATGCTCCCTGCCATGATTTTCTGCCTCATCACAGGCCCACAGTAATGAAACCAGACTACCATGAACTGAAGCCTCTGAAACTGTGAGCCAAAATAAGTCTTTCCTCCTTTAAGATGATGATTTTATTAGGCATTTTATCACAAGGACTGGAATCTGACTAACACAAACAACTGGGTTATAATAACAGGAGTGCAATGTGGGGGGGCACTGGAACAAAGAAGAAGACATAGTTCAGCTGGGATGAGGGTGAGGGAATGAAGGGACATTGTATAGACAAGACACCACTTGAGATGGGCCTGCAGCACCAGGCAGAAAGAAACCAGTGTTAAGAGGTGTGGAAGGGAGCCGACCTCAGGCCAAAGGAAGGACATAAACTACAACATGGAAGCCAGGCATGATGGTGCACACCTGTAATCCATGCACTTACTCTGGGAGGATGAGGGAGGAGAATCGTAAGTTTGAGTCTAGCCTGGGCAACTCAGCAACTTAGCAAGACCTTGTCTCAAAAATTTAAAAAAGGGCTGGGGATATAGCTCAGTGGAAAGGATCTGGATTCAATCTTCAGCATGCAAAAAAAAAAAAAAAAAAAAAGACAAGAAGAAGAAAACAAAACCCCAAAAAACAAACAACTTGGTGGGAGGAAAACACAGGGCAGGTGAGGAATACATTCAGACCCTTGTTTAAATGGAGTACAGTGATCAGATGACAAAAGGCAGCCAAAAAGGTGAGCTGTGGTGATGAGTTGAAATATATGAAATCTAGGATATGGGAAAGAGGGAAGCAGGCCATAATGAAGGTGAGAAGGTGTAACACGAACTGAATGATGCTTTATGAAGACACCAGGACAGCAGTATCAGGAGGACAGGCTGGAGGTGGGACAGCAATTCAGGTGACCTCAAAGTTAGGGCACAAGTCACATGGTCAGGCGAAGACACCTGATTGTGGGGCCCCTACCTTATCGGTTAATTGTATTGGCTCAAAATCCTGTAAAATTCCAGGCAGGTGAACGAAAGGATTTAAAACAGGAAAAGTATAAAGCAAGTTAAACATTAATAAACATCTTTATCTTTGGCTACATACTTGGCTGCAGCGCTACCCACATAAAGGAACAATCGAATGGAGATATGTGTGTTTTCCACAGAACCAAAGAGCAGAAAAATAAACAAAACAAGAATATCTCAGTCGAATGAAACGAAAAACCGCCTCTCATATTGCCTGAGGAATTCATAAAAAAAACAAAAAACAAAACAAAAAAAAACCCAAACTGAATAATCTGAATGGACTGAGATTCTCCAAGATCAGTGCTGGATTTTCCCCGTGTAATCTTTAATGCAATGTTTTGCAAGCACAAATGTCAATAATATAAAACAAATAAGCTGGGTAAATTCCAGCCATCTCTGGCATCAGTACAGAGTGTGAGAACAAAAGCAAGTGGAAAACAGAAGGCCGAATGAGGTTCGTTTTCATTCTGACATGTGTTCTGGGAGCTAAAGGGAGAAAAGGAAAGACGGGACAATGGGGAGACGGGGCAGTGTTTCTTGGGGGAGGCCTGGCCACACAACACAAGCCTCTGGATCAAAGGGAAGATCTGAGGAGAGCCAGTGCAAGTGGGCATGGTGAAGGCCCGCGGAGCCCAGCATCTGCCTGGAGCGGACCTGCCTAAGGTAAACAAGATGTCCCACCTCCAGCAACAGGAAACAAGTTCAGCCGTCCACCTCACACCATTGTCCATTGGTTGAAAATTATTAGAACTCTCATACTACTGAACAAAATGCTTTTGAATGCTCCCCTCTACCTAGTCCCCTTTCCCATGAGCAGTTCTCTATTTAATGCAGTCTGTGGTACTTAGAAAGACTGAGGTGTACTTAGGATTAGATTATGCTCTGCACACAGACTGTGCTCTGCATTTCCAAGGCTCCTTTACTGGAATCTTCCCCAGGATGTCAACCCTCGGTGACATCTGGCACACAGCACATGTTCCCAGGCCAACCCTTTGCTTGGCCAGCTACTCGGCCCCACCCCCTGGCACAAGCTAACTTTCAAATTCAAGTGTACTCAATGTTCTCTAGTTTCTCCACTCCTTTCTCCCCACCCCACAATGTTCTATGAAAAACCAAAACGGAATGGAAATGCAAAGCAGAGCCTTCCTGAGTTCCACTGCAGAGTGCTGGGCTGACAGTCAAATGAAAACAAGTAGGCTTTGGAAATGCTATTTTGAAAATATCCCCAAACAACCGAATAGTATTGACTAATGTCTGTACCCTGAGTCACCCCAATGTGACAAAAATAACAAGGTTCAAAGGGAGCAAGTGCACTAAAGATGGGTTACAATACCACCTTGGCATAGTGAACCACTGAAGTATCTTCGAGGCTCTGTCATGTCCATTCATTCAGAAACACCTCCTGAGGACCTACTAAGTCCTACTTAGGATGCTAATTAAGAGAAACACTAAAGCAAGGAAAACGTGGCTTTAGGGCTTTAAAATGTTGCCCGTGTGTTCCACCATATTTTTAGGGACACACATGTAAAGGGATAAAATTATTTTTCAAGTGCAAGGAAACAATAAGACACATACTGTAACACAGTGGTTACCCAGGGGGGGAGGCAGAGACAGGGATGTTGGAAGAGTATATGCACAGTTTCAGTGACGGTAATTCTTAAAGAGGGAGGAAGGTCACTAGTGTTTGCTAGTAGAGCTTACACTTACAGCTCACGCATACGTCCTATACGTTCTTTGTATGCACAGCCTCATATGTAATATTTAAAAAGAAAGAGGCTAACCACAAAAGTAAATCTAAAACAAAAGATAACAAAATGTTTGAGAGAATGAGAGACAAAAAGAAAGGAGAAAATGAAAAGGAAGAAGAGAAAAACAGGGTGCTCATCCTAAAAAAGTTCACATCCTTATAAAGAGTGGTCTAAAAATAATTATTAAGTATAACACAGTGACCATAGTAATACAATTTTTTAAAAACCCTCTAAGGCCCAGGTACAGGAGTACATGTCTATAATCCTAGCACTCTGGGAGGCTGAAGCAGGAGGACACAAGTTTGAACCCAGTCTGGGCAGCTTAGCGACTGAGTGAGACCCTGTATTAGAGTAAAAAGTGAAAAAGAGGTGGGCATGTAGCTCAGTGAGGTGGTCCTGGGTTCAATCTTGAGTACTACAAACAAACAAAAGTCTCTATACATTGTATTTTAGTTAGTAACAAAGGCACTTGAAGTTCAAATATTTAAGTGTCTGCACTTAAAAACCTAAAAATCTGGTTTTAGCCTTTGTAAGTGTCAGAATCGCATCGCACTCCCTGGGGTCCTCCCCAGGCCTCACTGCCTGGTTATAAAGTCCTCCTCTGTGCTCTCAGGAAACCCTGTGCTTCCCCCAGAAACATATCCCACGCAAACAGGGACCCCCGGTTTACAGCTGCATCCCAGCACCTGGCTTGTCAATACGTATTTGCTGAGACAACAAAGGAGTGGCACTAGTGGGTTCTGTTCAGTGGAAGGGTGGCTGAGTCTGACGAGAAAAGGAAGGGTGGAAATGACACACTGGAGAATCCCGGGCAAACCTCAAGAGTGACTGACCCAGCTTGGAGCAGGCAAACCCCTTTCCCACCCTGCTTCTCTGGGCCCCTCGGTCTACAGGACAACGGTGCGATCTGCAGACCTGTGACTATCGCATTGCATGAGCTGGTGCTTCCAAGCCTGCGGCACGGATCCTTCACTCCCTACCCTCACCCTGAGGAGGAAAGCGCTGGACGTCAGGCAGTAACCAGTATCAGGTTCAGGTGTAGCCTCCGTCTTTCAAGAACAGTGAGGCCCACTCCTAGTCTCAGCAGAAATCAGATCTTCCTGGCAGAGGCCTGCAAGAGCCGCCTATCTCAGCCTCGGAGGTGAGGACAAGGAGCCAAAGACTCAGGGAGATCAAGTTTCCCTGAACAATGTTACTGCTGCATAAGGCATGGGAACACCCTCCACCTGAAACTGCTGGATGGAAAACTCAGCAAATAGAGCTGTTAACTGAGAACTAAGAAGCTCCCCACAGGTCAACAGAAGGGTATGACCCCCAACTCCTAAGGGCGGCAAGTACCTAACTAACGCCTGACACATCCTGCACCCACACTGTGCGCGCCCACCTGCGTGGCCAAGGGCAGTGGAAAAGAAAGTGGGGCACTGTTTCAGTCACAGACCAACACAATACAGGTAAAAGCTCACCATGTTAGTGGAGAGGTTGCCAAGGACTTAATTTTTGTCTTGAAACATTAGAAAAGAAGATTTATTCTAACTAAATCTCCTGAGTGATGCTGAGTATGAAATTATGTTTAGCAAAACACATTCAGTATGTGTACAGCTGCATTGCTTCCAAGTCCCCAACCTCTAGAGCCCTCCCTTGAGACCACATCCTACAAACGGTCCCCCTGTTCCCACTCAAGTGAGATGGCGCAGTCCTTCCTGCACGTGCCATGTTCTTTCCAAGGCAAACAGATGGAAGGAAGAGAATATGCCAGAAAGAAAAACGACATTAAAATAAAGCTGCAAAACATAATCTAGGTCAAATCTTCATGAGCTTTAAAATCAGCACCAGTGGCTCTGCACATATGGCACTTTTAAACTTTTTGGGGGCTCAAATGTCAGACAGTATTAGCGCAAAAGGAAAAAAATCCCAGCATGGGGTCTGTTTCTTTTTAATATCGATTCATCAATCATTTCCCATCTCTTCCTCTTCCACCATTCCTCAAACTTTCAGTTTAATGAAATTACTCTTTACAATATGCCATTGACCACATCTGAACAGAAATCCTTTCAGGAAAGGAAGTGAACTTAAAAAACTTGAACCTACAGTTTAACTGTCACATTTCTAATTCAAGTAATAAATATTAACTAGAATTTTGCTATGGCCTAGTTTCTTTTATCGTACATCTCCACTGTGGTATCCTACATATCCTGTGTGTTAGTAGTAGCAAAATCAACTGGCAAACATTTTATTGTATTTATGTCTAGCCATTTGACAAACTATAAAGCCACACTTTTGAAAAGGGAAAAAACCTACTGAATATTTTGTTTTGTGATACTAACATTCTCATGTACATTGAATCCTACAATTCCCTTCAAAATGCCAAGTACATGTAGGTTTTCAGAATTTAGTAGGAAACTTGACAGGCTGAAAAAGAATCAAATTAAGGAATTGCTCAAAATGTCAGCTGAAAGATCCCTTGACCCATATGCATTGTAAAAATGATGGTGATGATGCACATTATAGTCGTAATTCAAAAACAGCTAACATTCTTATATGCCATGTGCCATGGATTGTGTCACTGAACTATCAAGGCAGTCTTATCTGATACATACTATTATTATCTGCACTGTGAAGAAGAGGGAACTAACAATTTTAGAGATACGTGAACATTTTGAGGTTGGATAAAAATCTCACACATTTCTGTTCTTAGAGACAGGTGGGAGAGAGAATTCATCAGACACCCTGGGAGAGGGATATGAGCCCTTATACTAATAATTAGGTGGAACCTTGGATAAAATGCCACTGACATAGTTCCCAGGTCTCCAAAGTCATGATCTCTACCGCATTTACCATGCACCCATGTTTGTCCATTGTCCAGCTATTGATGGAAATCATACTGACAGAATATTAAAGCAAGGCCTTAAGGTCAGCCTCTGTGACAGAGTTGGGACAGAGCAGTCATCACTACATTCACATTCTCAGAGGGTGGCATGCTTTCATCATTTGGGGAAATTAAAATTAAGCCACAACTAATTGCTGGAAAAGATAGCATCGGTTTTCCCTTTGCTTGGGCGGTCAGGAGTATAGAAAAGAGAAGAAATGTATAACCTAGCACAGTGATCTGCGCTCACTCTTACGATTAAACACAAGTGTCCTATACCATGTTAGTCTATGTTTTGTTGTTTGTGGTTGCTAGATGCCAGCTCTCTGCTGTGGGCAATCTAAAATCCTCAATTACATACAATTTGAAGGTGCGGAATTGGAGTTGGGGATACCATGTGTGTAGTCTTTCTCATATTTCTGCTAATTTTAACACCACAGGCATTAATCATCTGCCCAGCACATGAAATGAGCTTTAAGATGACTCGTGTCTTTTCCAACATTGGTAACCCAACCCTTATGCTCTTGGAATGTACAGTAGAAAGGAAGTATTAGCTCGAATCAGTTAATACAATTACAATTTTTCCACATCTCAATTCCATGGACTCGAGGAGTTTTAGAATTTCTACTGGATGCCATGTGAGAAAAGCAAATTAAAACGAGTCCAAGGGATGTGCTCTGAATAATTTTCATAGTGAACCAGCAGACATGGGCATTCCTTTTCTTAATCACATGAGCAGGTCCTCTCTTGATAATAAATACATTGCATCTCAGCCTACACAGAGGCCCACTGCAAACTGTGTGCAGTGCCAATTAGCATTAATTGTGGCCGTGTTCTATTCCCCTAGCTCACCACTGCTAAGGCCACACTTGGTATTTACAAATGCAAGATGCGATGCTCAGGGTAAGAAGAGCCTTCAAAAACACAACTGTCCTGAGTCAATCTTTTTTTTTTTCTTTGCATCAAATTACGCAAACAGATTCACATACAAGCAGGAGTATTTGAAACAATATTTATGTATAGTTGAAAGATTTTAACAGCATTCAGAATATCTAAAAGGTGGAGTTGAAAATTTGTCTTTCATATACATTTTTAACCTACTACAACTAATTTACACACACACACATGCACACATGCATGCACATAGAGGATATCCTCTGTGATCCAATATAATTATTTACTTACTGTGACTAATACTACTTACTTAGAAGGTAAGCTCCGTAGACTTTCATGGCAAACACTGCCTCTGCAAACAGCCTCCCACCACAGGCTGGGGTATGTCTTCTGCAGAAATACAGTGTGTGCAGCTCATCTCTCTGTAGAGTACAGTCTCAGAGTGGGGTATCCATGGAGACTGAGCCTCCTGCATGTGCAGGGCAAGGAAGTTACTCTGCTGGGCACCATAGCAACAGGAGGCAGAGGGAGAGCTGGCCTATCAGGGAAGACCACAGGGCCTTCTCCCTGGCGACTGCAGCATTTGAAATGAATCCACTGCCCTCATGAATGGACACAAAGCATTGGAAGAAATACCAAATTGTAAAATAGAAGTAAATGTCTATACAACCATCAAGGCTAATCCTTTGACAACACTGGGACAACACACGTAAATTTTTCTACATTGATTATAATATCCCAATAAGCAAGTAAAAAAATTACATCAACACCCCCACACATCCCTAAATGTAATGGCAAACATGTGACATTTTGAGGAAAATGCTTGGGTACTTAATGAATTTCAGCTATTTAAATATGCAAGGCACTGCCTAGAGGAGAGGAACAGGGCAGTTCTGTTCCTCTGAGGGGAAAAGATTGAATTGAGGGCTCTCTGGGACAACTGAAGGCATATTCCTTCCAAACAGGAGCTTTCTTGAAGTAAACACATTTCTTGGGCTTTCACTGAAGCTCTCTGCTATCTCAGAACAATTCTTACTAATGAGGCATCTATGGTAAAACAGGGCAATGCACACGGGATGGTGAGGGAACACTAAAAAGCCTTCAAGTTGTGCTATTTGTAAGCTTTTCTCACTTTTCATTTTATAACGATAATGACAGTGATCATATTGAGCACATACTCTGTGCCAGGGAAATATTGTCACTACAAATGCAGCCTCTAGTCCGGTGTTGACAATGACTCTTACAAAGAGGATGTGCATATTTAGCTTTCAGTCTTGGGCAGCTTTACGTGATGAATACTCTGCTGTATATCTAACATCTTTTATGAATCTCACAGCAATATGAGAAGCTGTTATTTCCCCATATTATAGTTTAAAAATGTTTCCTTACCACATAAAATAAATGCTCTCTCCCATCAAATCCCCTGCCCACCTACTGCTGTGTAGGTGACCCAGCCCACACTATCTCCCAGTCTAAATACAAGGTATTTTTTCCTTCCACAATTGCCTCTCTGAAAAGAAGTCCCCTTCTATTAAAGTTTTTCCAATGCCTCTTATTGTAGGGCTCTCTCATAACTACCTTCTTGGAACAAAAAGTGCCATTTAAAAAGACACATCAGTCTCAAGTGGCTTCAGTCTGTGCTAGTTTTGGTGGCCTTCAGAGGTCAACTGACCAGATGGTTTAAAATGAAAGAGACAGGGAAATGCAAAAGCAGATTTTCTAATTATTCCTGAGGTAGGACCCCCGCAAACGTCACTTCAATAGTGACACAGTCAGTGGCTCACTCACAAAACCCTATCTCGCTGTCTGACTCAGGAACTGAATATCCTCCGAGAGTGAAGGATACTTATACACACCTACCGCAGAGGAGCCAGCTGTCCCCACGCTACGCGGAGGGCACTGTGACAGTCTGCTGGTGTTTACTGTGCCTGCCTCCATTCTCTCCTCCTATAATAACAGGTGCCCATTTGACTAAGATGTCCTGGGATATAATTGGAAATGACATGTGGCATTGCTTCTTCCTGACCCTACAATGACTAGGTGAGCGCCCCTGCTCCCTTTCCCCCTCCTTTCTGCCAGTCAGGTGACAGCCAATCTGGTCCCCAAAAAGGAAGACAAGGGTGACGATGGCCTAGCTGCCTGTCAGCCTGGAGCACCCGAACACTTACAGGCTACCTTGCAAGAGACAAACACCTGTCTAGTTCTGACCTTTGTATTTTGGGGTCCTTCTGTTACAGTAATCTAATCCATTTCCTACCTGCAGATTCGAAACAGTGACCAATGAGAGAGATGTGGGTTCAAAATTGCTTCATCTCAAACAAACTGGATAGAAGCCAAGAAGACTTGCTCTGGGAAAGTCAGATGAGTTAAAAAGTATCTCAGTTAAGAAAAATTGAATAAAACATTTAAATAACGTGCATAAAAGCAATGCTTCTAAGCTAATAATGGAGTATAAATATGTTTAACTAAAACCACGAACTAAAAAAAACATTGAAAATTGACTGTCTCATATCTCTAAGGCTCACTGGAGTTAGCAAGCAAACATTTTAACCTCGTGAGGAAAATGGAGCCCTTATGGGCCGTCAAATGAAAGCTGCACCTCTGCACCTGTCTGCTTCCTCCGCCTCCACCCCAGGCTACGCCTTCTAAATTTAGTGTCTTGCTGTCAGTTTCACCTCTTGATAACCCAAGCTCTACTGAGCCACCAGAGACATCTCAAATGCAGTCATCGTTTTCTCTCCTTACCTCACTGCCAGTGCCCTCTGCCCGTTCCCTTCCTCACTCTGCTTGGCCACCACCTGTGCATGCCCCAGACCCTCCCCAAGCACGAAGGGGGACAGCTAAGCTCTCAGCTCAATGTCACCTCCCCACATGCTCCCCGCCCCCCATCGCCCTCCATCCCACTGCATCAGCTTGTTTCCTCTGTCACTGTCTGAACTGTCCTGCTGTACGCTCATCCACCTTTCACTGCCCAAGTTAAAGAGAGGTACGGGGAGAACAGGGTCCTGTCTGTGCTTTAGCTCCTCTATCATTAATCCCTAGAACAATGGGGTCAGCACACTGAAAATGACTGATGAATATCTGTGGAATGAATGAATGAATAAAAGCTAGTTAAGTGCACAGCTAAGAGTCAAACCTAGGTTTAACAGAAACCTCTCTTTAACCGCATGGTGAAGTGAGAGTTCGCGTCCTCTTAGACATTCACACAGTGATCATCTAGCAACGTTACAAACATTCTAGTCCATGCATCTTGGAATGCAAGTGTGTGGTAGCCTTGTTCTTTTTTTTTTTTTTTTTTCTGATTTTTTTGAGACAGGGTCTCACTATGCAGCCCGGGCTGGCCTTGAACTCTTGGCAATCCTTCTGCCTCAGCCTCCTAAGTGCTGCGGTTACAGGTGTGCGCCACCACGCCGGCTGTAGCACTGTTCTGGAAGCAATACCTCACTAAACAAGGCCTGTGTTCTCTTGGCTGCTATCAGATACAAACTTTGGTGGTAGGAGAGTTAACTCAATGAGTTACCCAAGGGAATGTTATGCTGCACAACACACACCTTTCTGGTAATAACCTTCCATACACCCAAACACCTCCCAACAGACTGTACGGCGAGGAAGCCAGCGAGGCCAGCACATGGCTGCCTCTGCCCCCTCCCTGCCGGTGCCTGCGCTCCTCTGCCCACACCCACAGTTCCTTTGCCCGCGCCTTCAGGTCTCTGTCTGGTTTCTGGATAACACAACCCTCCTCGTGCCCCTTAAGGCACAGGAATGGCTCCAATCTGTTGCCAGTGCAATGCATTTCGTGATACTCTGCCGGATCCCTTCACGTCCATGCCTTTGCAGACAGTCTCTTCAACACGAGCTCCTCAATTACAAGAGGTGGAGGGGGAGCCAACCTAAAGCATGCATCTGCACGATTTGCAACTCTTGGTCAATCAGTCTGCACATAAAAGTCAGTTCCAGGGTTGCTTCCATTATGCTGATAGTTGATAAGCAGTTCGGGGGTGGGCGTGTGGTCTGCAGGAGCTTCTTTCTTAATGCACTGGAATCTTAGGAAGCGTCTGGCAGGGCCCCAGGTCAGTGGCTGAGAACCCTAGACAGGCAGTAAATCCTAGTAGACCCGGATCTGGATGGAAGTTGTCTTGCGGAAGAAGAGGACCGTGAGTCACTAATTCCTAGGGAAAACCCATCAAGGTCCATTCGGCACCAGTATGCTGATTGGTGCACGATCAGAAGCCCAGCGGGGACACAGGCATACAGTAAACATGCGAACCTGCCCCAGTCGCAGATTCTCAAGTCCACTTGCTGCACTCACAATTTATTTTACCGGTTTGGTCCCTGCTGGGGAGAAGTGACGGATTATAAAAAAGTCCACCACATACGTGATCTGTCTTTTCCTGTGTAAATACCCTTTTTCTCAGGGTGAAAGAAAGTTTCAGAGGTTCATTTCAGTGTAAATGCAAAAGCTGTTGCTTGACAAAAATTAATGTCCTTTGATTAAGATAGTATTCATGAGAAGCCAGGAGTTGTGGTACACACCTGTAATTCCAGCACTCCAGGAGGCAGAGGCAGGAGGACTGCAAGTTCTACTCATGCATGGACAACTTATCAAGACCCTGTCTCGAAATAGAAAAGTTAAAAAGGGTTGGAAATGTGGCTTGGTATAAAGGCCCTGGGTTCAATTCCCAGTACTGCCAAAAAACCAAAAAAAAAAAAAAAAAAACCAAAAACAAAAAAAGGTATTCATGATATGCAGCACAGCATATAAAACATTTCAACCAGTAAAGCCTAGTTCATGATTAAGTGGAAATGACCTTCACATTTCTTTAGTGTTCACATTTTCAGAGTTTATTTTACTGATCTGCATCTGAACTGCCTTTTGTATTCAACTTTCTGTACTTCACTGAAGTTACACTAAAGGCTCACTGATTTTGCTATCAGAAATAGCATCTACACTTGGGACTATATAAGCTAATTTGTAAGAATAAGAATTTTAGGGCCCTACAAACATTAAAGAAAAATAATTCATATTTCATGTCAGCACATCTTTCTTAATTATCACACTCTCCTACTGCAATTAAAATTACTTCTTTGAAAGTGGACCTTACAACCATTGCAGTGGGTAAAAGTTAGGAACAAGACTACCCTGCAAGCTGTGTGACCCTGGATGAGTTACTAAACCTTTCTGTGCCTCAGTGTCCCTATCTGTAAAATGAAGGATAACGATATCCCCCCTCCCTTTTTTTGCAATGATATTAGGATTAAATAAAGTATTTGGAATTTTGCCTGGCATAGTCAGTGCTCAATAACTATTAGCTTAAAAAATGAATAATATTTCTGAGTATAATTCAAGCTCACAATTACATCTAATATATCCTTCTAAGTATTTTCATATGCCTTTCAGTCTCTGAAATAGATTACAATCTATATTTGAGGCTGGGCTTTGCTACTGGAAGACTTGCTTACGACCGATGAGCTATTGGAAAAATAATGCCATGTCACAGAATGTAGAAAGTTTCCATTACCAAAATCATCCCTTTCAGCACTAATATTTTAATTTTTTCCATTCTGTAGGAATATTTCTCTCACACTTAAAACATGTTTTGCCTTTATATATGTCATTTTTTTTGCCAGTTCCACCATCATAATGGCTTAGTCTGCTCCTACATCGATTATCGAACTAAAGATTACAAAGATGTATGTATGTATGTATGTATGTATGTAAGTACTGGGGTCAGACCCAGGGTCTTTGCACTGAGCTACATTCCCAGCCCTTTTTAAATTTCGAGACAGCGTCTTCCTGAGTCACTAAATTACCTTAGCTGGGCTTGAATTTGTAATCCTCAAGCCTCAGCCCACCAGAGTGCTTGGATTACAGGTGTGTGCCACCACGCCCTGCTGCTACGAAGTTTTAAAAGCTGACAATGGCCTAAAATACTTTAAGGCCACTAGAGTTCTTAGAGGCTTTCATCTGCTCTTTCATATTTTCCCGTCTGCTCATTACCAAGCCATCAGCTGTGAATTCATACTTTTGCCAATTTCCTTTTACATCAGGTATTTCTCTCATTTTCTGTCAATGGAGATCACTTTAGAATTTATTTCAAATAAATACAAACTCTGTGTGCGAGTTTCAGGGGTTTTCCTGTAAATAAAGTGCATGGAATTTGTGAAATCTTTATTAAGAGGCTGAGGCAGGAAGATGGCAAGCTCAAGTTCAGCCTGCATAACTCAGCAACTCAGTGAGACCCTGTCTCAACACAAAAACTAAAAAGGGTTTGGGGATGTAGCTTAGTGTGAATTCCCGGTACTACCTTAGTGGGTTCAATCCCCAGTACCACCAAAAATAGGAGAAAAAAAGCTACAAAGGACCAACAGGAACACGAGGCAAGGAATCAATTTAATCTTTTAAAAACCCATTTTGCAGATGTGGAGCACAAAGTTTCAAGAAGATAACAGCTGAAGATCGCGCAGTGGTAGGGAAATCTGAACATCGTATGTTGGACTCCAGAGTCTGGTGGTTAGAAATTGTCCCCTCTCCCCCGCACACACTGTTTTCTCCCAACACGTGAGGTGACCTAGGGAGAAGCTGTCTAAACTGAACAGTTCTCCTTGAACCACCCTAAGTAGCGCAAGTTATCACTGTATGTAAGAATGGCCCACCCCAGCTACGTTGCTGGCCTGTTATTTTCCTCGGCGGAATTAACTTTGAAGTGGAGATGGTGCTCATGATAAGAACGGAGACACCTGTGGGCTCTGGCTGTGTGTGAAAGCATCAATCACTAACCGAGTTGGTGCCTTGAGTTTCCCAGCAAACGCCTCTGACTGTGGGAAATCGGTTTTGAAAGTAACCAATCCCTGGCTATTGTCGTGAGGTTATTACAGTGCAGCCTGGCCAGGTCTCAGATTTCAATATTCTGGTGGTGTCTGGTGACAAGGAAAACTAACTTGGTTTGAATGCTGCAGAGATACAGTGACATCTTTCAAATGCAGATTTCAACAGTTTGGTCTCTAAATGTAGATTTCTTTTAAATTATAGTGGCCTTAATCCTTTGCTCTTTACTTATCTCCTTAATCGCCTCTGATGGTGTTTTTTCTTTTATATTTTCCGATTACTGTATTGGTTTAACTTGTGTTAGAGGTGTCTCCTCACCTCTCCAAGGGTAGAGAAAGGATTCAGTATTTGTATTTGTTCTTTTTTTTTTTTGGTACCGGAAACCGAACTCAGGACCTCACGCTTGCCAGGCAGGCTCTTATGCCACTGAGCTGTATCACTGGCCTAGTATTTGTATTGTAAAACAGTGCCAGGGGATCTTTCTCTCCGGTGAGTTAAGATACTCCCCAAGTAATAAATCGAGCAGTAAAGTTGGCTCAGGGATTGCCACTTAATGTACTGGCGCAGTAATCCAACTAGGCCTTTCATTTCTGGATAAAAAACACTGCGGACAGGTGGGGCATATGGGAGAAGGAACGTCGCCACCCCGGATTCCTCAGAGTCCCCTTTGCATCAGTATTACTGTCTAGATTCTGCATTCTGCCTTAAATTACAAATTCCTCCCAAAGTAGGATGATGTCTTGTCATTTTTGCCCCATCTACTCCGTTTCTTTCACACTAAACATTATCGCTTGGACAAATCGTACATTCTTTCCCATTTAAGTATCTTTTGGGCATCTACTTTATGACAACAATATTAGACTCTGGAGATTCAGCTTTGAATGTTTTGTTGAATTCTCAATAAAAGGAAAATAGGAGAACACAAAGCCATTGTCCAAATGGACCGCAGGAATGTTTTTTCTTGCTCTTGTTGGTGACTTTTAATTAAATCTGCATAGCTATTAAGTGATGGAAGCCAAAATGACAGGAGGCGCATGGCCTCCAGGAAGCTTCCAGAAGGAGTCCCTGCCTGGCAGGCAGGGGCTTCCTGCTGCCCGCGCCGCAGGGCCCTGTTGGCAAGGTCGGGGCTTGCTCATTGCTCAGCTCACCTTGCAAGCCCTTCCCAGCATCCTGTGACGTATCTCCTTTCTCCTTCTGCCTGGCAGACTCTGGGAACAGTATCCACTCTTTATCTTAGGGACCTCACAGGCATTTTAATAACTCCTTTCTGAGGAGAACAACAGACCTCCAGAATCTAGAGCAAGGGACCTAAAATGGGTTTGGGTTACTTACTGTTAAAGAGCCCCTGAGCAGCTGTATAAGAGCCTCTAATTGCTTGCTATTTTAATAAATTGGTATTGGTTTTAATGAGTCAGTTTATTTTAAAAAGTAGAGCATGAATCAAGAGCTGAAGATGGGGGGGCCGGTGAGATGGCTCAGCGGCTTAAGCACCTGCCTGGCAAGCGCGAGGGCCCGAGTTCGACTCCCGGAACCCACATACGAAAAAGGGGCTGGTGATATCGCTCAGTGGCATGGGCGCCTGCTGGCGCGCGAGGTCCTGAGGTCGACCCCCCGGTACCCACAAAAAAAAAAAAAAAAAGAGCTGAAGATGGGCTTTGGCTGAGGGGAGAGGATCAAGCGGGGCCATGGAGGAAGTGGACCATTTTAACCCAAGAGCAGGACCTTCTTGCTGTCTAACAGATGATGTCTCTGCAGTTTATAAACTTTGGCATCAGCCGAGGGACTTGAGACGTGCTTCCAGGATTTCCTCTCTTCACATTTATGAGACTGACGGGTTTATTCTGCCCAAAGTTCAGAGAACTACAGGTCATGGTACAGATTTTTCTCAAATACAAAGAGCACACTGTAACAGAATTGGGTCCCCTTCAAAAGCTGCAGAGTTTTTCAACGATGACATTAAGAATCTCAGACAACGAAGAAATTCTAAGGATCTCTTTACCTTGGTTCAGTACAGGTAAATAAAAAGATCACAAAGTGAGTACTGCCGAAGTGACATTCATACCTATGAGCAGTTAAACCAGAGCCTGTTGACGAAAGCTTTGTTTCAGGCTCTGCCCTCGGGCAAGAGGCATTAAACTATGATTCATAAATCTTAATAAAGGACACCCATGAAACTTTTGAAATAGTATGATATTTTGGACACATAGGCATTTCTTTTCTAAAGCATAAGTCCTTAGCCCCATAATGGGGTTAGTGGCTTTATGAGAAGAGAAAGACCTGAGCTGGCGGACTTCCTTTCTTTCACATTTGATGTCCTCCTTCATGGTATGATGAAGGAAGAAGGCCTTTGCCAGATGCGGGTCCCTTGACCTTGAACTTACCAGCTTCCAAAATTGTAAGAAATACATTTCTTTTCCTTCTACATTTTTCAGTCTTGGGTATGGCATTATAGCAACACAAAACAGACTGAGGCAAAGGGCTATAATAAAAAAAAATACAGACAGTAACAAGTGTTAACCAGGATGTGGAGACACTGGAACTCTCATGTATTGCTGGTGTGAATGTAAAATGGTTTATCCATTTTGGAAAAGAGTCTGGCAGATTGGCAGTCCCTTAAAATGTTAAATGTTGAGTTAGCGTAAGTGCTACAAACTTCTTTCCTATGCATTTACCCAAAAGAATTGAAAACATGTTCACACAAAAACCTGTACAGCAAGGTTCATAGCACCATTGTTTATAATAGCTAAAAACTGGAAACAACCCAAAAGTCAACTATGAACAGATAAATGAAATATATCACCTCACAAAGGCAAGATGTTAATAACAGGAAGCAGGAGGTAGTGACAGTGAGAGGATATCTGAGAACTCTCAATACTCTCCACCCAATTTTTCTATAAACCTGAAAATGATTTTCAAAAAACTTATTTTAAAATGTGGCACATACATACAAAGGAATATCGCTCAGCCATAAAAAAGAATGGAGTACTGATACGTGCTACACTGATGAACCTTGAAAACATTATTCTAAGTGAAAAAAGACAAAAAAGGCCAAATAATGTATGATTCTATTTGTATGACATGTCCAGGAAAATACAAATCCAGAGAGAGACAGAGAGAGAGAGAAAGACAGAGAAAGACACAGAGAGACAGAAAGAGACAGAGAGAGGCAGAGAGAGAGACACAGAGAGAGAGAGAGAGACAGAGAGAGACAGGGGGGGGCAAGCCAGGGCTGGGGAGGAAAAGAGAATGGAGAGTGAATGTTGATGGGTATGACGTTTCGTTGTGGGGGGAGAAAAAATGTGAAGAGTTAGATAATGCTAATGTTTGCACAACAGTTTGAATAGACCCACTAAACTGTACGTTAACTAGGAGAATTTATCTATATGTGAATTCCACCTCAGCTTAAAGAAAGACAACTGAACTGAGGCACAAAGTGAGGCAGTTCTGGCCTTTGAGTGCACAAGACAAGAGTTTCATGGATTGGCCATGCGATTAGTTACATGACATTCTTTAGCTCATTGCCTCTTTCTTACACTTTAAGGTGCCTTACCCTTTCTACAGTCCTCATTTCTCTCTTTTATATGCTGTCTTCATTTCCCCGTTGTGTATCATGCCTTTTCTTTTTCATATTATTCCAAAACAAAGGACTATTAATTCTTTTCTTTTTCACACAGTGTTTTTGCTCTGAAATGCAATGATACTCTCTTTGGTGGACCAAAGCAAGATGAAGAATAAACTATTATGACAGACCATGCAAATTAATTATTCAAGAAACACAAAAGCTGACAGAGATGCTAGTATCCAACGAAGAGGATTCAGGACCAAGCCTTGACCCCATCGAAGTGAAACCATCTGTAGCCCCTTGCATACCACTGTCATCAAACAAAAACCTGAAGACAAACATGGAGTGAAGTCTCATGCAAGCCACCAATTTGTCTTTCAACAGAAATAAGTGTAGCGTAACTATGAGTGTTAAAGAAAAGAATGCAATATGGAGGTTGTCTCCAAATGCTAATGTTTGGTTTCCTTGACTTTAAAATTATCACTTCAGTTTTTCTAAAACTGTATCAGTTTATATTTCTGAGATACCAAATATTTATTTATATTTGCAAATTCTGAAAACCGACTTTTTCTGATGCTCATGGCATTTCATTCATTACAATAATCGTCTTCATTTTACCTTGTGGCATTTGATATTTTTTAATTATTGAAAATCTATACACATATGTAACATCATCTTCATATTAAAGAAAATAAAATAGCCAAGTTACCAAGTGAGCCCAGCTCCAGTGCATCCAGATAAACTGTTCTGTACCAAGCAATGTCTTTTATTTCTTAACTTATTTTATTAAACTAGAATCAATTATATACTTTAAATGTCTATTAGACTATCCAGTATATATTTCCTATTTTAGCATATGTGCTGCCGAAGCAAGCATCAGTATGTATTTCCTCAACTTGGTTTCTTTTAAAAAAATTTGTTATAATGGATAACATTATTATATTTACTCAATTATTAATAACTGTTACACAAAATAGTCCACTCCACACTCTACCTACTTTAAAACTGTTTCTATGTAATGGGTACAGAATATAGTTGTTTTGTTTCAAACAGAAACACGAAGTGTCCATACACTTACCTGGCTTGATGAGGCCCGACTTCAATTCTTTCTTATGCCGCGCTGACGGGACGCTTCCCTCCCCAGGAATCCCAACCATGCATTTCTTTCTGGTAAAGTCTTCATCACTTCCAGGGCAAAAGCCAATGGGGCTGTTTCCGGTGTCTGAGGGCGTCTTCACAGGAGACACTGACTGGCTGCTAGGACAGCCTGTGTCATCTAGGAGACAGGAATTAGTAAGAGTTTCATGAGGAGGGGAAAATTAATGATGGCAACGAGAAGCCGTGCAGGGCCCTGCCAGGCCCACAGGTGCACATATGGCTCACACGCATGCACTGTCCGTGAGGTCCAGGTCAACTGCCATGTAGGACCTTCTCTATGACTTTTAGTTTTTCATATTTGGGCCACTCATGTTAACAAAGAAAACAAAAACTATTGTAAGACGACGCTTTGAAGAACACCCTACAAACGTTTTGATTACAGATAATTCTATAACACTTATATATATATATTTTTTTTTTTTTTTTGTGTGTGTGTGTGTGTGGGTACCAGGGGGTCGACCTCAGGACCTCGCACGCCAACAGGCACCCGTGCCGCTGAGCGATATCACCGGCCCCTTTTTTCGTATGTGGGTTCCGGGAGTCGAACTCGGGCCCTTGCACTTGCTGGGCAGGTGCTTAAGCCACTGAGCCATCTCACCGGCCCATAACACTTATATTTTATATTTTGAAAACATAAATGTATGTTTGAATGCTTCACAATAGTATAATTCTGGGCCGTATCTGTCCACTGGTTTTTGGATGGGGTTAGTAATAAAAAGTTCACTAGAACCACTCAGGATTACTAGTGTGTGCAATTCAGAGCTGCTTATGTTAGGAAAACAAGGAAACTTGAATATTATTGATATATCCAGTTTTTGATCACTTAGCCCATCAATTAGTTCAGGGAATTTGACAGGTAAGCCCTCTGGCTTTAGAAGTTCAAGGAAGCAGAAAGGAGTAACCCTGTTTTATCACACACACACCCAACCAAAAATACATCCCTCTGATACATTTGTCTAGAGTACACTACTGAAATGAAAATGATATTCACATTAGAAACATTTTCTTAACTTTCAAACTACAGATTATTATTACCAGGGTCATTACTTTAAGTTAATATGTATGATACAAAGCATAAATGCTTCTTAAGCAAATAGGAAAGTCATACTGCTGCCTCTTAAATTCTCTTAAATAAATTCTTCCATTTATTAAAGTATTTATGATAGCTGGTTAACTGATTTGTACTTTGGTGAGGAGAATGTACTGGAACTTAAAGCCAAATCAATATTACTTAAAAATGTGCCGGGCCGGTGAGATGGCTCAGCGGTGTAAGCGCCTGCCTGGCAAGCGCGAGGGCCTGAGTTCGACTCCCAGAACCCACATACGAAAAAGGGGCCGGTGATATCGCTCAGCGGCACAGGTGCCTGTTGGCACACGAGGTCCTGAGGTCGACCCCCCGGTACCCACAAAAAAAAAAAAAAAAAAAGAAAAGCAATTTTGTGAAAAACATCGGTAAAACATCTTGGTTTAGGGTGAACGTAGCTATGGAAATTATGTTAGATCTTTTAAATTGTGGTGTGTATATGTCTAAAAGTTGTGGGTTTTTTTACCCAGAAAAGATCTGCTTTAATAGATACGTGCTTGAATTATGTTGATGAAAACTTTCATCCTATTAACAGCTCTTTCAAGTACCAAAAACAAAACTCATGAATCTCATTTAATGATAAGAACAGCGGTACTGACATGACCCTAGGTTACCTACTTGCCTGGTAAATCGTGTTAGTACAACATTTTAAAAGCTAATATAATATCAGGATCACATAACTGCCAACAAAAGAATAATTACTTAAAATTGTATTCCTTTTCTCTTTCAAAAAGATTAAGAAGCTTGTTTGTGATAATTTTGATACTTTCTATAGTAATAGACATGCATAAATCAGAACAAAAAATAACTGATGTACATAATTTAAATGCTCTCCTAAAATAAAACACAACTTACTATTTTAAGAAACAATACTAGGGGATGGCTCAGCGGCGTAAATGCCTGCCTGGCAAGCACGAGGGCCCGAGTTCGACTCCCGGAACCCACATATGAGAAAAGGGCCAGTGATATTGTTCAGCGGCGTGGGTGCCTACTGGCATGCGAGGTCCTGAGGTCGACCCCCGGTACCCACACACACACACACAAAAAATGCCTACTCTAACTGGTCAGTTAGTAGTAAATTTTCATTACTAAGTAATTTCTTCATTGTATGTAAATATTTTGATGTTATTGTAGTAACTAGACAAAAAGAATGAAGATATATACCATTAATTTTTAGGTTTATTAATTTTTTATGACTGTTAAGGTAACCAAAATAATTTGCCTTCTATCAAAGGCTATCTTACACCACCACAGCTGGAATAAAAACAGAAACAGAACTAGGCCTGAATAAAATATGCTGAGTGCCTGAATTATAGCTAGAATCCGTCTGAGAAAGAATGGCCATTTCTTCACTTCTGGCTCAGATTGCACTTATTATTATGAAATATCCCAGTTCCTAGAACAAAGTGAATTTGGCACTAATAAAACGATTTGTTTCTCTTGGTGTCTTTTCTTGACTTTTGGACACATTCATATCCACAGGACCTCCGTGGTCTGTTCTTGGAAATGAGTAGTGTTTAGCACACTGCTCGTGCTTCCCGCCTCACGGCTTCTGTGACTGTGCAGGTCCTTTCTGAACTCTGATGCCAGTGACGAGACCCCTCCCTTGGCTGCTACTGCTAGTTCACTGCTTACTGTCCCCACCTTTCCCTTATGTTTCCATGTTCGCTCCTTCAATCCAAAGAAATCCGAGCTCTGCTCTAAAGGTGCGAAGTTGCTAATGACTCAGCCGGACTCTAGGAACTTTACAAGGCTCCACTGGCTTGCACACTGCCTCAGAGAGTGTTTCTTGATTCCTACCCCCAAACAGATAAACGAATGAGGTCTAATCCCTTAAAATTACCTGTTGCCTTTAAAAAGTATTCCCTATGAGTCACCTCTGTAAGTTACTTCTTTTCAAAGAGAGAGAACTCAAATAAATAAAAATGTATGTTTTAGAAATTCTAAGAAGTCATTTATCTTGACAACTTTCAGACTCAAAAGGATGAAACGAAATGATTTCCAGGATTGAGAAACAGTGCTGAGAAATGCTATCAAAATTATAGGTTAAGCACACAGAAAGGCAAGTTAGTTTTGTTTAGTTCTATCAACAATTTTCAGGAGTTAAATAAGAATAAATACGTACACACCATGTTTTTAGTCCTACTACCATCACAGATTAAGTGATGGGACTGGTTAAAAATTACAAGCTGGAATTAAGGTAGTGGCAGTGTGGAAATGGCAGCAGCAATTTTTCACCGGAAGTGCATGCTCACCTGTCATCAATATTTGCAGTCTGTATCTCCAGGGGTAGGGAATGAGAAGATGAATACCTAAACAAATCCTGAACTTTGGATACCACTTAAAGTATCTGAATTACTACGTAAACATCTCTTAGCTGTCTACCATTGTGGTTCACAGGAAGGGGAAAAATAAGAATATAAGACACGTTCTTTCATTGGTTAAACGAACGTATCACAGGCATACCCAGTCCCCATTCTGATGGAGGTTATGCATAAAGGCAAAAGGAGTTGATATGTATTACTTGTCTTACACAGTTCTTACAAACTGGTAAGTCTGTTCAACTAATTGCTTTCCCAAGAAAATCAATGAATTCTCAGAGAAGCCTGGGATATTTGCCTGTTTTGTGTAATGGGACAAATACTACCAAAGGAATCTAGTTGATGAAGGCCAAAGTCATTAATTTTCCTACTGTAGAGGTCACATTTTAGATCATGCAAAGGAAACCCCAGCACAGACACAGAGCTTAGTGTGCCAGAGGATCCTTTGGCCACCTGGGGCACCTGAGGGATTTTCCTGTACTGCAATGAAGAAATAGTTATCTTGACAACAAGTCTCATCCAGGGTTCCTTCTCTGCTCTTCCCTCCCCCATCTCTTCAACTTCATGGTACAGGTGGGAGCTGACTACCAGCTGAGATGAAGATAATATTCTTTCTCAAGGTTCTGTGCAAAATATTCTCCGCTCACAGTTACACCAAGATTCTAAGAATGATGAAGCCAAGCTTATGTTCTTTGGTTGTTCAAATTTAATTTTATCATGTGCTGAACTACAGTGGACCAAGCACCCATAAAAGAGTGGTACTGTATTTATTAAACCTACTTTCATTAAACCCTTCGTGCTTTCTGTTTCCTGCAGCTACCCTAACTGCTAAAACTTGGTCTGGAGAGTGTACACATTTGCAAACGTGATAGTTACAACTCCAGAATTCATAAATTATGTTAATATGAAGAAATTATTGATGGCAAAATTTTTTTTTATGATAGAAATAGGGGAACTATTTCTGGGGTGGAAATGGCAAAAATCCTGTATAATCTACCCAAAAGGTGTAGGCCATTTCAGATATCCAGAAGAGTGTGGAACAGGTAAGAACTTTCACTTTGGTTTGCCATGAGGGAAGTTTTGTTCCACAGTTTTTTTTTTTTTTTTTTTTTTTTTGTGGGTACCGGGGGGTCGACCTCAGGACCTTGCGCGCCAACAGGCACCCGTGCCGCTGAGCGATATCACCGGCTCCTTTTTTGTACGTGGGATCCGGGAGTCGAACTCGGGCCCTCGCGCTTGCAAGGCAGGCGCTTATGCTGCTGAGCCATCTCACCGGCCCTGTTCCACAGTTTTAATAAGAGGATGCAGAAAACTTTTGGTTTCCTGGACAGTGAGGAATTTAAAATATGCATGCATGCATGCACATATCCTTTGATAAAATTTCCACTTCGATATTTTTTAATTATATTTTAATTATTTTAATTATTAATCTGTGAGAATTCCTTATATGTGAATGACTTATCCCTTTGTCATATTCAACCCAGTATGTTGTCTGCTTTTAACTTTATATTTGATATTCAAACCTTTTTCTATTCTGTCGAACCTCTCTATATATTCCTTTGTGATTTCTTCCAATGCTTTTATACTTAGAATGTCCTTTTTTACTTAAAGATCAACTAAATATTTACCTACCTTCTAGACAGTTATAGTTTTCATTTAAATTAAATCCATGCAGAATTCATAGTAAAAGGTACTGTAACGTGAAAGTTAGATGCTGACTTTATTATTATCATTGTACTTTTCAGGAAATCTATCCTTTCTACATTACATTCTGAAGTTTTTTGATGAAAATTTGAAAGCAGTGAATATCTTTTACATAGTTAATTTATATCCTTAAAATTATTAAGGTTATTCAAAGTGTGTGCAAATATATGTGGTTTTGTATTATACAATTTCTGATATTTAAAAAACATGCCAGGCCGGTGATATCACTCAGTGGCATAAGTGCCTGCCTGGCAAGCATGAGGTCCTGAGTTCGACTCCCGATACCCACATAAAGAAAAAAAGGGCCGGGATATCACTCAGTGGCACAAGCGCTTGCTGGCAAGTGCGAGGTCCTGAGTTCGACTCTTGGTACCCACATTAAAAAAAAAAAACCAAAAAAAAAACATGCCTAACAACCAGTACCATCAAATACATTTGGTGGCAATTATGATAACCAAGTCCTACCGAAATCTCCTTGCAACAACTAAAATTAAGAATAAGATACCTGGTTCTAAAGATTACAAATAAAATTATTTCTTCAAAGCTCTAGTCTAAACCTTCTGTTTCATTTTGGAATTTAGAACTCACAGCTCATTGGTTTTCCCAAATGTTGCACTAAACAATTCCAGAAGATACATTTAAAAATAACATCAGGCAGAAGAAAATGTGGTTTTGTGCCATAATTTCTTAAAAGATTCAGTTATGGTTTGAGGCTGTTCAATGTTCAGCTGCATAATTTAAGGGGAAAAATCGCTGGTATCTTAAGGAAATATAACTTTGAACTATATGGAAGTCCAATTGATTCTCATGCACAAGGGAAGTGTTTACTGATTACATAATTCTTTTATTCAATAAATATTGAGTCTCTACTCCGTACCAGATGCTAATAGAGTTGTTATTATTTTTATTGTTTCAGATACTGGCATTTTAAAAAGCTGATGAAGACAGATAGCCATGAGTTTAAAAAGTTTAAATTCATAGTGAATCTAAACCATGTGACATTTTTAACACACACCATTCATTCTTGTGTGCTGGAAGAACACAGGTAAGGGAAGAAAACTAACATTTATTAAATACCTACCATGTGCAAGCAGCATCATTTTTAATCACATAACTTCAATAATGTATCTTAGCTGGGAAAACTAAAGCTCAGAGATGTTAAGAAAACACTTGCCTAGAATGCCTACAGCCCTTGCGTTCAATCCCCAGAATCACAAAAATTAACTAAATATATTTTTTTAAAAAGAGGGAATTTGGCCACACAACTAGCAATTAATTGACTTAGGATTGAAGTACAGATTTATATAACACAATGCCTGGTTGTTTTCCATCATAAGCTAGCTGTTTTAAAAAATTTCCTACTTATGCTTGTTCCAAGAGGAAATATCAGCAATTCTGGGAATGCCCAAATTAAAAACAGAATAAAGAAGATGTTAGAAAGAAGCCATCCCATAATAAGCAGACCACAAAAATCTGAGGCAAGAAAATCTTTGGAGTTGTTTCCAGTCAACAACTGAGTTGAGTTCATTCCTGCCTCAGCACATGCAGCCATATGCACAGAATGCACACTTCTGCATTCTAAGTTTTCTACAGCTAAATTTGAATTTCTTTCATTTCACCTAATTTTAGTATCTTTTCATAGTGAGAATTCACAAGTCTACAAGGCTTTCTACTAATTTCTTTCAGGATTTGAGGTCACTAACTTGTCGCCAATATTGAAGTGTAAGAATCCCACCCATCATCCATCCATCCATCCATCCATCCATCCATCCATCCATCCATCCATCCATCCATCCTTGTGATAGTTAACTGTGTCAATTTGAGTAAGAAACACCCAACTAAATTGGATCAGCACAGTTCTGGGAGTGGCTAAAGGGATTTACTGAAGACAGAACACCCACCCTGGGTGTGAGTGGCACCAACCAATAGGCTTGTAGCCTGAATGGAATAAAAAGGAAATGAAGAAGGCTGGCTTGCTTTTGTTTCTTTGGAGGAGCTCCAGTTTTCACCTTCACCTTGGATGTCATCTACTGGCTTCCAGCACAGACTCTTCAGCCTCCAGAGTAGACCCTTCAGCCTTCTATTGCAGACCCTTCAGCCTCCTGATACAGACTCGCACAGGACACTGCAGTGAGCTCCCAGCCTTCCACTGGGTCCCTCAGATCTCTGGCTCAACACAGACAGCCCTTTTGTACTCTTCCACACCTGACTCTGTGCACAGCCATTGTAAGCCAATCTTGTAAATTCGTACATATGTGTACACCTTCCATTAAACCTGTTTCTCTAGTAAGCACTGACTGATACAAGCATCCACCTATCTTTCCACAAATCATTACCGATTTCCTATTATGTCAGGTGTTATTTTACATTATAGGAATATAACAATGATCAAAACTCAGATCGTTTCCTTAAGGAGGTCACATTCTAGTGGTGAAGAGACACAGTTAATAAGCAAGTAAAAAAACACATAAAGATGATACTTTGAATAGTGATGTACCATTAATGAAACAAACTCTGTGATATGTAGACTAAGTAGGCAGGAGAGGAAAGGACTTCGTTAGATAGGTTGTCATGGAAAGATCCTCTGAGTAGAAACCAAGAAATGAGAAGTAACTAAGCAGAGAGAAGGCAGGGAAAAGAATCTAGGCAAAGGAAACAACAAGTCCAAAAAGCTCCAGGTAGGAAAGAATGTGGTGCGCTGAGGAAATTGGACAGTCGGCTGGCAGTGAAAGAGAGTGATGGTAAGGTTGAAGAGAGGCAGAAATCCAAGGATGTGCAAAATTGTAGGCCAGGAATCACTAAGTTTATCTCAGGTGCAATGGGAGCCAGAGTGTGCATTACTCGGGAGATAACAAAAGACTGGCTTGTGCTTACAAAGGAAAACAGGCTGAATTAATTATACTATACCTAGCTAGTACTTACTGAGTGCCTGCTAGGGAGCAAGTGCTTCTTTAATCATTTTACTTATCACAAATCTGAAGTAATTTAATCTGATACCTCTTCGAGATAGGCAAGCTTGTCATCCTGATTCGCAGGGAGCATATAAAACTAGCACTAGAAGTTAAGCTACCTGCCCAAGCTTGTAATCAGTAAGTGGTAGAGCCATGGTTGGAATCCAGATGGGCTAACTCTGGAGCCGCCTTCTAAACCACTATGCTACACGTCCCCTTTGGGAATAAAAGGGCACAAGCAAATAAACCCATTTAAAGGCCATTACCATAGCACAAATGAGAAGTGAACAGTGGTTTGACTAGGATGGTAGTAGTGAAAACAGAGAAAAGTGAATGGATTTGAGATATATTTGGAAAATAATTGAAAGCATTTATTTGCAATAATGAAAGATAGAAAAGACTCAAGGATCTCTTCTAAGCTTTTTTCTTTAAACAAGTAGTTATATAGTAATAACTCCTGGCTTGATAAAATGGATTTATGAGTGTGTATGGAATAAAATCAAGCATTTTGATTTTGTTATGGTAAATCTAAGGCACAAATTAAACGTGATACTGGAGATACCAAGTTGAGCCAGGAGATTAGGCTGTGCAAGTGAGTGTGATCTGACAATCATGGAAATCCAGGACATGCGCAGAAAAACAGCTCGCAAACCCTAGCACCTGGGACCAATCAGAAAGTGTTATCTTCAGTTCTTCTCACAAGGGATCAAGCAGGTTTTTGATAGGATGGCCTAGATGTGACGTCAGCCTGAGGAGTGGGAGACAAAAGACAGTGCCTGTGAACCTCTCAGCCACTGTGCTCTCTCTTCCACAGCAGTCTGCTCTCGGCCTGCAGAATGTACTTCTTTTCCTATTTCAGTTGGCCACAACTGTAATAAGTGTAAAACCTTGCTACCTTTTATGCTCATCTTTATCAATTCTTTGTTCAGGATGACAAAAACCTAAAAAGCCTCTGTAGAAGGAATCCACAGCACCTCAGAACCCTAGTAACAAAGCAGCATTTCTACAAGTGAGCCTGAAACTTAGGGGTGGGTAAGAGGCTCAGCACCCTCCAGGTGAAGGCTGTAAAGACACAGTCCTGGGTGGAGCCCCTCAGGGAGGGCAGGACGAGAAGAGGCCAATGAAAGTGACAGAGGAGTGGCTTGAGAGGCAGGAGGAATGCGTGGGTAGGACCACAAAAGCCAAGGAGGAAAATCTTTCCTAAGAGAGGGGCTTGTTCTGTTGTGTCACGTGCTGCTGAGGGGGTCAAGGGAAATGAGGACAGGCAAGAAACTATGACATCTGCCCACGTGGCCGCCCCTGTGCCCGACAAGGCGGATCATGGAGATGGTCAAAGTTCTGCTGTGAAGACGAGCAGAGAAATGGGATGGAAGTTGCAGGGATGAGGAGCCCTGGAGCTTCTTTCTCTCTGAACTCGGTGGAGCTCTATGCATACTGACAGAAATGAGTTTATCAAAATATCTCGAAGGGAAAACTTACGCTGTTATATAACCTGCATCTCTAAAAAAGTGGACAGGGGAGTAATTATTCAGTGGATGCTTCCCTTGTTGCTTGGAGACAAAATAATTGTTTCACATGTGAACATTCCGGGGATTTCTGAGCTATTTTGGATCCTTAAGTGTACCCATAAAAGTCCCGCTGGTGAAGCTCTCGGCAGTACACGAGGACACACAGGGAAGTGAATGAAATCAGCTCCCTTTCCTCAGAGGACCTGGGCTCTCTATGAAACAAGGGCCTTGAACAGGTTTCACCCCAAGCATCGAGTTGTTGATTTGCACGCGCAGTCTCTGCAGAAGGAATCCACGGGGAAAATACCATGGTCCAAATATCTGACGTAACGGTGAGGGAGGGGCTGAAGACTGACCCTGGGAACTCGAGGCGGGCTGTGTCCCCCCCAGAGACAGGTGAGCCTGGCACGAAGCAAGCTTTTTTCTCTTGTTTCACAAGGTTATGATCTTTCCAAAATAGGCCCATTACAAATCTTTCTGACCTTGTTTCTCCTTAGCAATGTGGTTTATTTGCAGTTTCTAGGCCATGCCTTTTTAAAAGCTTTTTCTGGATGAGAGAAGACAGGAGCAAGGCAGACAGGGAGGGAAGAGAACTAGACCAATGGGAAGGGAGGAAGAGGCAGAGACGGAGAGAGACTGGGAAGCCAGCTCTTCATCTCTTAAAATCCTCTATTAAGGAAGTTCCAAATCACCCTAAAGACACCTGAAATACTGTTAGCTGTGTTGTAGCAATGCAAATATTCCCCTTTCTTCTAGTCCTTCTCACACTGAGAATCTTAAATTCTGATCAAGATACAGCAAGGAAATAAAGAGGAAGAATGTTAAGGAAAAAAAAAAAACACTTAATGCACTTGCAACATTTGAATTTTCTATGTGGAAACAACTGTTTTAGATAATGTATATGTATCATGGTATTTACTTGTTTTGGGGAGGTGGGGACTGAGGATTGAACCCAGGGCCTTGTACATGCTAAGTACAAGCTTTACCGCTGAGCTATACCCCAACCTACTTCTTTTATAAAAGGGATGAAAAAAACAAAACAAAAAATAAATAAGTAAAAGAAAAGAGAGTGAAAGAAGAAATGTGGTGATAAATAGTCTAATGTTTACCACATTCATAAAAATTTCTGTATCTTGAAAGCCTCAGAGAAAATGTCCACCTAAGAAAGGTTGAATAGACAGCGGTGCTTAGTAGAATGGGACAGTGTGCTGCCACTGCAGTGCCATGAGTGAAGGGGACGTCATTGCTGACAAGCAATGTCAGGCACAGGCACTTCCTGGGATACACACCCTTGAGGGTGGGAACCCTATCAGTACTGTTTATGGCTCTAGCTTGGCTACCAGGACAGTTCCTTGCATCAGTAGGTGTTCGATAAATATTTACCTAAGGAATGAACAGAAAGTACCACAGATCCATATAGCATAATTCTTGCCAAAAAGCAAAATAAAATAAATCCTGTAAATGTGATTACATCCACTATGACATAAATGCTTGAACATTTTATAATGAACATGTGTTCATTACTTTCAAATTAAAAAATAAAATAATTAACAAAAACAGAATCCTCACAAACACCACCGAACAAACAGAAGAGGAGGTTAGGACTGTCAGGGTCTCAAGAATTCAGAGAGCTCGGTCAGCCTCCAAGGGCAACCTGACGGGGCAGGCCCCACACAGGAGGACGAAGAGCATGCCAGGCGTGATGAGGAGGGTGTAGGGGAAACCACGCTGTGCAGGGAAAAGCTGCAGGATGTCGGTTTCTAGTGCTTCAGGAGCCCAAGGACGAGCTCAGCTGAGCTCTGGGAAGCTTGGTTTGGGCTCCCGAGAGAGAAAGCAGTGCACCCTAGAGAGCCAGTCTCCTACTGGTGCCAACGGCTCTCACAGTGGGCGGGGAGCTCTGAGCAGGAGGTGGCACCCAGAGGCCTCTGCTGGGGTAGGGAGGGGTGGGCTGTGTCCTCCATGCAGGAGGTGGGCAAGTGGAGCCACCCATGACGGGATGGGGCAGTCTGGGCAGGTGCTGTACCCTCAATCATAGAAGTCTCCCCGCAGAGCAGCACACCCAGCAGCCTTGCAGACCTGAAGGTCGGTGGGAGGAGCCTGGGGCTTTCAAAGAATAAATACCACCCGGAGGGTGGAGAAAGGTGGAGGCTGGGGACAAGTCAGAGTCCTGGGACGCATGGGTAGGTGACTGGGTGCTAAGTACCCTCTTGTTTATAATCCGGGCTGCTGGATTTTCTCATGATTGAGAAATACAGATTAGAGAGGATAGTATTTCTATTCCCTGTTCCCTGAATGTGCCCTTCCTTGCACTTTCAGGGCTATGTATGCGCTTATACACATTGATCTCTCTGTCTGCCATGTCTTGTTCTGTTTCTCAAACTCCTACACAACCTTCAAAACCTTGTTTACATGCCAATTCCCGAGGGAAGCATTTTCTGGTTTGCTGAGCAAGTGATCTCTCTTTTAACGACTCACAGTACTGGGGTCATGGTTCTATTATAACAGGAGCTTACATTTTATGACATTTAGAGAGGCTGAATTCAAGGCAGGAATGCTTCTTCAACAAAATTAGTAAATTGGGTACTGAGCACTTTTTCAGTTGTTTAATTTCTCTTATACTAGGATAGTACCTTGTTCTTAACGTATTTTATTAAGTAAATGAGAATTCTTCACTTGCCCTGTTCTCAGAATTATGCTTTCTTTCTAAATCCCAACAAACATTTATTAAGCAACTGCTGTAAGTCAGGACCACACCGTTCTTGCCTTCACGGAGCACACGGCCTACTGAGGCATTAGGTAACTAAATAACAAATTTGAAAACCAGGTCATGGTCTACGGCAGAGGAAGCACAAAACAGGTCACCTAACCTGGACTTTGAATTCTATCCTCCACCACCCCACTCTGCCCTACGAAAGGGCTCAGTATCCCACATCCAAAATACTTGGAACCAGGAATGGGTTTGAGATTTGCCTCAATCTTGGAATATTTGCACAAACTATTAAAAGCTTCAGATTTTGGAGCATGTCAGATTCTGGACTTTTGAAACGGGATGCTCATTCACTACCATATTTATTTCTCATCCAGCCTTGCTTTTCTTCCAAATTTATGCGTTTTTGGCCTACCTCCAGTCTTGTTATAAACTATGATCACTTCTGTACTATAATTTTAATCTCTCTTCCTTTATTGTCTGCTGCTCCTCAGTCTAAAACCTTTACCAAATATTGCCCTCTGGTAAACACCCAATTTTTATCATAAATGTGTAAATGCAACATTTGGTTTTACTCAACTGTCTTGTTCCCATCTCACACTTTTAAGAACAGCTGCCTGTACTTTCTGTTTGTCACTTCTCTTTTATGTCCCCACCAAATAAAATTTGGACTCCACCCCCATGGATTTTTATAATTGTTTCTGCTTAAGATCATGGATAGCCCAATGGTCTACTCCTGGAACTCTTCCTGGTGGCATTTTCCTTAGTCTTGCTGTGATGTCTGAATCTGTTGGCTGCTTTCTTGAAACTCTCCCTTCCCTTGGGATCAGAGACACGGCCATCCTTGGCTCTCCTTCCCCTCTGAATGACCATCCTCCTCAGCTGTCCTGGCTTCCTTTTCTCCCTCTTCCTGCTGTTTCTGAGTCCTGCTCTCAGTCCTCTAATCCCTCTCTATGCACTGCTCTCTGGTAATAACTTTAACTCCCTTGACCATGGCTGTCATTCTTTCTGAATTGTCCTTAGGGCTCTAGACTTTTGCGTCAAATTCAACAAAGCCTAAATTGAACTAATAAACTTGACTCACCATCCCTCTCCTCACTCCTGCTATACCATTTGTTTTCAGCCAGTGGAAATTTGCCTGACACCTGCACCTGGCAACTAAGGCCCAACTGTTTTCACCCCAAATACAAACCGTTGCCATGGCCTTCCGTCCAGGTGGGCTCCTTGCCATCATTTCTTATCCTCGCCCATCCACTGTCTAACACATAAACAGACAGATCTTTGAAAATTATAAACCTGGTCAACACTCCTCCCTACTGAACCCCTTCATTGGTTCTGTAAGATCTTTTTAAACTTAATAATGGTAGCCTATAAGCCATATCCAGCTATTTATGCCCGCTTTTTGGCCCACAGAGTTAGTTCAAACTCTGGATATTGAAAATTCTGAATGCCCTTAGAAGGGGCACACCCTGTCCAGCCCTAGAGTCCCCTACACAGTCTTTTATCCAGGTGGCCTCACTCTTTGCATTGCTGGCCTCGTTCCTGGGTGGACCTTTCATCTCATGGATCAAGTTCTTCATGCCTGGGGTACCCAGCCTTTCATGATCGGGCCCTGCCATCCTTTTAATCCCATTTCATGCTTTTAACTCAGGTCTGTGGATGCCAAGGTTTATGTTTATCTACCACACTACACTAATTAATGTTACTTCTCTGCATCCTTGGGCTTATGAAATGTGAGAGGCCAATGCTAATAATAAGTAGTACAACATTCTCAAATTACAGGGCAGCAGTGGGTGTGGGTAAAAGGGATAGGGACACAAAACAAGTGAGTAAAAGTAGTAGTGTGGGAATCACGTTCAAAGATTTGTTACCCCATTTACTTAAGTATCTGAGTTAAGGCAGTAAAGTAACTGATTTTTTCCAATTTCTGGGTTTCATTCATTTTTGTAGCCTTAGTACAATTCCGAAGGCATTAGTACGCTGCAGGCACTGACTAAATGCTTATTGGATAAATGTATGTTGGCAGAAACTTGTAAATGCTGAATGTCCTAATTACTCAGGCATCAGTTTCTCTTCTTTTGCTTTCTTTCACTGTAGTCACCAGGTGTTTAGGGTCTAGCCAGTGTCCTAACTTTCAGTGGGCCCCAAGTCACCCCAACCCCAAAGTAAGGAAATACAAGAGAACAAAGAATATGGACAGAAATATCATCAAAAGAGAAAATTAAATACCAAATAACGTAAGAAAATGCTTTCTCCTCCCCTTTACTTTTTTACCATGTACACACAGATTAAACCCATTATGTAGATATAAATAAGATTACTGTTAAAACTAATGATAAAAGACTTATAAAGTCATGAGCTGGTAATTCCTGGGGATGTAGAGGTGTTCCTCTGCCCCAATATTTATCAGCTTGCTGGCTGCATTACTGTTTTGTGGGGTCACTTTGGGGAGTCCACTCATGTCCCCATACAACAACCCCAAACACATGAAGACCACAGAGCCGTAAGGCTCCGAACTTCAGCATGCACACTGCTCAGGAAAGCCTGTAACACACAGGTTCCTGGACACTCCCTCCCAAGGTGATAGGCTTAGGGTGGGGCCGAGATAACCACATTTGGACTAAGTTTTACCAAGGATTTTCAATAGACAAACACTATACTCTGAAATTGCAACATGCTGTCATAAAGATGAGTGGTTTAGAACACAAATGATTCTCAGGTTAAGCACCATAATTTGCTTTTAGACAAGGTCCAATTCTTCCATCATGATTACCTTTCATAGTCTACTGCTAAGGATTATATTTTTACATAGAATGGAAAAAAAAATTGTTCTTGTCATTCTAATTGCAATTGCCATGTTTTCAAAGAAATATTGCCTGTATCCCTGTCATTTGTAATCTATTTCAACAGGTACATATTTCTGTGGCCGAGGCAGCTAAGCCCTGGAAATACAGATTATGCAATAGTGCCTAGGATCCATACTCATTAAAGTGATACTATATTCTTAGGGTCTTTGTTTTTTAATTCACAGCAGGTTGGCAGTCATTCAATTACAGTATAATTTGGTACGGCTGCTCGCTTCACTTGAAGCGGTTCATCTCAATTCTAATCATTATGTTCAAAGGTTCACTCTATCCAGATGCCAAGTTTCCTCAACTAGACAAAGACATAGCAGAAATATTTCTGTTTGGCAAGGCCTGGCAAATTTCTGGAGGCTTTGTCATGCCTCAGCAGGGCACCAGTCAGGTTATAATTTGCCTTAATTATTCTCCCCACAAACAACAACAATGATTACCTCTAAGTTATTGGCACTCGAAGATTTCTCTCAAGCTACTGTAAAAACTAAAAGATACCTTCTATAAAACACCTTGTTCAAGAACAGAGGGCAGGGCCGGTGAGATGCCTCAGCGGTGTAAGCGCCTGCCTGGCAAGCGCGGGGGCCCGAGTTCGACTCCCAGAACCCACATACGAAAACAGGGCCGGTGATATCGCTCAGTGGCACGGGCACCTGCCTGGCGCACGAGGTCCGGAGGTTGACCCCCAGTACCCACACACACACAAAAAAAAGAACAGATGGCAAAGAATCTCTGATTCTGACCATTTTGTTTGGTGACCTGGTATATTTTTTTAGTGTAAGTCACAAACTTGGCCACGATTCCATGTGTGCACATCGGAAACACAAAAATAACTCAGAGAAATTACTGGTCTCCCATAAAACAATCAGTGTGCTATATGCATAATTTGTTCCACCTGCCATGTTTACAAGGCACCCTAAGGAGAACTAGCTTAAAACCCAGCAATCCATCTGCCTCTTAGTTCTGAGGGGTAATTATTGCCTCAACTAAGCAAAGAGGAATGCACAGCATGTTGCTAACCATGGCAGGTGACTGATGTCTGTGCCTCATGCACCCACCCGGGTCACAGCTCATCCAACAATGGCTGGAGTCCTGGTTTAATGACAAACACACTTCACTAACAAAAGCGGGGAGAAAAATGCACAGAAACCGACATTCAATGGGCCACGCCCAGAACACAAACTGCAGATGTGGGCTTTATCACTTCTCTTGGGCATGTTAAAAACAAGGAAGATGAGGGAGGAAAAAAGACAGAAAGACAGGATGCCATGATTCCATGTTTAAACAACAAAATATCTCTGTTTAAACAACAAAATATTGATTTTAAAAGGGGGGATGTGAAAGCGGGTGTACTATTTCTATTAGCTGTACTTCCTATGTATTCTTTTATTTAAATAAAGCATGGATCACCATTTAGGAAGAATGTTCTATTTGCTGTACACATAAAACAGGGCCTGGCCTCCAAAACAGCATACGCCTAACCATCACCAGCTAAGGGCGTGGTACTAAGCCTGGTCAGAAACTGTAAGGAATGGTCTGTTTTAACACTAGAATGATGTCCAAGTACAAAAACACTTGTTCTGATGAAGTGCACAAAACACACGCACATCTTCAAAGAGATTTTGCCAATAAGAAGCTATTCAAATGGGAGCTCTTTGGGGACACACCCCAAAAGGTCACACACAACTCCTTCCCTCTGAAATTAGACAGACACAACATACAAATTAGCATATAGAATATCCAGTTATTAAATGTTCCTTGCCAAGGATCCCATGGGAAGAGAGAAGGGAGGCAGTGGAGTGGGGGACGGAAAGAGAGAGAAGGCAAAAATGGACAGGTCACTTCAGAAATGGCTCCAATTTTTAAATTTCACCACTCAGTAAAATTATAAAAAAATAGGGTGAGAGTAAAAGAAACATCAACCTACAGTTGTCATTTATTTTGCCAAAGTGTAAGTACCATCCACTATCATGGATACTTGTTTTTTATACAAATCATAGCTTCAAAAGCCAGACTCTCAAAATAAAGAATAATCTCTTCTATTAAGTCCATTTAACTTTATGTAATCTCATTATATTGTTTCTTGTAAACATGAATATTTTAGAAAATATAATGCTCTTCACAGCTAATACCTTTGTACAGTTCTGGGGAAAAATGCAGTTTTCATGATCAATTTCATTCTATTTGAATAATATCTTTTTCTGTAATTTCACCTTCAGACTGTAGGACTCCCCTTACCTATGAATTTCCCCTTTCGAATTAGTTGAAATGATTTAGAAGGAACATAAGCTGATGCACAATGATACCTGCAGGGCTATGAAGCTTCGGTGACAATAGACACCTCTAAGTTATTTTAGTTTCATGCTAGCAGAGAATGGCATTTTAATGTTCGTATGTACCTTGTCCTCTGATTTAACTGCCACGATTAAGCCACGCATATTCTGGCCTCAGTGTTAGAGTGGTTGGATTAAAACCAGCTATTTCCCCCTGCTGGTTGGACATGTTTTACATTCTCTACCTCACTGCCTGCAGCAGTAATGCTCCCTGTAGTCCCAAACCCATTTATTTTCTATCCACTGACTGACCTCCTAAAGCATCATTAACATGCCCCAAAGGCCTTGCTGCTGTCAATTTTAGTCAGCCCTGCACTCAAAAGCCTTTATAGGGTTCATCAGAGCTCTCTAGGAAAGGAAAAGGCATCAGACCCAAACCTTGGGGAATTGTCAACACAGGAAGATGAGGGAGAAGCTCAGCTCAAGTGGAGGGAGTCCTGTCTGGAGATGCAGTGCAAGGCTGAAGACTGAAAGGTCGGTTTACAGACAACCGTAATTATATGTTTCTGTCACTCAGTTCTCAGCTAGTTAATGGCAGAAGGATCAATATCGAGTGTCGATTTTCATGTACACCATTATGACCTTATTGGGAACAGGTCTTCTGGGAAAAAGGAATGTTTCGGGAAATGGATCTGGAAGGGAATGATTCGTGACCAAAATTAGTAATTTTACTGATTTGTCTTTATATTTTCTAAAATATATCTGGAGCTTTTTTTTTCTTTTGTTTTGACGGAGTTTGTATTTTCTGATAACTACTCACACTGAAGTCAGTCACAGAGAAATTAATTACATGGGAGAATATAGGGAATAAATGTGGGATTTTATTATGTAAACAAATAGGGTCAGGTCGAAATGATGACCCCACACCACCAGAGAATAGGAAGCAAACCATCAGTGGGCTTCCATTTTAAACTAGCTTCGTGTCATTCAAGTGGCAGGAAATAAGTTTCGAAACATAACATTTAGACAATATTTTTCAGAACCAAGCCAAGAATTTGAGGCTCCACAGAGAAAAGGATAAAAAGTAGGCGGCAAAATATTTCTAACATATAACTTACACATGGAACGGAATTATTTTATGAAAGTATGCAATAAATCCAAAGCTGTATTTATAAAAAATACTTGAAAATGTAGTTTCCAGCACTAAATGCAATGAAACTTTGCATCCTGCAAAATTAGAGCATTAATCATGCCATGTTTAGTCCAATATCCCTTCTCATGCACGTATTAATCTTCAAATCACGTTTCCTAAGTTCTAAAACATTACCCACTCTCAAACGCATTCTTCATTAATCATAAGATAGTCACTTCAAATGTTACCCAAATTCCCAATGCTTCTCAAAGAATACAAGTTTTTTTTGTTTTTTTTGTTTTGTTTTGTTTTGTTTTTTGTGGGTAGCGGGGGTCGACCTCAGGACCTCGCGCGCCAGCAGGCACCCATGCCGCTGAGCGATATCACCGGCCCCTTTTTCGTATGTGGGTTCCGGGAGTCGAACTCGGGCCCTCGCACTTGCCAGGCAGGCGCGTACGCCGCTGAGCCATCTCACCGCCCCAGAATACAAGTTTTTTTAAGTTATGTACTTCAGTGGGTGTCACCAGCTTAGCCAATTGATAATGGTGGTACTTTTAGGAGCTATGAAGAGATTTGTGCCCTTATCAAATATGCTCACAACTTTGAGAAAACTTCCTTAATCATATGCCAGTACTGGCATCCACAATCATCATATTAAGAACCCTCACTTATTAAATACCTCTGTAAGCCAGGCTCTGAGCTAAGAGGACAGTTAGGTAGATGGTATCATTTAGCCTCACAGCAGCTCTACAAAATAGGTACAGATTGAGTATCCCTAATGTGAAAACCCAAAATGCTTTAAAATGTGAACCTTTCTGAGCACCAACATAAACCATAAGTAGAAAATTCTATACTTGACTTCTCATGACAGGTCATGTGAAAAGGCAGGTGCACTAAAAATATTGTATAACATTGTTCTATTTGCTGTACACATAAAATAGGGCCTGGCCCTATACTGCATAACAACATATATACCAATGTAATCAACTTTATATACATATATATATATATACACACATATATATACACATATACACATATATACACATATACACATATATACACACACATATACATATATACACATGTATACATATATACACACACATATATATACATATATATATATATACATATATATATATATGTTACAAAACATAAATGAATTTCACTTTTAAACTTGGCTATCATCCCCAAGGTATCTCATTATGTATAATTTTCCAAAATTTAAAAAAGCTGAAATCCAATACGCTTCTGGACCCTATACTTTTAAGTGAAATAAACTGGACACATATTTAAATATTGCATTGTTTCTTTTGTGTGAGAAATTAAAAGAGTAAATAAGGACCAAAATGGATGATAGATTTTGGGAAGTAGGAAGAAAATGTTCAAATGGGAAGGGAAACAAGGGGGGAGGGGGAAAGGGAAAGGTAAAAAAAAAAGAACGGAATGAAAAAAATGGAAACAAAGCTTCTGTAAATAAGGAGGGGAAGAGGAGTTGGAGGGAGGGGAGGGTAATGGGGAGGAAACGATGGATCAAAATATCTTATGTACAGGTACAAATTCCCTATGATGAATATGATCATTATGTATATCAAAAGTATACCAATAAAATTTATTAAAAATCCACTTTTGGTCCCAAGCATTTTGGATAAGAGATACTCAACCTATATAATCTTCCTATTTTATGGATGTAATAACTGAGGCTTGAGGCAGTTAAGCAACTTGCCCAAAGCCACACAGCAAGTGGTAGAAGGGCTGGGAATTCCAGCCTTCCGGTAACCAGGCCTGGCACACTGCAAAGCCTGTGCTATTCCCACTAAACAACAAGGCCAACCCTGGGAGATATATATATATCTATAGCCCTCCTTGTTCTCAACCTCACTTATTAGAAATCACATTATTTTGAGAATTCCATGATCAAAAGTACACAAGCTTACAGAAGTTGCAAGTATAAAATTCAATCCAATATCCATTCTGGACTTACAATAGAACACATTGGCTTAAGCCACAGAAACAAGAAATTAGATTTTATACTCAAGTTATAAACTAGAAAAAACACAAAAACAGATATAAAATTCCACTGGCTTGAACCAAATGAAACTGCTGTCACCTGCAGGTCAAACAGCCAAAAAGGCTCAACCTTACGGCAGTCATCCAAGCCGAAGTCCAGCGGTAGGTCGCAAGGGCCCGGCCCGGGGCCACCCCGAGTCCACCTGCAGTCACACACTTCGCGCCCCGGTGGCTCTGTGGGGACCATACCTGAGCAGAAACTGTTGCTGCTGACGGTCCTCGCCGAGCGCCCGGAGCTGCTGGGGTTGAACTCTCGGCTCTCTTCCTCCGAGAAGGGGGACTCCGAGGCTGGGGACACCTTGTGCTGTTGCTGGGGCAGGTGGGGCCGAAGAATCAACCGGGGAATCCTGCTTCTGGAAATCTCCTTCTCGTGATGCTGCACTCTCTGCTCCTTCTCAAAATTGGACATCGAAAAGAAAACAAAAGGAAACTTGTTCCTCCCTCTCAGCTCCTGTCTGCTCCTTCCAGGCTCAGTTTCTGAGAAGTCACATCTGTGAACACCGACTCTTCATGGTCAGAGGTGTCCTTATCTGTCACTGAAAGGAGCTCCCAAACTCTTGTCCCCGAGAGCTTACCCTTTGGACCTACTCAGCAGCACACACACAGGCTTCCACCCAGGAGCAAAAAGGCCACCTGCTCCCCCAAGCCTTCTTCACTCACCGTCTCACTCTACCACAATCAAGCGTTACTCTGAGCCTCTTTATTACTCAGCACACTCCAGATTGTTAGTTATCTCCTTCAGACTTCCATTTTGCCTTGCCTGTACCAATTTGACTTGTTTTACTGTCTCCCCACGAAGTGGACATCTATACTTAAGAAAAATTTTTTTTCCTGATGGATCACACACTTATCTTTAAAATCCCTCCTCTTCCAGACAGGTTCTTAATTATTCATTAATATCCTGATACACAAGGCTTGTTGCCAACAGAAAAGCAAACACAGATCCAATGCCCAGGAAGATGGCTCCACCTTTTACATCGTGGTCAGCTTTTGTTTTCCTTACAGGACAACCCAGAAGAGATTTTTCTATCCTTAAAAATGCAGCATTAAATAAATCTGTCATGTCCTGGCTTAAAAATGCTTAAAAGTACTATTTTGAAAATGTTTTTTCAATTTCAAGTGCTCCCCAGCCATTATTTCAGTTCTTCTTAAACCACAGGCTGCAACATAGAGACCCCAGGAATTCAAATCCCTATTTACAGATAAGGAAACTGAGGCTAGAGGAGGTACGGGCTGTGCATATCTCCCAGCAGAGCCAGCTTCAGATCCAGTGCTTTTCAGGGCCACCGCCACCCTGCCTCATTAAAATGGATTCCTCGGAAGAGCTTTTTGCAAAAATTCCACAGCTCCCTCCAACCTCTGCAATTCAAAGAGGGCTTTGGTTTAGGTTTTAAAAAAAAATCATTTCACAACATGACCTCCTGCTCATTTCGGCTTACCAGGCAGGGGTCACAGCCAAAGTAAACACGTCTGAGGCTCCCACAGTGCAGGAATTAAAGGGTAAACCCCCGCCGCAGGGCACATCTGAGGTGGCTCAGGCATCCATGCCATCCAGGGGCCGCAAGCCGCACCCAGTCTCTGGCTCAGTCTTGCACATCAGTCACCCAGCAGGTATCCCACGCCAGCCGCTCGCTGGGCACACTGCAGACTCTGAGCCAACGCCGGGCCACCAACACGCTGGAGTCTTTACGTGTCAGTCACGAATGCATCAAATTCCTTTTCCGCGCGCACACGCACACGCACACGCACACGCACACACACACACACGCTTCACTCCAAATCCCCAGCTTCAGCAGATAGGATTAACCCTCTAAAACTCAATCTCTCTAATCCTGCCACCAGCCGCCCAAATCTACTCCTCCTTGCGCGCCACCTCCCACCTGCCAGACCCCAGCACCCAGGCAAATGACCCTCTGCCCTCCTCTGTCCCCACCCCTCCTTACCCTGCCCCGGCTCTCCAGCCATCCCGCACTCCTCACCTGCCCGCCGCCCGCCCCGCAGTGCCCACCGCGCTCCTCTCTCCTGCTCCCTCGCCGCGGTCCCGGCGTCCCCGACGAGTCCCGCTTACCTTGGTGTCGCGCAGGGGTCCCATCGCGCCGCCGCCCGCCGGCTGTCCGCGCCGCCGCCGCCGTCCAGGAGGAGGCACCTGCGTGCGCGGGGCGAGGGGACTGCGCTGAGCTGAGCGCGCCGCGGACGGACGCGAGGTGTCGCCGCCGCCTTCCCGCGCGCCGCGCCCCGCCCCGCCCCGGACACGTGGTGCCGCCGCCACCGCCGCCGCCGGGCGCCGTGGCCCCCGCCGCACCTGCGCGCCCCCGCCCCGCCCGGGCCGGCCCTGCCGAGCCGACCCAGCAGCCTCCCCATCTCGGGGGTGACGCCCTCGCCCTCCTTTTTGCACCTCGTCGCGGGTCTGGCGCAGGTCGGAGCGGGATGGAGAGGCTGAGAAGATCGCCGCGGCAGAGGGCCAAGGAGCGGATAGGGAAAGTTCTTCGCACCTCCTCAGCCCCTCAGTTGCAAGTCAGCATACAGACCCCCTCCCCACGGTGACTCCGTCGGAGGGTGGCGGGCGGATCCCCCTTCTCCCGGAGCCCCAGCCACGCCAGGGCTACGGGATTGACACGCATCTGGGTTCCAGCATTCGCAAGGCTGCGACTCTCCTCCCGGTTTTGCGTCAGAGGGGCCTCGGTGGCGGCGCCGCGCTGCGCCGCAGGAAGACGGCGTGGAGGCAGCGCCCTGTTCCCCGCGCCTGCGGAAGAAGCCGGGCCGTTTCCAGGCAACAGCCCTGCCCCCCCCCAGCCCAGGCCGCCCCGGGGGGAGCTTAGACGTGCTGCTGGAGGGGGGGAATTCTGCACGTGAACCGAGAAAACCAGGTTGCACCCACTGCTCAATTCCCTGCAAGCTGACAGCCTTTATGCCTAGCGTTCCTTGACCCCTAGGATCCGAAGTTTATCCTTGGAAAACTAAGAGTGGTAACAAAATCCACCTCAAGGGTAGCCGTGAGGATTGGAGGAGGAAAAGAAAAGAGCTGTACTCAGCTGGCTGTGCAGAACTTTCCAAAGGGTGCTTAGAGTAGGTACAAGTGGTCCATTAAGTATCTGCTGACACCTTTTACAGGGTAGCAGAAAAAATCTTTGTAATACAAACAGATTTCTCTAAGGAAGTTCAAAAGCCTGTCCAACTGATGATGTAGAATAGTTATGGGCCTTGATTTATTACATTTTGTATACTTAAATCTAGTGATGGAGTTCAACCTGTATAGTGACCCGATACCCTTTATTCACAACAGGATAATGTTCTAAATAATTATGTGTGTCCCTACACCCTAGTCGGGAGGCGCCTGATTGTATTTGAACATCCAGCACTCCCATTTGTCTGCCTTCCAAATAGCGTTTCTCTGAGTGCTCAACTTTCAAATTCAAGAGTGGGTTTTGTGAGTCCAAAAGATCCGGAAGTTTAGTGAAATCAATTTCCCTTCTTCCTGTAACCCTAAAGAGGTTTCCTTCCATAAATCTTCATCCCTTTTCAATCTACTTAGCTCTCCTTAATTAAGCAGTGAAATTGGTAATCTTAGGATTCTTTACTTGGAGAGGTGACTAATTTGTACTTTTTATACCCACAGATGTTTCAAGTATGGACCTAGGGAATTGATGGTCCAGAATGATTTGTACCACATATCATTTCTAAAATTATGAGGCTGGGGTCCTAGATGGTAAGACAGAAGCGAACTTTTTTTTTTTTCCCCTAATTCTGGGATCTGAACCCAGGATCTTTGCACTAAGATACTTCCCAGCCTTTAAAAAGTATTTTTGGGAGATCTTTTTCAAATGAGAAGGGGAATGAGAAAGGGAGGGAGGGGGGATGGAAGGAAAAGAAAAGATATAAAAAGAATCGAGGAAAAAATGGAAATAAAGCTTTTTCAAATGGGAAGGGAAACAAGATGGTGGGAGCAGGGAGGGATGGGAGGAGAAGGGGACAAAAAATTAAGATGTTATGTGCATGTACAAAGCCCTCGTGATAATTGTAATCCTTATTTAAACATATGCTAAAATTTTTTTTTGTGTGTGGGTACTGGGGGTCGACCTCAGGACCTCACGCACCAGCAGGCGCCCGTGCCAATGAGTGGTATCACCGGCCCTTTTTTCGTATGTGGATTTCGGGAGTTGAACTCGGGCCCTCGCGCTTGCCAGGCAGGCGCTCACGCCGCTGAGCCATCTCATCGGCCCTAAAATTTTTTTAAAAGAAAAAATATATATATATATATTTATTTTGAGGCAAGGTTTTGTTAAGGTGCTGAGTTGCACATGCTGATTCGAACTTTCAATCCTCCTGCCTCAGCCTCCTCGTGAGGTAGATTAGGAAAGAGCTACTAAGATAAAAGATATTTCTGAGCTTCCTATGGGGAGCAGACAACTGAGCCTAGGGACTTAGAAAATTTTGTCATTGACTTGTCCAAGTCAGAACCTCAGTTCATTCTTGACCTCTTTCTCTCACTCGCCTGACCTACATAGAGCATGAGCCACCAAGTGGGCTCCACACTGCCCTGGTAGTAAGGGACTTGAAGCTGTCGCTTCTGTCTACTATTCATTCCATTACCTTCATCTAGAGTCTAACTGTAATCACCCTAGCTTGTTTCAGTAGTGGTCTAAAGTTGTCTTGCTTCCTGTCTTGACTCTTATTCCTTTCTTGCCAATTAGTTTTTCAGTTTTCCCGTGCAGCTTTTATGAAAGGCTAAATCAAGCCATCCTCCTCTGGAACTCATTAATGATCTCCCTGTTGTCCTCCAGGTAATATTCAAACTCCTTAACACGGCACAGAGGCCTTTCATGATCTGGCTGCTCCATCTACTTCCCCAGTCTCATTTCTTGCTTCTCCTCTCCCGTGCACACCCTCTCGGGCCCAGCCTCTCGGCCCCTGCTCCTCTGCCTCCACAGACAAAGGCTGCTGTGCCAGTGGTAGCCCTTTTACTCTCTGGAGGTTTCCTGTTCTCTGGCCTCTGCTCTGCTGCACATGCTGGTCCCTCTGTCGGGGACATTCCTTGCACCCACCCACCCCTCCTCCTCAACTCTTAAAGACACATTAGATTTCATTTTAGACAGCTTCTTCCAGGTTTCCAGGACACTTGTATTTACCCCCAGGAGAGCTGCTGCGCTTGCATCAGAACTCCCCGTTTACTTGTTTATCTTCACCAGAGGTGGTAGGCAGCGCCAAACAGTAGGCAGCAATATATAACTGTCAGGTGAATTAATGCATGAACGAGTGAATTCCATCGCCCCCCTAAGGGGCCCATCAATACAGGTAAAGAACATAAAGACAACTTCTGTTAAGCAAATGACTCGGATCAAGCTGCCTCCAATATGTCTTTGTATTTGATGATGGGGTGTGTGCCTAAAAAAATCCAACATGTGTGCAGTGAAAGCTTTTACTGCAGAAGTGCAGGCGCTGAGAGGCTGTGTTTTAGCCCTGCTGTCACCATAGCAACCTTGCTGAGGGAAAGGCTGATGGTTTGGCCTTCAGATGTCTCTTAGCTCTGCACTTTTGGAACCCAAGCCTGTTTTGCTGCTGTTCTAAAAGGCAAGTTTTACCAATGATAGTATCTCTGCTGCCTTTAATTCCATTCCAGTGTTTCTTATGTCATTAGGAGAAATGTCATATTACGTTTGGATTGCCTTCAAAGAAATATAATCTAATACAGCATGATATCTCCATCTATCGTCTGCTTTATAATATTCTTAAACATCATTTTCATTTTCTACTTAAATACTTATTTTATCATCCTGTCTGGTAATTTTGTGGCTTTTCCTTGAAAATGAATGTACTGCTGGCTTTTAGAAAATATCAACTGCTTTAGAAAGATTGAGCCCTTAAAAATTATAAATAATATACCCGTCCAGGCCTGACAAGAAACAGGAGAGATAGGGGATGGTAGATTAGGGGCAGATGGGGGTGGGTGGAGAAATGTCTTTATATAATTATGCCCCAAATCTGGGATAAATACTTATATTCTTTGTATGAAATTTGTAATTAAGTTATTCATACTCTCATACGCGCAGAAGTTTAAATTTTCAGAGCTCTGTCACATATAAAATCTTATTTGTGACTCATACAATTCCTATGAGGGATAAGTGGTCAATCGCTAAAGGCAGATGAGGGATTAAAAGGATTTTACTGACGGGAGCCCCCAGACTGCAAACTTCACAGAAAAGACAATACGAATGCACTGCCCAGTAGAAAACGGTAGCACCACACAACCGAGCCGCCTCACGGTCCTCCACATCCACTCTTCCTCCCGTCTCACCTGCGTGTGCTGGGGCTTTCTCCACTCAATCGGGGCTGACAAAGCACCGTCTCCTAATCCTATCAGCGGTGTGAGCGAGCGCTGCCGTCTCGCTCAGTGACCCGATGTTGGGTGATCTGCACAGCAACAAGAAGCAGCTGACGTGCTTTCCCACACGTCATGAAGGAAAGAAGCTGCATTCTGGGGCATCCTGGGATTTTTCTGTGGTGGGGTGGAGACCTATTTTTGTCTTACCAGGGAGAGAGCTGCCTGTTTTCCCGTAAGAGCATGTGTGAGTGACGACCCTCCTCTTACTGTATGAGTGTTATTGTTACAGTATGGCTGTGGTATTTTGATGCTGTAAAACTGTAATGACTAGGATGATGCAAGATCACTCCCTTCAAAGGGAGCCCAGAGAGTACTTGGGGCAGAGAGGAGAAAGGGTAAGCTGAGGCAGGATGGCGTGAACATTCACCCGGTTGGAGTGTGTAAACTACTGTTTTCAGTCAGAGACCCCTCTCGGTGAAGAACTGAAATTAAGGGACAGTCCAGATGAAGAAGCTGACGTTGGAGCTGGGGGCTTTGAAGGACAGTGAGGAGATACGCTCCTGGTGTGCTACCAAAACATGCTATCTAATGTTCGTGGCCTTTTGCCTATTTGTCAGAGGGGGGTAAAATACCAGCCAAAATATGGGTACAGAGATTGTTCTAAAGGAAATGGGAACACATGGTGGGACAAATAGGTATATACTTGTTGGGACAGAGGATTGGAATCATTGAAATTAAGATCTCTAGAAAGTGTGAGGGTAAAGCTTGCCATCCGGATAGGAGAGACTGAGCCTTGACATTTACCTAAGGAAATGCTTTGATGGCTGGACAATGTGTTGGTCTCACAGATTTACAGAAAGGACAGAGGAAGTTATCTGTGAGGAAGGCACAGAAGGCCTAATTCCAGAAGCTGAATTCTTGGCCTTGTGAGAAGCATCTTCCTTCCCCTAGACACCAGAAGCTGGGAGAAGGGCAGTCAAAAGTTACTCAAACCCAGCAGGCCAGCTACTTAGAGCGGAGATGAGGAGCGAGGGCCAAGGCTCTGTCCAGGCGCGGCAGAAGCAGAGCGGGTGCCTCAGCCGAGAGGCTCTGGGAGACTCCTTCCCGTTCATGGCAGCACAGGCTGAGAAAATAAATTTATCATCTGTCTTCCCAGATGTGTAGCTGGTTTTGAGTTACATTAAAAAGGATCTGTTCTCCATTATATCACTCGTACTCATGACTTCGTATTTTTCCCTATCCCTTTCTAGTGGACATGTTTTTAAAAATAATTCTACCTTTTGGTGTCTGCTAAAATATGGGGGGAAGGGGGCGCATTTTGAGATTGTCAAGTCAAAGGAGACCATTACTGCAAAACAGAGCACAGCGCCCCTAGAGGCCAACTGTTATGATGGCAGCTACAGTATCCCGGGACCGAGCTCGTCCCGGGTCTGGAGGGAGGAGGCTAGGAGGTAGAGCCTAGGACAGTCTTGAGGGCTGCTGTATTTCCATCTCCTAGGCCAGTCCTGCAAACCATCTTCTCTGTCCTGTATTCTTGTAATCTAGTGAGTAAAATTCTTAGCTGTGTACTCATTTCTTCTCCAGTCCATTACAGAAAAATCTGTAGGAAGTGAATGTAGAATTCAGGAATCTGACCTATGTTGGTTCATCTATCTCTGTGCCCTCTTCGACCACTTCTAGAACGCTGTTTGATCAAAGGAAAAAAATGCTTCTTAAAGGAGATAATTTAGTATTGTTTTCACAGGTACTGAAACCACATCATCAAAAGTTTTGGAAAATAAAAGAAAAAAGGACTCATTATTTCATTGTCCTAACACAATGATCCAGGTTCCTCCTGTTGCCATTTTTGTGTATTTGCTTTCATGCTTATTTACTGTGCAACGGCAATGTTAATGTGAGAGTAAAATTCTAAGTGACATTCGGCATTTTGGGCCCGTGGATGCCCTCACAGCCGGCTGTTTTGATGACTGTGGTGGGCTAGAATCCTTTTGTTTTCCCAACAAGTTACTCAACGCTGTCTGTCCTCAGTTGGGCACTGCCCTGAGATACAGGGTTCTAGGCCTCCTTAGCAATGGTGACAAGCAGCTGGGGCTGCTGCTGGAAGCTTGGAAGCTCCAGGGTGGCTTCCTGGGTGGCCTCGTGGTGTCAGGACCGGTCTGGAGCTTCAGGGAGAGACGCTGGTGGAGAACTGGCAAGATGAAAGTTGGAGTTACAACCTCAACTCAGATGCCGGGGGGGGGGGGAAACAGCTGCGAAGAAGCCCAGCTACCAAATTGCTTTGCTGTGATAATTCAGGGGGCAGCCGGACAGGGAAATGAGTCTCCCAGCTCTGCAAAGAGATCTGTGGTAAGAAAGTGAAGTTGTACAAAAGACATTGATTCCTGAGTCCCATAGGCCTGGGCTTGTGTCCTTTTCGAGTCTTTCTGACAGCGATACTTTAGGTAAGTTGTTTAACCCCTGAAGGAGTTGGCATGTTAGTTTAAAAAGGAAGGAGGACCCACTTGCACCAGTTTATCAGCTGGGCAAATTAAGTTCTCTGAGCTTCATTTTCACACCTATATGGACTTAATAACAATAATTATCTTGTAATACTGTTTAAAGGGTCAGACAATTCTCATCGATGTCTGGCACATGGGGAGAGCTTTATAGATATCTTCTCTCCCTCAGGATCAAACTATTCCAGCCACTATTGCTACCCCCTCTTTGCTCATTTCAGTGTCCTCATCCTAAAGAATTCTATCTTAATTTTTATGAAGGTGAAACAATATCTTTTCTCCACATTACCTATGATATATAAATGAGGAAAACTGAATTTCTCATTAGCAAAGATGTTGCAGTACCATTCCTTCCAAAGATAAATAAATGGTCAGGCACCTATCCTTCATTTGTTCGTTCATTCATTCATTCATTCACTCACTCATTCCTCCTTCAGTGATATTTTGTTCCTTTGCCAGCCACTGGTTCCAGAGTATTCAAAGATGAGCAGTGTTTCTTCCTCTCAAGTGTCTCATGGTACGTGCCCACCAGCTGTGACACTATTCAGCGTTTTGACACCACGTCAGATGTCCAGAGGGCCTGCCAGTATCTGAATTAGAGTGCGGTCTGAGGCTTCTGAGGGTAAGTTTTGAAATGAATTTTGAAGGATGCATAGGTTCTGTTATTACCTCAGCTTCTTGACAGTTCCTTTTCCTTTATCCCTCCTTTGCTTTCCTTCTCCTTGTCTTCCTCCTCCTTCTCTCCACCCCCAGCACAGCACTAGATGCAGTACTGGTGCCTCAATCAGTGTTTGTTAATTAACAATAGTATTTAAAAATTTAAAAACGCCATGCTATACTGCCACCTATTGGATCATTAGTGAATTATGAATTGTCTTTTGACAGCCTCTTGGTTTACAACAAAAGTCTTCATAACAAAGCTTAATAGTGCCTTTATTTAAACTTTCTCAGTACTATTTCAGAAAACATTCAAAATGTAAGGCTACACAAAACAACTGAATTTCAGTGATTGGAATCATTATTCAGTGTGTGTGGGATGACGAAAAAGTGTTCATTGTCAATAGACAATGATTTCAAACTCTGCTTACCTGCTGAAACACTTCAGACAAGTTAGATGACATCTCTATGTCTTTGTGTCCTTATTTGTGAAATATATTTGTGATTCTAGTTAGGACCTAACTCTATAACACTTATAGTAAGCCCAACATAGTCCCTTGTACAAATCAGGGATTTAATCATAGGTTTCTTATCCCCCCTACTCCTTTCTTATCCCTTCCTTAATTTACAATGACCCTGGGGAAGATAAATTACATGATTGAATTTTAGCTAAACAATCAAATAGATCCTTCTAAAACAAGAATGTTAAATAAATTCAGATGTTATTTTTTTCCAGGTCCATCCTTTTACTGGTACATGTTCCATCTTTTAAAAAAAATTAAAAGACTATCATTTTGACCAATTTGTGGTTTACAGAAAAATCAAACAGCAAGTAGAGAGAATTCCTCTGCATCCTCTCACCAGGCTCTTTTTTCAACCTTTAGACACAGTCTGTCCCCCCTCCCCATTTACCTGACTGACTAGATATAATTGTGCCCTACTTTGGAAGAAGGTTCACGTAAGTGCCAGTTAAATGATTCCACGCCCTTTTCTTTCCACAGCCTCGCCTGTACCCCTACCTGCTTGGTTGACTTTCAAGGTCTTTGTGTCCCTGACTCCCAGAACTTTCCTAGAGTCTTTTTTTTTTTTTTTAATGTGGGTACCAGGAGTTGAACTCAGGACCTCGTGCTTGCCAGGCAGGTGCTTATGCCGCTGAGCTATCTCACCAGCCCTGCTTTCCTAGAGTCTTAACAGCACTGCCTCTCCCCTGACCTCAAGCTGAGCACAACCTTGCTGCTGAACGGCACTGCTTATTCTTGCTCTTCTAGTGTGGCTGGGCCTCAGTGCTGCCTGGCAACCACTTTATGCTTCCCAGTGTTCTTTCTTGTTCACCACAGGGTTGTTTACCGCCCCTCCCCCCCAACCTACTGGTCTACCAGCCTCAGCCTCTCCCTTGTGCTCTGTGGATGCCCTCATCCCTTGATTGGCAGCACAATAGAAGGTATGAGGAATTCTCGGTCTCTGCCTCATCCCTGTCATTCCCGGTCCTTCAGAATGGAAGTTTGGTTTCTTCCTATACAAGGTAAATTTTTTTCTCTGGGCTTTGGGTCACATACTTTTCTGTCTCCTAAGAGAGGTTATCCTATCAGTTAGCCCTTCTAACTCCCCAGGTTTTTATTTCCTTATCTACAAAGAATACTCATAATACCTACCATAGTACCTAAGGTTCTGTGAGCATCCGTGGAGTTTATACACATGCAGAACTTGGAAGAGTGCCCAGTACATACCAAGTGCTCAGCGAGTGTGCGCTCTTATTATCAGCTATTTTTTTTTAAATGACTTGAACCTACTGTTCCACTGGACATTTCACATCAACAATTAGAAAATGCTGAAGTAGTCCCTGATGAGATAAACTAGTCTCTTAAACTCTTGCTGTCTGTATCAGACCCTCCCCTGGTCCCCCTCCTCTCCACTCATGTCCCCACCATCCTACCAAACACCTCTTGCCCAAAGTCACAAATGATCTCCATGTGGTTTAATGGAATGGTTAGCTTTTATCCTAATCTTGACTTACTAGCATTTGGTATAACTACTACAGTTTCATAAAACTACTTTATCTTCTATCATATTGCCCTCCAGTTTCTTCCCTTTTTTAGCATCCTTTCAGCCCATTCCTTAAACACTGATATTGTACTCTTATACTTTAACTCCACCTCCCCTCCCTGGGTAAAATCTATGTCTTTCCAATTCTTTCAGCTAAAATTTATAACCAGGTCCTCTATCAATTCTCTAATTCACATGTCTATTTCAGGATTGTTCCAAAATCCACCTGGCAAATTTCATATCCCACAGTGTCCACAAACTCACTGTATTCTAATGGGACTCACCATGCTTACTTTACAAACTGAGCTTACTTCTGTGCCCCCGAGTTAATAAATGGCATCATCATGCAGGCCATGGAACCTGAGTGACAGTCTTAACTCTCTTCTCTCCCTCACTTTTATTATCTGGAGCTAAGTGCTATTGTCCCAGCTCCTAATTATCTGTAAAATGTGTTCATATCTGTACCACCACTTCCTGCCTGGGTTTCTAACCTGGCCCCCAGACTTGCTCCCTTTAGTCCATTTTTAAGCAGTTTCCAGAAGTCTCTAAAGTGCAGATCTGACCACCTCACCCCACCTTGTCTTCCCCAGCCTCAACTGACACCTTCCAAAGCTCACCACTGCCCTCAGAACAAAGTCCATACACTATGCATGGCCTAAAGAGTGCTCGTGGTCTAACCCTTGCATCGCCTCTTTTCCTTGCACAAGGGTTCTCTTTCCCTAGAGCACTCTTCCTCAATCTCCAGTCTTCACTTCCAATCACTGTCCCACTTCAGTGCCCTTCAGATATAGTCACTAGTTAATCAGATTTGTTAGAGTCTGGGAATTTACTTTTGAGTGTAAAATAAGAGAAAATGAAACCTGTGTGGCATGCATACCTGTGATCCTAGCACTCTGGGATGCCGAGGTAGGAGGATTGCAAGTTTGAGCCCAGTGCAGGCAACTTAGCATATTAATGGGACCCTGCCTCCTATCTCAAAAACAGCAGCAGCAACAATAACAACAACAACAAACAGACTGGGGATGTAGCTCAGTGTGAAGGCCCTATGGGTTCAATCCTCCAGTATGAGGGGGGAGATGAAGGATTTCTGGATTAATAAATACTTTCCGTAGGAACTGTATGTGTATATAGTCTGATAGAAAGATAAAGCCATATTAAAGGCACAAGAAACACAGTAGTGTTGCTTTAGGCCTTGTAACAGAAGTTGAATAGCAATTCAAAGGAATTTTTAAGCAGCCAAGTGAAATAATGATTTCCAAATCGGTATAACTTGAAAAGCTTATGCCACAGAGAATACGTATATTTTATCTTATGTATTATAAAATATTAATCTTAGCTTCATTATTTTAATGGATTCACTTCTCTTGAGTGATTATTCAAAGAATACTCCTTGAAAAACTATTCCCATGGTTCCTTGTTATAGTTTTTTCCTCCTGTTTTATCCTGCTACCTAGTAGACATTTAGTATTGAAATAAAAGATAGTTCTAGACAAAGATTTATGTTTTAAAAGACACTGTCATTTATATTTTAATATATTTATATAGTGGCATTGTTATATTTTTATTGTTCTATAAAGTCAGGATAACGTGACATTTTCAAATGTATATAGGATTTAAGTGGCTCTATTCTGAAACTTGGAAAAAAAAAGAAATAGTTACTTAGGCAAGAAAACCTTAGAAAATCTCATACTACAAACCTCCTTTAAATATACTTTGGGAGCAGCCCAACTTCTGATTCTTGAGATACTAAGTGTAGAAGTGTGAGTTTGTTAAAGCCAATATGCTTGTCATTCTCATAGTAAACACCTGGAATTTTTGCATATAAATTACTGTATTTTTTTCTGCCTAATGCCAGTACTCTCCACAGTGTTCTAAATTCAGATAGGAACAGACTGTGTGACATGCAGAGAACAAGGAATAAAGAATTGAGGAACTTTGGTTTTCATTTTTTGCTTTTAATTATACAATAAGTGATATCTGAAAAATATTGTCTTAAATTATGAAGATGATTCATCACTAAACCCCATGAAGATGAAGCAAATAATAATTATGCATGTTCCCTAATAGTTACCTAACAATTTCCTTACAGAGTTATACTTCACTTGACTGCAAATCCTACCCCTGGAATTCCAGACTTTTTATAAATAAATGATTTTATTTATTCAACAAATAGTAATCAAGCTCTTGTTGTGCACCAGTAAATGTCGAGAGAAATTTATGTGGTTTGGCTTTGCCAGTAGAAATTGGTGTGCTTTCTTATTTTATTCTGTACCATTCCATAGTGCCCTAGGCAGTGTTTGGACTGCTATGATGCCACTGAGAATAACAGAGAAGAGAGGTAGAATAAGGTGCCACTTAAATACTAAGCCATGCTTCATGCTTTCGGCCAACTTTGAAATAATAAAATGTGATTATTTTAACACAGGATAAACATATGACATTTAATATTAATACAGAGATAACTTCTATTCCTAGCTCTAACTTACACTTTAAGATAAACCAAGAATACACACAAAAACAGATAAAAGGATCCTATTATTAGTATAGAACAAGGATTATATTTTTTCTTTATAGTTAAGAAATGTGATTACGTGAAAACTATGTATCTTTTTCATCCTTAGCCAAATCCCTTGAATTCCTTTTTCACAGAGCATTACTATTTTTATAGACATTAAAATGAAGTGGACATTAATTCCTTAATGGTAGGAAACGTACTCATTTCCTCATTTCATTTTGCTATAGTAGCTTGATTATTACACTTTGCTACAGACCAGTCACCTCTGTAATTTAACAATGCAGTGAGAGATAATTTACAGACGAGGGGTAAACAAAAAGTCTGTATTTTTTAACCAGGGGGAATATTGTTCTCCCTCGATGCCAACAGTTTCTTTTGGTATTTTGCCCAAAGGTAAATTGTTTGTTCTAGTGAGCTTTAGTAAGAAAAGATTGTCAGCAGATGTGTATGGTAGATACGGCCTTCTGTGGAAATACGCATTAGCTATTTAAAGTCCTTTCTCCAGCGTTCTATTCCTGTATTCTGACTTCAGCCTTTCCTTTCCACTGTTGCTATTGAAACTGGAATGACTGCAGAATACAAATCATATGATAAGTATTTGGGAATATGTCTTTGTAGTTTTTCAGCACCACTGCCAAACTTCTTGCCTAGAGAGCTGTGGGAGGCTTTTCAATCTGCAACCTTTGAGCAATCCCATTCTCTTGCCAACTGGGAACCATGCACACGATTTAATTGTAGCAGCCTTTCAAAAGGATTAATAAACATTTCAAATCCCTTGACTCCATATCTAAGGCTTGTTTATTTGTTGGTTATACATTTATTCTCAATGATTTTAAACACTAGGCTGCATCCTTTTTATGGAGCCTTCCAAATACAATGCACATAGTTTTGAATAGCATTAGTATATAAATGAGGAATCTTCCCCTGCAATTTTTTATCATAATGCTAGCCACCATATAATCTGACCCTATTGAAAGATGCTGCCTGTGCATTTCTTTCATCATTCACCAAAAACCCACTGAGTGTACCATATGAGGTCTCTTTCTTGATTCTCTTGAGGGTACCGTAGCACTTTCCAAAAAGTGATATGGTGAATAGCCAGGCATGCTGTTGTTAAAAAAAATACCATTTGCAGCACAGATCTAATACCTAAGTGATGAGTGGAACGTGTAGGATAAATTTTAGTCTAGTTAGCAGCTCTGCACTCTCAGTTTTAGCCTTGGATTTGTAATTTTTTAATGATCATATTTTTAAGCTAATGCACTAACATAGGAAGTGCATGAAGAAGAATTTTGCCTGTCCTATTTTTATGCTATGCAGAATGCCTTCCATCTGCTTTGTTTGGGGTTGTTCAACCCTCTTCTACAAACTCTGCTGAAGGTTTTCAATTCACAAATACGAATGAGAACTGTTTAATATAAGTTAACAAGAGAAGTAAGTGTGGCAAAAATGGCAACAAAGCTAGTGTTTTAAATGTGCTCATAGCTCCTAGATTTCTAAATGATGACTAAGACAAGGCTTTATGGTTTGGATCTGAAATGACCCCCAAAATCTCATGTGTTGAAGGGTTGGTCCCCAGTGTAGCAAAGTTCAGAGTGTGACTTTTGGGAAGTGATTGGATCATGAAGGTTCTGATCTCATCAAAGGGTTAATTCATCGATGAATTCATAATTCGATGCCATTATTGGAAGACAGAAACATTAAGAGGAGGAGCCTAGTTGCAGGAAGTGGGTCACTGGAAGTGTGCCCTGGAAGGGTGTAATTTGTCCTCTGCCCTTCTTCTCATTCTCTTGGCTTCCTGTGCTACATGAGGTGAGCCTCTTTGCTCTACAACATGCTCCTTACCGTGATGTTCTGCCTTACCATGGGCCCAGAAGCAACAGAACCAGACAACCATGGGCTGAAACTTCTGAAACTGTGAGCCAAAATAACCTTTCCTCCTTGAAGTTGTTTACTTAGTACTCTTTCAAGAATTTTGAAAGTTGACTAACACACAAGATATTGAAATTAGAAAGGACATTTCTCACTTGAGTGGGTCAGAAACTTCTCTCTTCATTGGAAGATTAGAGCTCTCCTGTTTACATCAGCACCTATATAACTTCTACTTGTGATTCCCAAATTGAAGTTCTCCAATGTAGTAGAAATAGTAATTTTTCAAAGCTTATAGCTCTTTGTTGCACTTCACCGTCTGTTTATTTACATTGTTTTTTTTTTTTCAATGAGGAGTCCATGATACTGTTGACAAATGCAGTGCTATATTTCACAGTGGCACAATTTGAAGTTTTTCTTTTGTACATAGAGAACAAAATATTTTACCCACCACAACCTGATCACTAGATTTACAGGAGCTCTTCAATTCTGTCTGCTATTTTTTAACTCTTTCCACACCAAAATCCATTCAGTTATTGCCTTGTATTGCTGTTTTTCTCTTAGTTTTTTTCTTTTTCTGTTTTCTCCCAAATCTTATAGTTCTTTTGCAGTTTCCTATAAATAGGCACAATCTAGTGAACTATGAGTATAAAAAGGGAAAATATGTATTTGCTATTCTTAATTAGGTTTAGAAATTGGCAGGTGTTTTGTAAATTTGTGTCTCAAGTTGGTTTTTCAAAAAAATTATACTGATATCATTTATCAGGTTATTTATAAATATTGCATGGAAAGGAACAAAAATGCTTTTGTTTTAATCTTTATGTTTATGAAACAAGTAACCCATAAGTCAAGTAGCTCTGATGAAATGACTCTAAAATATACCTAATTGTGGGCCATCTTCTGGAATTATCTATTTGTCTTAGGTTATTTTATCCAGCTATGCTACTGAATTTGCTTATTAAATCTAGCAGTCTTTTAGTGGATTTTTTGGGGTCTTCCACGTAGAGTATCATGTCACCTGCAAATAATGATGATTTAACTTCTTCCTTTCCTATCGTTATTCCTTCTATTTCTTTTTCTTGTCTAATTGCTCTGTCTAAAAAGTTTCCAGAACTATGTTGAATAAGAGTGGAGACAGTGGACATCCTTGTCTTGTTCCTGATTTTAGAGTAAAAGCTTTCAGTTTTTGTCCATTTAGTATGATGTTGGCTGTTGGTTTGTCATAGATGGCTTTTACCAGATCGAGATAGAAGACCCTCTATTCCAATTTTCTGTAGGGCTTTTATCATGAATGGTGCTGGACTTTGTCAAAAGCTTTTTCTGCATCTATTGGATGATCATATGGTTTTTGTCCTTGGCTCTGTTAATACGATGTATTACATTTATTGATTTATGTATATTGAACCATCCCTGCATCCCTGGGATGAATCCCACTTGGTCATGGTGTATAATCTTCTTGATCATTTGCTGCATTCTGTTTGCTGGTGTCTTATTGATGATTTTTGCATCTATGTTCATTAGGGAGCTTGGCCTGTCATTCTCTTTCTTAGTTGGGTCCTTCTCTGGCTTTGGTATCAGGGTAATGCTTGCTTCTAGGAATGAATTTGGGAGTATTGCTTCCCTTTCAATTTCATTAAAGAGTTTGAGAAGTAGTGTTGTTAGGTCTTCTCTAAATTTCTTGTAGAATTCAGCAGTGAATACTTCAGGGCCTGGGCTTTTCTTTGTTGGTAAGTTTTTAATTATATCTTCAATTTCATTGATTGATATTGGTATATTTAGGATTTTTATATCTTCTTGATTCAGCTTTGGTAATTCATATGTATCTAGGTATCTGTCCGTTTCTTCTCCATTTTGTCTTAGATTATTTTAATAAGAAAAATCTGGAAAGACATTTTCCACATTGGTTTCAAGTATAAAATAAAATCAGAACTACATTTTTTGTTTGCATAGTAAAAAAGTCAGAGAAAGTCACAGTTATTATTTATAACAGGTTTTAAAAGAAACTTGTATAATGAGTTACACTCTTGATTTTTGAAGTAAAAATAAAGAAGACAACTACTCCTTTCTTCAACATAATGTTTAGCTTAATGCCACTTAATGTCAAGGATTTCACAGATAGTGGACTATGTCAAGCACAGAGGTACCTCAATTCATGAATTTAATTCTTTCTGTGAATTGGATGAGAACCAAAGCAAATTCAGTGGTTAAGTTTAATATTGATCCTATGGGGAAATTTTATTTTGTTGTTGTTCAATTTGTTTTGTGACCAGAATCATGGATAGAATTAAGTTTATGAACTGAGGTACCATTTTAGACACACAAAAGAAATATAAGTCTTTCTCAGTCATGTCTTACGTGTGTTGGGGGCAGGTGATCAGGTTCATAAAAACACATGTGTATAACCAGGGAATAAGCGCAGCAGTAGGATTGATTTTGATAGAGAAAATAAGGGCTAGAATAGGACAGGATAGTCCCTAGGTTGGAACTAACATATATCCTAGGTATCATCTTTCATGTTTAAATCTGAATAATTTGCTTAACTATTCTAATTTTCTTTTGTCAATGCATTGTATATAAAAGTAATGAATCCATTACTTTTGAATTTGGTCAGTGAGTGCTTAATTTTGGAAAAGTAAGTTACAATTAACACACAAGGATGCATCAAGAAATATAGCATGTTTTAATTAAAAAATGCAGTAAAAGACATATTGCCATTAATCACCTTCAAAATACTCCCTCTCACTTCAAACACCCTTATCCTGTTTTTTTTGCCACTTTCTGAAGCACTTCTGGAAGTCCTGTTTTGGGAGTGTCATTATCAGGCATGACAAAAAATATGGTGAATCCTGTGGTCCATCCACAGGAAAGGCAGGCTCATAAAAACTTTATGGTGTTCCTCATCCACTTTATTCCTCAGATCTGGCACCATGCAACTTCTGGCTCATCTCCAAAGTCAAAATAACCATGAAATGTAAACATTTTGAGTCGATCAGCACATCAAGGCAGCCAAGATAGCCCAACTAAAGACATAAAATAGGACTTCCAGAACTGCTTCAGAAAGTGGCAAGAATGACAAGTGTGTACGAAGTGAGAAGAATTAATGACAATGTGTCTTTTATTGTAATAAATCTTTTTTAAAAATGTAAACATTCACCATATTTTTTCATTCACACCTTTTACAACTAAGCCAATATCTGATAAAGAGGCTTTTTAAACAATTAAAATATATCTAGTTGTACTTTATTATTCAGTTAGTCTTTCCTTCTCCCCAGTCCATGTTTTACTTTAAATTCTTTTCTAAACTATCATTTCCTAGCATCCCATTTGATCCAAATCTATATTTTCTGGTGATTTTACTCCTTTTTTTCCTAAGAAAGTACCACTGTAAAAATTTACTTGGCTTCATGTTGCTGATACTGTTCCATACTGACCAAGATGCAGGTTTTCCTGTATTTCTGCCACTAGTCAAAGTTTAAATTTAAAATATGGGGCAGGGGCTGGTGAGATAGCTCAGCAACATAAGCGCCTGTCTGGCAAGCGCGAGGTCCTGAGTTCAACTCCCGGTACCCACATACAAGAAAAGGGCCGGTGATATCGCTCAGCGGCACGGGTGCCTGCTGGCACGCGAGGTCCTGAGTTCGACCCCCAGTAACCACAAAAAATAAGATAAAATAAAATAAAATAAAATACTGGGCAGTAGCAAGAACTGTGGAGTTAGCTTATGGTATATATCCAGTTAGTATTACTATTATAATTAATAAGATTAAAACAAATATAATATGATCACTTCCTATATATGGCTAAATTAACAGGTAATTACTCATTTTGCACAGCGCCAACCAAAATAGTTTCTGGCTTCAATAAATTACATATATTACCCATGAGGAAACAATAAATAAAAGTCTGAAAATTTAAGTAAATGAACCAGATTTGCATAATGGCTCCAATTGCAAGGGAACAAAAGGCCACAAAAGAGTATGTACTGATTAATGGCACTTGACATTATTTCTCAAAGTGTGCTGCTAGGACCTCAGTCCTTCTTGGAGAAAATGACTATGCTCCATTGTCCAGAGAAGACCAGGAAATGCTGTATATGTCTCTTTAAAACTTCTCAATCCAAATTTAGGCTATGATGGACTTTAAGCTATCCTTTAATAAAGAGACAAATTTGTCTCTTTCCCCTAGTATTTCTCTTATTAATTTAACAATGGAACTTTGTTTTCTTAAAAAAATGTAATGTTGGCTATGCCTGTGTTAGAGGAAACACACTTTGACAAAGACAGGTAGCAATTACATACTGAGTAGTGCCAGCCAGGTAGAAGTCACTTGTAGGTGGGGAAAACTATTTTACAGAAGGAATGTCTTGAGTTAGATCTTGAGGATAGAGGTAGGGTTGAGCAGGGGAGACACTTCAACCAAAGGGAACACTGTGACCCAGAAAACACAGAATACTGAGTGTTGGGAGGAATGGTTTAGATTAAGACCTGCTGAGGAAGTAGAAGCAGAGGTTTCCTGTGGGGCAGAAATGGGAAATTGGGCTTTAACACTGTGAAAGTGATGCTACTTGGTAAAGTGACTGGCAAATTCTGTGTTCTTGATCATTTCTCTTCATATTATCATGATTTCTTAAATGCTTACTTGGTCATGAAAGTTATTACTTAATTAAAACTTGAATAGTCTAGACCAGAGGAGTCTGGTAGAAATATAATACCCACAAATGTACTTTCAAGTTTTTAGACAGCAACACACACACAAAAAAAGTACAATTCATTGAACAATATATTTTATTTAACATATCCAAACTTTTATCATTTCAATATATAATCAATATAAATATCAAAATGACAGGTTCTTTTTGGGTCAAGCCTTCAACATCTGGTTTGTATTTTATATTTGTAGCACATCTCTGTTCAGACCAGCCACATTTCAAGTGCTTAATAAGCAAGTGACTCATATGACCAACACAGGTCTGTATCTATGTATTAACGAGCTGGGTGAAGCAGGGTCAATTTGGAGAGTATTCTAATAGCTTTTACCATGATCAAAACTTGTACTTAATTTATTGTTGTGGTGCTAGGGATTGAACCCAAAGCCTTTGCACTGAGCTACATCCGCAACCCTTTTTATTTTACTTTATTATTATTATTTTTTAATATTGAGACAGGGTCTCACAAAGTTGGTAAGTTGGCCAAGGTTGTGCTTAACTCATGATCCTCCTGCCTCAGGCTTGCTGAGTTTTGGAATTACAGGGATTTACCGCCATGCCTGAATTAATTCTTTAAAATTAAGTGAGGAAAACGCCTTTGTGTTGCAGGTTTTTAAATATTCATGACACAGGGCTGGTGAGACGGCTCAGTGGTGTAGGCGCCTGCCTGGCAAGCACGAGGTCCTGAGTTCGACTCCCGGAACCCACATATGAAAAAAGAGGCGATGATATCGCTCAGTGGCATGGGCGCCTGCTGGTGCGCGAGGTCCTGAGTTCGACCCCCGGTACCCACAAAAAAAAAAAAAATTTGTGACTCATTTTGAGGGCCAAATTTAAAAGTGGCTAATTAGGTTAAAGGTGAAAAGCTCCATTTCTCCCTCCATATCTGTTAATTAATGTAAGTAAATTACTGTCATGCTCTCTTTCGGCTTATTACTTAGTTAAGAAATGCCAGCGGACTGGTGACAGGCAGGAAGGCTCTGCTGCCTGCGCCAGCTGATCTGTAACCATGTTCTATGACAATTTTTCAGTTTTCTTAAAAATTTAAATGATTCCTCCTGCCGGCGCAGCATCTTCACCCTTCATCAGATTTCTAAACAAGTGCGCAGACATCGGGTCCTGAAGGCATCTACCACATCTTCCCAAATACTTCTACTTAAGTCCAAATCAGTTTCGTTCACACTTCCCATTTTTAAATCTACCAAGGCCATTTTGGGTGAAAAGAAACCAAAAGCCTGCTGTTCAGTTTTTGTTTTCCACATATTCTTTCAATGAGAGCTCACATATTTCTTTCCTCCTTTTTAAAAATTCATCCCTAGCCGTTTACTGAGGACCCTGCTATGCCAGACAGCTTGGGAAGCCCTGTAGAGTAGGTATTTATAGGTTGCCCCTGCACCATTGCCTATTTCTTGTTAAGTTTCCAAAGCACATGTAATCCCCACTAGGAACGGAGTAACTGGCACGTTCTGCAAGTGAAGGCTTGGAAGCTGCTGCTGCCACATGGAAGGTGAATGCCACGGCAGCTGCTGTATTTCTGAGCAGAGTGCACTATTCAGCCCTCGTGGACGTGGACTGAGAACTTGAAGCATCCAGTAGCACAGCACGTTCTTTGAAAGTGCATGGCTTTAATCCAAGGTTTCTGAACCTCAGCACAATTAACATATTAAGCTGGCTAATTCTTGTTGTGGCATCTTTCTCTCCCTTGTAAGATGTCTTGCAGCATTACCAGCATCTACCCAGTAGAAGCCAATAACAATCACCACATCTATTCTCCAGCCCAGCAAAGATGAATATACTTTAGAAGGTCTCAAGATGAATGAAATTAAACTGAACCAGGTCAATACTGATTGGTAAATGTTTTATTCTTAAACTTGTAGTCCTTCCAGAGCTAATGAAAAAGATGGGGCTGGTAACCCAAGTTCAGTAATTTCAGTATTTTGAAATTCCTCTTAGTCTTTATTATGTGTATTTTATGGAAGGAAGTAAATATGTGTATTTAACACAAGTATGTTGAATTTTAAGTACAGATATATTGAAATTTATCCACATGTGAAATATTTAAATGTCTATGAAAGGGGAGACATTGAAAATGGAGCAAAAATATTATCAGATACTGGAAACACAGGCTTATTTCCCTGACTTAATTACTCTATAAAGCAACTGATTTATGAGATTGAAAATATTGATTGCCTCTGGTATTCATACCATAATCTGCAAAATCTGACTGAACAGATTACCTTTATGCAGTATGGTTATATAAAGCACATCAATATGTTAGGCTTCAGCTGGAAAACATTCTGATTTAGTGCTATGTCAGGTTTTACACACATATTGCATGTTTTAGTGCCTGCAAAGTAAGTAAAAGTGGGTTACACCAATTAAATCTGGTTTAGTTAATTCTTTCCTCTCTTCATTTTTATTCCCCTACTTGACCAAGGAAAGTGAAGGCCTGCAGAGTCTGTTTATTACTCATAGCAAAATGCATTATGGAGTCTAGAATATCCATACGAAGGACGTCTGTTAGCTTAAATAAGTCCTGTTCCTTGATTACAACTGTCTGCGTGGGAATAATATTGACCAAGCCTGGATCTTAGCTACGTATGTGAACCATGAAATCCACACATGCACAGTTACAGCACCTTAATCCTTCAGAAACTGAAGGATGCCCACCATCACACTCACATTTATATTTAATATAAGTGGAGAGGCTTAGCAAACTTAGTTCAGATGAAGAAAAGATTAGTAATGGTAACAGATTTATGAACAGAACTTTAGTAAATAATTTTCATGATGTAACAATTAGCCTCTGTTTTATTATTCTGTTATTGGTTATTGCAAACATATATATGTATGTATCAATATATCAATAAAAAGATTAAAGATGAATGCTAAACGAGTTAAATTATACCTTAAGAAAAATATAAAAATCAGACTTTTATATTCCAGAAAAGTACATTATCATATTACCTCACATATTTTAGTTGTACAAATTAGTTTCGTGGTACAGTACTACCTCAATCTCTAAATGTCTCTTAACTCTTACTATGATGTTTTCTCTATAGTGCTATTTTTATGAGGTAACTCTGTAATTATTTTTATTCTTGTGAGTACTATTGAACAAATAAAGTTTTGACATTTGACTCATCTTTAACACGATGTCAGTTTTTGCCAAACTATCCTCATTATTTCTCTTCTTTTGTTCCTTCTGTTCCTTCCATGTATAATATAATTCTTGGAACATAATTTGCTTTTTATTTTTTAAGAAAAGAAAGGGAGGAAAAGAGGGAAAGGAGGGAGAGAGAAGGGGAAGGAGAGAAGAGACATTGCTTCACTTTTCATGGATATCAAAGGAAAACCTAAGATAGAATTTCTCCTCTTTGTGTTGTAAGTGATTTAAAAAAATCCCTTACGGATTCTTTTTAACAGATCAGCTGAAACAACATCTCTCAAATTATGAATCTTCTAGATGAAGCCACCTGTTCTTTCCAATTTATAACATAGTAAGCAGGTATGAATATCCTCACTTCAAATGTGTAATGTTGCTTCCCCCCCATAATAATTCTTTTTGACAGGGTGAACTAAATTTATGTTCAGAAAATTATTTTTATTGTAAAGTCATATTGAATTTTATTTTAGCGGGGTTTTTTTTCCTTCTGGTGGTTGCAGCATAGTCTTTTCTTAGAGAAGAAGGCTGTGAGTGCATATTTCGTAAGCTTCTTATTCATTATTTATACACACCATTAGAGATAGAAAGAGTATATTCCCATGGGGCTTCCTCTCAGATGCATACTCTGAGAGGTACACTCAGCCTCAACCTCAAAGAGTCTCATTTACAAAGTCAAAATAAACTAATAAAATGTGTACTAATATGCACTATGTAATTTAAGAACAGGTATGAAAGCTTCTCTTTTCCCTTAATATTAGAATATGTTTTTACTCGAATTATCCATATACTTTCAGTAATGAATGAGATATTCAAAAGAAAACAGATAAATGTGAATTTGAGAAGTAATCCCTTCCTTCATCCCACTTCTATATATATCTAAGATGGATTCACATTTGTTATCTCCGGAAAACATTTATTAGACTTATTAAATTAAGTGCTCATGTACTTGATTATCATTATTAGAAAGAATGTAGCAAATGCAAGTAACTTTAAGGCCACTGTGTACTTAATAGACTGTAATTGAGAAACTTGGATTTTGGGGGTCCCAGTATTAAGAGCAGCTGTCTAACTTCAATTTCACAATACAGTATCAGGGTATTTTGTACACAAATATTAATTAGTAAAAGTTCAACTAAATTAGAGACTGCATTAGCAATTTCTGCATTATGATGCACTGATTGATTTCTATAAATTGTATGATTAAAAATGACTTAAATATTTTCTTCATAAATTGAGCTGTGGACATGGCACTCAAGAGGAAAAGGGATTTTCTATAATAATTAAGAACATGTCAGTTTGACATTCCTGGATTGTTTTGGCGGTAGTCAGTTATTAAAAACATTTAAGTTGTCTAAGACCTTAGAATATGTTGTGGAAAAATCTCTTCCTTCCTGTAAGGAAAATACAGGAAAAAAGACCTAAAAATATGTAGAGGCAAGAGTTGTGAGCATGAGTCATGATTCAAGTGGGAAGTCTTTAAAGAACTTGTGTGGAAAAGTGACGATGGTCATTAACAAAACTAAGAGTTTGACACATTAAAAATAATATACACAAATGAATCAAATATAAGAGAATATTCAAATAATTTAAAATGCTTTCCTCAGTGTATTTGCTAATTATCAAAATAAAAGCATATTTTAATTATTCCCTTTTCTTTAATTTTAACATTCAGACAAATTAATGAAACTTATGATTTCTGCATGACTTTGAAATAACTTTAATTATTTCAAAATTAATTAAAAAGAAATACATTTCATGTTCCAGGTGAAGCTTTGAATTAATTTAATTTTAAAAAACAACAAATGAATTATATGTGGGACATAATAGATTTTCAATACTCATTACCTTAAGATTAACCTGTGATATTTTAATGTTAAAATTAATAATCTGAAGAATGAAAGTGAAAACTAAAATACCCACTGTGTATCAAGTACCATACTAGACTTTTAATATGCATTATCTGTTGAGTCTTTTAGTAACCTTGTAAATGAAGTCATAATCAAATCATTTTTTTCTACATGAGGAAATGGATTTAGATGCTTCCTGAATTATAGACTGAGATGGGTTTCATGGAAAGGAGTGTGATACACATTACTCAATAACTCAAATATTTCCTTTATATATTTAGATATGGAAAAATAAGTTACCCTTTTTACTTAAAAAAACAAAATGTAGTTTCACTTTCAAGAGCTGATTTTAAATACATTAGCATTCAGATAAAACATCTTTGCTTTCTTAAAGCTAAATATATTTACACACCTAGGAATTTTATCCTTCATACTGTATAAATCGATAGGTAGATTAATCTTGAAACCCCACTCCTTGTATCATTTTAAAAGTAGATGAAGGCTGGGGATTTATCTCAGTGGCACAGCACCAGCCTGGCAAGCATGAGGTCCTAAGTTTGATTCCTGGTACCCCCCCCAAAAAAAAACAAAAGTAGATGAAACACTTAGTGCCTGGTACTGCTGTCCAGGGCAAGGAGAAGGAGCAGTGTAAAGGACTTTTACGATTATGGAGGAAGACAACTCTTTCTTAGGCAGTGGTTCTCAATCTTGGCTAAATCTTGGAATTACTTGGAGGAACTTTTAAAAATACTAATGCATGAGATCCACCATGTGATTCTAATATGCAGCTAAGTTTGGAATACGTTGCTTTTAGTTTTTCCTCACAGTAAGGGCACTATTACTTTGCTATTCTAACTGTGTGACCTCAAATGACATGAGTTTTGGGGTACCAGCTGGGTGTGAGGCAGTCCTTCATCTTACGACTTAAGGATAGCACAGGTGTGATAACAGGGACGGTATTAGGAATGAGAAACTCTGACAGTAATAATAATCACTATCATTTCAGAATAGATTCCTAAACTCTGACAAGCATTATAAGACTTACTACTGAGACAATTGTCTCACAGCACTGGTTAGCAACTTGTCCCCCTTTTAGAGGTGGGATGTTAATTGGTGCTCCATTAATACCAAGTAGGATTGTATCCCATAAAAGTAAGAGCTACATTTAAATCTTATTTATGAGCAAAATTCTCCAACAAGTTGTAAACTAGACTATTGCATTCATATAGCTATTTTTGAAAATCTACATACTAGATGATTAAGCAATAAATAATGTCACGTTTCTACTAAGAGCAGATGTAACACTCTAATCCTAATTTGAGATAGCGCCCAAGCAGAACATGTCTAAACTCCCACATTCTATCTCTACAACTTCAAAACAATTAATGTATCACATTCAAATTAATTTCATGGAAATCGATGCTAGATCAAGAGCATTAATTCTTAGTTACATTTTAGGGCAAAGCTTCCAGTAGAAAATTATAACACCTGGAATAAACTGTGAATAAAAACCAATGGAAACACAACCACTGTCTCAACAGCCAGCAACCTGGCAAGTATGGGGACAGCTACCTGTCAGGATGGTTCCCAGCTCTCTCCTTATCAATCAGATCACAGATATTCATCACATGGAACATAAGACAGGGGCAGAAATCAGGGAGTTAAACCCTTTGCAAATGGGAAAGAGATCTAGAGATGGAGGGAGTGGGTGAAAAAGAGGGGGGAAAGGAAAGTAAAATGAATTAAGATGTGTTATGTCCATGTATCAACTCCTCACAATGAATGTAATCATGCACTGGAAACGTGTACTAATAAAAATTAATTAAAAAAGAACACAAAACACAATTTGTATCGTTTGATAAGGGAAAAGTTGGTTTCTGCCCTAAAGACAAATTTGAGAGAGTTTCTGTAATGCAGGATTTAGAATTTCTTTGCAGGAATCATAAATCAGGAAATATCATTTCTTCGCAATTTAAATATTCATTTGGAAATTTGAATTTTTTCTAGATTCCTTCTAAGTACAAAATTAGGCTTCTTTGGAAGATCAGCAACATTTTACAAAAAGTGATCTGGTTAACACATCTTTCCTAATATTCTTATGACAAAACTTTGGCAAGCATACAACCCCTTAGCAAAACAAGCAGTCCCCCCTAATCACCACAAGGAAACTTACCAATCAGGAAACAGAAGTTATTAAAAATTTCTGGCTCGGGCAAATAGAAAGAGCTATATAAAACTCAGTTCTGTGGGCCAAAAGCTGCAGACTTGTTTAAATGAAGCACTGGTGTTCGTGCTTCCTGGGGCGTCCTTTTGTTCTAAGTAAAATGCTAATGCTAAAATTGCAATTCGCATTTGTGCTTGCTCAGGGAACACTGTTCCAGCCTGGTGAAGCTTCCAGCTTAAATATCCTGATGGGGGAAAAATAAGTCCCAGAAGATGGGACCTCCCTGTTGTTCTAGTAAAACGAGGCACGTGAGGAATGAATCTAAACATCTGGAAATTTTGTGGTCACATTACTGTCACCTGATTTCATTTGCAAGAGACACACACATTACAGACATTGCAAACAGAAATTTTCCACTTGTGAATGTCCATTAAAGAAGAAAAGTGTTTATTTCTGTATTGTTTTTCCCCCTCCATTTTCTCCTCACTGGTGTGTGAAATGTTCATTGGCACATATAAAAGCAGTTGGTTTAAAAAGAAAAACAAATTCTTTAGGACAGTAAAATATAAATCAAAGCATAGCATAATAAGATGAAAATGCTAAGGCAAAGTTAAGGCCACGAAGATAGAATAAAATTCTAACAATTATTCAGTGCTATGATCTATTTTAAAGTCTAGGAGAAGTTTAATTTGAAATAATTTTAATGCTGTTTTTTCCCCCCATTATACTCAGTAAACACAAAGGATTGCTACCTAGTCCCAAATTTTTAAAAAGAATTTTAAAATGTTTTAGGTAGTATCTCATCCCTTTTGTCACTGTCTGTCTAATTGATGGAGTTTGTTTTTCTATCATTATTTATGATAACTGGATAGCAGAATACATAGTTCAATGACCAGGAAAAAATCTTTTAAAGCAAGAAGTGAAGGTATCACACATTTAATTTGCAAGTTTCTATAGTTATTTAGTAGTTTATATTTAGGACTAATGAGCACATCAATAATATATCAGTTGCTTCATTTAATGCACAGCTTCATCATCATCCTTTAGCAAGGAAATCATATTGCCTTTTGTTTTTTCCCATGAGGAAATTAGTGTTTAGGTATTGGTAGCATATGCAGTGTTTTTAGTGCTATTGGATTTATTTAGTAAACTTTTCATTTTAAAGTTCCTTAGCTGAATGTCAGAATGCAAATTTATGAATGGGAAGACTTTTCTGTGCTTAATACAATTACTCTACCAAATCTATTTTCCTAGTACTCCTTAGTGGAAAGTGATCAGTATTATTATTTTTCAGTTGAGTTTAAGGTGCTTGATCACTTGTCTGGACAAACTTCATTAATGAATAATGATATATGCTGGATTTTTGAAAGTTTGGCTTTCAAAAATGCATTATAAAGAAAAAATATCAATCATACTGAGAAGAATGTGAGAAAATGACTTAATGGGTTTATTAGTGAAACTCCTTTAAATAAATTTAATGCATAAATCATAATTGATCTGTATGCCTAAATTTGATATTGATCTTGTTGGAAACTGTTAAATAAGTCTTCTTTCCTGGAACATTTTCTCTCAAGTCTTTGTTTTGTTCTCATGCCATAGCTACTTCAGTGTGAAAGGAAGTAGGAGAGAACATGCTAGATGTTAAAAGTTTATCACTATTTTTTTTTTTTTTTGTGGGTACCAGGGGGTCGACCTCAGGACCTCGCGCGCCAGCAGGCGCCCGTGCCGCTGAGCGATATCACCGGCCCCTTTTTCGTATGTGGGTTCCGGGAGTCGAACTCGGGCCCTCGCGCTTGCCGGGCAGGCACTTAAGCCGCTGAGCCATCTCACCGGCCCCAAGTTTATCACTATTTTGCAGCCCCCAAAACATTCCCAACTGGGAGCAGAGAGTAGAGAAGATAACATTATTTTTCCGTTCTATCATTTTTTTTTCTACTTCCCATATAAACCTAAAGGATATCTCCAGCTCTTGGTGTTTTTGCTTTTTTCCTTCTTTTCTCAGCTATGAAAATGGAGAAGAGTGACTTCTGTACTGTTTGCTAAGAAAGAAAGTTTACCTAGGTAAGAAATCTTTCATAAACAGGTCAAGAAGAAGACTTCTAAAGAGCCAGGATTTCCATGATGATATGGAAATTCCAAAGGTTTTGAATACCCCCAGAACAGTTGGGGTCTTGTTATAGTAATATTGATTAAAAATTCAAAATTAGACACTGACCCAAAATAAAAATAAAGAAAGGACTGGCAATGCAGCTCAGTGTAAAGAACTTGGGTTCAATTGACAGTACTGCAAAACAAAACAAAACAACAATAACAACAAAAAAAATCAAAATTAGTACTGACTCTGAACTCCTAATTATTGACTGGGTTGCCTACAAAAGTCAGACACACAAGCTTAAATACTGCATGGTTTTTCTTATATAAGAAACCCACATTATAAATAAATAGCAAATAAAATATAAATAATAGGAAGTAGGGAGATAGATATTTCTCTAATGGGAAGGGGATCAAGAGATGGGGAAAGGAGGAGGAGAGGGAGGGAAAGGGGATGAAAAAAGGAATTAAAATGTGTTATGTACATGTACTAACTTCACACATGGAAGGCAAACATTATGCACTGCAAACATGTACTAATAAAAAAATTTTTCCTCCTTTGCAAAGACAAATGACAGTAGTTGTAGTGAGTATTAAATGAAGTGACATAGATAAAGCAACTAAAATATCTAGCCTTTAATACACACTAATAAAAATTAGGCTTTTGTTGCTTTTGATAATTTAATGCATTGAGGAAAATAGGTATATGCATTTCAATTTCTCTGACTTAGAAACTGGAAAATGCATATCCCTTCTACATCGATTGGCTGTAAATCAAAACCATCTGATTAGTGTCACTCATTCTTACTATTTTTGTACCTATTCGTTCATTCCCATTCCAATTTACTTAACATATTTATTGAGCATTCATTGTGTGTTAGGAACCATGTTACATTCTAGAGATAAATTAGTAAAAATGTCAAACAGGCCCAGTCCCTCTATGGTCACAAATTCTAGTCATATATACTTCTTTGTGTTATTACTTTATTTTAATTCATATACAATAATTTTTGGGGGCCAGTGAGATGGCTCAGCAGTGTAAGCGCCTGCCTGGCAAGCACGAGGGCCCGAGTTTGACTCCCGGAACCCACATACGATAAAAGGGCCGGTGATATCGCTCAGTGGCCCAGGTGCCTGCTGGCACGTGAGGTCCTGAGGTCGACCCCGGTACCCACAAAAAAAAAAAATTTAAGTGTTAGGCTTTTTAGGGGGCAAAGGCCATATATCAAAATTTTTTGCAATCCTCACAGTTATGTGTTAGGAATTCCTTGATTTAATCTGAAGCTGATAATAAATATTCTACATGCATATAAAAGGTGATGCAAATGTTGGTCTATTATTAGAATATGTATAATTTGTTTCCCTGTGATTAGAAATTGCATGAATTATATATGGTGCTAAGAACAATCCAAAATGAAGATTTTAGTAAACAAATGGAAATATATAACTGATAAATATTATTCCTGTATCACAATTTAAAGAATGAAGAAACTATAGAAGCATAGTGCTGAAATTCCCAACTTGTGTTTCAAAAAGTTTAAAAACAAATATTGACAATTCATCTTCCAAGTTGCACATGACTCAAATACACAAACTAGTAATGTCTTTTGCTGTGTAGATTATAAAGTCGAGCAACACATAGATTTCTAAGTCAGTGTTTGTATTCTTATAAGGTATGAAATAGAAGAAATACCATTTTTCTTCGTTTTTTCTTTCTGTACTTAATCCCGTATTGGGGGTACTGAGGGAGACCCGGGTTCAGCACCATGGACAAGGCATCTAACGCGCTCAGCCTACTCTTGGGAGGACGAAGCTTTCTCTTTTGGTTAAAATTACCAAAGAAATAATTTTACTGTGGCTACCGTCCATCTTGATAAACTTTAAGGTCCAAAAGAATACTAAAGAATGTTTGGATAAATAATAGAAAGTTTACACTTTTAACCCCTTAGGTCTTATGGAAAAAATACAATGGCCCTTTCAAAGACGTGCATAACTGTGATAAATGCATGTAAGTGTCATTAGGTTTAATGACACCTACTCACTTAGGCTACCATTCCATACCTTTTAAAGTTAATTTAATGTGTAATAATGGTGTAAAATCGATAAAATTGTAGATTGAGTTTCCCTGGGCACAGAGTAAACCAAGAAAGAAGAGAATAGTCTGGTTAATATCACATTCCACCTTGTTCTTCATTTATACTACAAAAGATGTCAGCTTTGCCCTTGGGAAAGAAATTCTCATGTCAGGAAGCTGAACCTAAGTTGCTTTATATAGTTTTAACTCAGAAAACTGTCTTCGGTTGGGTCACCAAAGGTTCATCATCATTTTCTTCAGGGAATAAGAAAATATACACTCTTTTAAGATTAAATTCATATTTTATTTCAGATTTTCAGAGAAATAGCTTCTTGCTTCCTTTTTTCTATCCAACTTGCAAATGCAGGTTAGAGGGCCATTCAGGATATTACTATTATTTTGTAATCTCTATCTTACATAACCATTTATCATATTAAAAATAACATATAATTAATTTAAAATTTGAGTTAAATATTATTACTACAATTATTATTAATGTTAATAACTGAAAAATCCAAGGTTTTGATACCAGGAACTTCCAATATAGTAGCACGTCATTCAGACTATCAGGAAGACAGGAATCTAATTTTAAGTTATGACTTCCAAAAATAGTAAGAAATAGAAAACTATTGACTTTATTATCTATGAAGGAAGATCAGAAAGAAAAGTATAAACTCATTACTTATTGCATTTCATTTCATACTGATGGATGAGTAAGGTAATACAGAACTCCTCAGCTACTCTTTTGCTTCTCTATCAGGTAAAAATCTCCAAACTAAATAAAACAGAATAAAACTTGATAAAGGAGAATAAAGGCCAGGTCAAGTAATGCTACTAGATTTTCTAAGGGCATTTAATTTATTTGACAGGCAAGTTACATCCCAGTCTTCATAATCTCATCCTTTAGAAACAGACCCATAGCACCACTGTAAACATCTTTAAAGAATCCTGGGGATGAGAAAATATGCCAATGAGATAGAAACATAGAAATGAGGCGTTTAGTTCTGGTTTCCAAAAACTACGGAGAAGGAAATCTCTAAAACACTGGTAAGACTGAAATGAATTATTAGGCAACATTTTGGCACAAATTAATAAAAAGATGGTTTCTGAGAATTTAGCAAAGAAAAAAAGTGTTATAGAGATAATCCTGGGTTCAAAAGAATAACTCAGGCCAAGCCTGCCTCTATTTATATTTGTTTATTTGTTTGTTTTCATTTATAGACAGAATTAGGACTACCAGATCTGAGAAATGGCTAGGACCGTGTAGCACAAAACCCAGTGCTTCTTTCGACAGGGAATTAACATGAATCGGTCAAGTTGTCAGTATGTGACCAGAATCCTAATGACACTGTCAGCAGAAAAGCATGACTCAGAGCTACTCGGTGCCCACTGATGTCATCGTCCCAAGGAAGTTTGAACTTTGGAGTGATTATGTGAAGTCTCTTTTTAATTTCAACTTTTTTTTTTTTATGTGAGTACCGGGAGTCAACCTCAGGACCTCGCACTTGCCAGCAAGCGCTTGTGCCACTGAGCTATCTCACCGTCCCTCAACTGTTTTTTAATGAACGTTTCCCTGAATTTAAAAATGAAATAAAATGTATCTATAGACTGGATCTGGCCCACAAGCTTGATATCATACCCTAGGGTGCCCCACTTGGGGCTTGTAGGGAAGTATATGTACTTTGGTGAGGCATCTGAGAAGGTTTCACTGTGCTATTGAGAAGTTCCGGTTGGGTGACAGAGATGCTACAATTAGGTGCATTCAAGTCTAATCTTAATAGAGGGATAATAAGATCTTCCCAATTGCTGATTGAATGGGCTGCCCTAATGATGAAGTACTCATTCTAACCACAGTTTGACATTTTGTGAGACCAGAGAAGGAAAAATAATCTGGAGCCACATTTTTAATTTAATACTAATGTTTTTTTTTGTTGTTGTTCTACTTAACTAGGCTTTCCTGTTTCATCACTCCCTGGAGCACTCCCCAAAGCTTTGTCATTGTACAGTGTCTCCCAAAGTGCTGAATGCGCAGCTGGTATACAGGTGATTTTTGGTGATTTTCAGATAAGTCTCTTTAAAAATTATATACATATTTTTATCCATTAGGAGAATTTTAACATATTAAACTGGGTATTTTCTGGTATTATTCCTTAGATAAAGGCTAAGTGGAAAAATAGGGCCAATTTTTAATAGTATTAGGTAAATAGTACAGCTCATATTCACAGATGGCAAAAATTCTGAAGGATACTAGTAAAACTAAAGTTCTGGAAATCCTGCCTTCTTGCATGCAGAAAGATGCTTCTTTGGTCAGAAGTGTGTACAGACTGACGTTTCTTTCCTCTGTCAGCACCTGCTATGACCTCAGTCCATGGGACCAGTTCGCTTCCTATGTCCTTTACACATTTAGATATTCTGAAATACACTAATGTTGATGGGGTTTCAGAGATTCCAATTAAGTTACTTGCATTCCTGATTTCTCTCAAAGAGAGCAGTCTTTATGAACATCAGTTTCTTTCCCTAGGTAGCCTGTCCTCCCCTATCACTTTTGCTGGGTGATAACTATGGGTCAATCACCTGAAGCACAGAAAATATTCTGTTAAGGAGATGGAACTGTTGTAAACCCAAGACCTTAGTATTTTTGTATAGAAAAAAGAGAAAAAGAAAGGAAGGGAGAAAGGAGGGAAGGAAGGAAGACATCAGGCTGTTATTTTAGCACAAAAACTATTTAAAGAAATACTTTTTTCTTGTTTTCCAAACTTAAATAAACAGAAATTAAAATCAGCTGCAAAGATATTATTTAGTATCCCCTAGGCTATACTGAAATCTTAGCATGAGTAATATACCTTAAATGTATGCGTGGTCTCTAAAAATAACAGTAAAGAACTATGCAGATAGTAGTTTGTCATGAGTATTTTAAGTATGCATTAAATACTTAAGATAACATATATATTAAAACAAGGTATTTTATGTACATTCAGATTTAGAAAAGCAGCCAATGTTGGAATTTGATATTCTTACAAAATGACAGTGAAGTTTTTTACTTTGAAATAATTATAGATTCACAGAAAGTAGCAAAGATAGTACAGAGAGGTTTCATGTACCCTTTACTCAGCTTTTCCTAAGGGCTGTAGCTTACATAACTATGGTATGATATCAAAATCTGAAAAGTGACATTAGTGCAATGTGTTTATGGCTTTGACATCTCATCATCGGTGCGGATTTGTGTAACTGCGTCAGAATCAAGATACATAGACCTGCCATCATCACAAAGATCTCCTTCATGCTACCCCTGTGTCACCTTCCTCTCCCCGTCTGGAGGCCCTACTATTCATGAGTTCGTACAATTACCATTTGTGCTGATCTCTTCTGTACTTCTACTAACATATGAAGGAAACCCCACGTGACTCAGTATTGGGAGATACGTTGTTGTAAGCTTGTTACTGGTTAATTATGCAGACCTCTGGACAACTCTGCCATTCTCAGTAGCTGTTCCATAAAAATAAAGGTTGGGACCCATTTATTTTAGGGTGCCACCATTTAAGAAAACATCTGATTCTTTAGTTTCAATAATATTACCTTAAGGACCATGACATGCAGATCAAGTGAGTAAGATGTGATTTTAAACCGTGGAAAGCATCATGAATTGAATAGTGTATTTTACATGAATTTTTCATCAAAATAACATCAATCAAATAAATTAAATAACCAAAGGTTGCATTATGATAATACATTGCTGTTCTAAAATCTGCAGCATGTGAAAAACAATGATTGCTCTTGGACTCATCGCTCAATGGAACAGTGTACTATTCTTCCACACGCACACACGAGGAAAACTTGGCTCCTCTGGCCCCCCAGGGTACCCTTTGGGGGAAGAAGAGGGGACCATTCCCAAATGTGCCTGGCTGAGCGTCTGAGCTGGCAATGCTGTGGCAGGAATTTTAGGTTAAAGATTGTGAGGCTTGGGGTTCAATCTTGATCCTTTCCTGAGAAGGGGGATTCGGGTGCTGGTGCTTCTGAGGGTTCCCGGTCAGGGCTGGAGGACCCCGGAGGGTCTTGGCTGTGGATGTTCCTGCGGTGCTGCCCAAGTGACTTCTTCATTTTAAAGCTTTAAGAATCTCTTCCCAAGCCCCAGGGTAACCTTACAGATCTCCTCCGCTCTGTAAGTCACTTCTATTTTAAATTCCAACTTGTGGATTCCACCCACCATGAGAATGTTTTAAACCCATCCGCTAAGCCCTTCAATAACGTATTCAGCATCAACGACAACAGTAACAACAACAACAACAACAGACAACCACCTCCTTCCTCACCTTGGATAATCTTTATAAGAAATGCAGAAACTTGAGAAGAGTCCTCTGGGGACTTAGGACCGTCCATGGCTTTGAAAAGATCTACACCCATGCTTCGCCTAACCTCCCTTTACAAAAGCCGCCATCTCCAAACGTCACTCCCCGGGACACTGAGGACAGCTCCAGACCGAGTGCCAGCGGACCGGTCTGACCAACCTCGCTTGTTGCTACAGGCAGTCCAGCCAGTCATCTCAACGACCGAACAGGGGCCTTGTCCCCTCAGTTCCTCGGTTTCTCACTGCTCAGAGTTCCCCTGTGTCCCATCTGTCACTGCCTCCTTCGATTTGTCCTTGAGCAGTCTGGGGACCCGCCTCAAGGGAAGGGGTGGTTCTGGGTCATAGCGTCCCATCTCCGCCCTCACTGGACCGAAGGCAACAGTTGCCCTCTGGTGCCCCCCGCATTTTACCTCGTCTCTCCCTGCGGGAATCCATCCCGCTGTGGTGGAGCAGACACCTCCGTGCCCCGGGGAGGCCCGGGCCCAGCTGGACCGCGGGCGGGCGACACCCGGCGTCGCTGCCGCTGTGCGCTCAGGCTCCGGGCGCGGGGCCCGGCCCGCTCCACCCTCGCCAGCCGGGTTGGGACACGTGGTGCCGGTGCGCTCCTGCCCCCGCGGGCCTCGGCTTCTGCAGCCAGCCAGGCGGACGGAGAGGGGAGACGGACGGAGACCGAGGGCGCGCTCCGGTAGGTGGGGCGCACGGACGCGGGCGCGGTGAGGGCTGAGCGCAGCGGGCACAGGGGCCTGGTCCCTGTGGCCAGGGCCCCGGCTGACGGCTCTGCAGACTACTCAGAGCCTGGAGCTCCTGGGGCTGAGGGTGGGGCACTGCAGAGGCGCGGGTTCCCGCCACTTGAAGGCGGGAGGTCTGCGTTGCACCTTCGCACGCTGTGACGGGGGCGGGGGACGGGGCTGCGGGCCTGGGGCGCGAGTGTCTCTGTCGGTCCCCACTCCGCCCGGCTAAAGAGTACCCTGCTTGCGCGCTGGAGGTGAAAACCGCAGCGTGGACCGAAGGTGCCCTTTAGGACAGTCTCTCCCCGGGAAAATTCCTCTCGGGGTCACAGCCTGTCCGGGAACACCTAAAGGGATGCACCCGGAAACTGGGGCAAAGACTTACCTTCATCTACGGGCTCTTTCCAACTCCACCACGGACCTTGGGTGTCTCACCTAAACAAAGTGTCTCCGAGTTCCCTGATTTCCGACCCGGGGATAAACGTGGCCATTCACTTTCACAGTCTTGGAAGAGAAAAGCAATTGGGTTAAAAATAAAAGTACAAAACAAAACTCCAGAATTCTTTACTAGCAAGTTCTATATAGATATTATTTGCATTGTCTTTAAGCAAAGCTGAAATGACTTTCCTCTGACAGGAGAGAAAACTGTCGTAATTTGTTAGTCTGTATGCAAAACTAACCGTTAACCGCCCCCCACCCCGCTTTTCTGGGAAGGTGCGTTTTGAGGAGACTGATGGGAAGATGTCTGCTCTCCTTAGAATTGCTAGAGTTACACGTAGCTCCATCAAGAACTTCAAATTCTACTAAATAAAGTTCCCAGTGATGATACTGGTGGCATCCTCCGACCATAACGAAGGGTCAAGAGCGGCCGCTGCAGCTGGCTGAAGGCTCTTCCAGGTGAGTTGCTTAAGTTACTTGCTTTCCCTCTGACTAATCTTCAGTTTTGCCCCATACAGGGAGCTTTCTGTGCAGATGTCCGCTTCGGAGAGCAGCGTGTTTGTCCTTACCTCTGCCCCTTCTCTGTCCTCTGAATCCCTTCACATCATATCCACCAGTGTTCCCCTTGTACAGGGTACTTAGATTCATGTGTGAGAGGACTTTTCAATGCAAATCTATAAAACTGAAATTCAATTTCATGTGTCTACTCAACCTGGTTAACATGTGAAATGCGTTAAACATTTTATTTTGTTGTCCCAGCTCAATTTCATATGGTCATCCTGTGTCTTACTTTTCTCTGATACTAAGGCTCAGACACTAAGATTTTTTTCTCTCTGGTGTTTCTGAAGCCCTGGAAATCCCCTCACCCATTGAGAATGCAGATTGACAACACAATGGAATGCATCTTAACAAAAGAATTCTTATTTATTTATTTTTGCCCTATCATGACATTACTAGGTCTTCATAGGTACTTTGCTCCACCCTCTCTACTACCATTGAACTGACTTTTCCCTTAACATTTATTTTATTTTATTTTATTTTTGTGGGTACCTGGGGGGTCAACCTCAGGACCTCGTGTGCCAGCAGGCGCCCGTGCCACTGAGCGATATCACTGGCTCTTTTTCCGTATGTGGGTTCCGGGAGTCAAACTCGGGCCCTTGCGCTTGCCAGGCAGGCACTTATGCCGCTGAGCCATCTCACCGGCCCTCCCTTGACATTTAAAGGATACAAATCTGCCTATGGATTTTGATCTAAACTGCTGTTTGTGCAGCATTTCCTTTACCAATTGACTTTTCTTGGGTCTGTGTCCTAGGAATTTGGTGTCCTTTCTTTCTTCTCTCCACAATCCTGGCTTCCAGAACCTTTGCATCAGACACTGAATACTGACTAGCTCCTGAAAGATCATTAAGGAGCTAAAAAAGAAAGTGCATGTAAAATGTTATGGGAATGTAAGGGTATTAGATTAAAGATAACCAGTCTCTGTTGTGGAAGTTTGCAATTTCCTTTAGAATAGGGATTTTCATGTTTTTGAAAGGAAATAATATTGGATTTTTATTGTGAAGCCTTAAGAGTTCCAAGAGCAGGGCTGGGAGGGCACGGTGGGAGGGGTGAGGGGTGTAACTTGGAGAAGAGGAAAGGTGGACCAGTGCCGAAAGGGAGTTCCTGAGGGGAAGGGTGGAGCAGACAGAAGATGCGGAGAGGAGAGGAAAAGGCCCTGTTAGGAGTAGTTTTCATCAGAGTGGGCCCAGTGATGCCTGAACTGTGAAGCCAGGGGAGAGGGCTCACCCGTGAGAGCGCTGATTCACTCCTTGTCTATCTGTGCACACTGTGGCGTATCTTCTATGAGAAGACCGTCTGAAACTAGATTAAAGTAAATATCTGTGGACAAGTATGGAGGTATAAACCACCGGACTCAAACTTTGCTGAGCACAGTGCAAGAAGACAGTCTAATTGTAGACATTGCTGTAGAACCCATTTTAGAAGGAAGGCTTAACTCAAGGGGCTTAGGGAAGCTTGGAGATTGAAGGATGATAAAAGTTACCTAATCCAGCCATTTAGATGTTCCATCAATCATGCTTCCTCAGTTTGGGTTCTCTGTTTTTCTTTTTAAGCTTCCAACTCCTTCCCGAAACTCATGATTCCAAGCCTGACCTCTTTCCTCATGACTATAACAACAACCACATCAACAAAAACACGCAGATATACCCACAAACAACTTTCCTCTACCTGCTTGTTTCTTCCTAGGTTCTAGATTTGAATTACATGAAGGAAAATTCCCTCTAGACTTCTCTAGATCTCAGAAGAATGTTAAATAAGCAGCTCACAGGTTGAAGGGTTCAGATGGTGCCCAGAGCCATATGGTCATATAAGAAACCCAAAGTTAAAGAAAAACAAATTTAAAGTGATTGCAAAAAAAATGCTAGCCTTTCTTTTCTGAGACTAAAGCACAATTGTCTTGTTCTAAGAATATTTGAAATTCAGTTCTTCACTATTGTATCAAAAATATGTAGAACTAGTATCTGACTATAATTGTTGCTCCTTCAACATTTGTCTAGTATGATTTTTGAACCTATCTTGTCTTTCCCACCTTCTATGTCCTTAAGATTTGTTTGCTAATGTGTCTCAAGGAAATGATGTATTAGGACGATATATTATTTCTTCAAAATAACAGGATGGGGAGTATCTCCCATTGGCTCAGTGTATACTACCATAATACCAGACACTATTTCACATTGTTTAACTTAAGTACAGCATGTTTCTTAAGACATAGTTATTCTCATATACTTTACTGATGAAGAAAAGGGAGACCATGACTTCTTTACAGTTACTTAGTAAATTGCACAGTGGGGATTTGAAGCTAAATGTTTATGATTATTCTGTATTCCTGTTCACTGCAGAGGCTTTCTGGAGGCAGTGCATTTACTCAGAGAAAAATTCAAATGGGAGAAATAGTTGATGCTACTGCAGAATCGGGAAGGAGTTGATTTCGTCACATGGGCCTTTTGTACATTCAATTCAAACATGTAGAAACTGTCTCTTTTCTTCTATAGCAGACTGGATCTGAGTCTCATAAAGACCCTTGTGAAACCAAGGAAAGTATTAGACTCTCTAAACTATGCATGGTTAATATTGAATGAAAAGGTATTTTAGAGAAAGATCATTCATTAGGATTCCTGGATCTACATGATGATTATGAAAAAATTAAAATATTAGCCAAAAACTTTTATTTGTAGTGGATGCGTTTAGTGAAATGCATGGCAAATTTAAGCGTGTTGTATTTCTGAGACTAGAGACCCTCGTGGATAAAACAGAAGTAATAAGTATAATGCTCCAGGAGTTTGAGGTGAGAGTCAAAGGAAACAATGGCTAAAAAGTTCTTTGTGAACTGCAACTATAGATAATTATTGTTTATGATGAAAAGAAAGAAGCTAAACAGAAATAGCATAGTAAATTGAGCAGAAAAAGAATACTTTTTTTTTTTTTAATGTGGGTTCGGGAGTCGAACTCAGGACCTCGTGCTTGCCGGGCAGGCGCTTATGCTGCTGAGAGCTATCTCACTGGGCCAAGAACATTTTTTAATTGAAGTCAGCTGTGCATATATACAGTTATGAAATTTTCATATTGATAAGAAATTTATAGATAGTTTCTCCCATTTTATAAATGAAGGAAGAAATGCTCATGGGAAGTAAATTGTCTGCAGTCACACTATATCTTTAAGAATAGTTTTGAAAATTCTAAAATAATAAAAATGGTGCCTTGGGAATAGGCAGAATCAATAAATATTGATGGCAATTTTGAATGCTAGGAAGATAGTGATGGACAAAATAAATAGCACCCTTGCCCTCTAAAAAGTGAAATTCTAATGAAGAGAGTGAAATGAAGAGGTGTGAACAAGTTCATTTCAGCTATTAAGTGCTTTAAAGTTGTTAAAGTCAGAAACGTGGTAATGAACTACAAGGCTCAGCTTCTTCAGGTGTCACTTCAAAGTGTACCTCAGTGGAGACCTCAGTGAGTAGATGCAGGTAGCTTCAGTGGAAAAGAGGATCAGAAGTAAAAGTACTCAGACCAGTCAGAGACAGAGCTGGCAGGATTTACTGGTAGTTTGAATGAGAAGTTGAAAGGAGAAGGGAGACTCCAGGACGATGCTGGGCTTTCTGTCTAAACAATTGAGCGAATGGGTGCAGGTTTTTTGATGGGTCAGGATTGTGGTAGAGGTGATTGTTGGGACGGGGATGGGAGAAATGATTAGCTCTATTTTGGTCACATGAAATTTCAAATTTTAGACAAGCTTTCAAATGCAGCTGTTGGGTGGAAGTCTGGAGCTCAGAGGAGATGTCCAGGCTGGAAATAAACATTTAAGAATTACATTTGAGCTGGACATAGTGGCACATGCTGTAATCCCAGCACTTTGGGGTTGCAAGTTCAAGCCCAGCCTGGGCAACTTAGTGAATTGGATAGACTCTGTCTAAACAAAGCAAAGCAAAGCAAAGCAAACCAAACCAACCAACCAAACAAAAAACAATTAAAAAGGGCGAGGGATGTAACTCAGTGCAAAGGCCCTGGGTTCAATCCCTAGTACCACAAAAAATTACGTTCTAATATGTACTTTTAATATGGATTATTGATTCTGCTATGTGGTTATTTTAGCAGCTTCATATTATTATGTCATATGATCATATTAATGCCATTTTCTGCCAAAATGTAGCTACAGATAGGGCCATGGTTTCATAAAAAGTAGATTTGTACACAATTGAATAATGCCTTTGATAATTTTCTGCAGGCTAAATCAAGATAAAGCTACCAAGGGCAAGTAAAACATGATAAAAATGATTAAATGAAAACATTACTTGGTTTTCCATCCTGATGCTGTCTGTGTGGATGTAGAACTGTAATCAGGTCATTATGCTGTGGGTCAACTAGAATTATACAGCTTGTTCAAAAGCTATTGGACAGTGTTAAAGTACCCATGTCTTTCTCACAGTGTGGTCACATATTACATACATAGATATAAAGATTAATGGAGATCATATAGGTACGAATAGGAAAATGGCAACCTTGGAACGGGGTGCAGCTGTGGTGTAACTTGCTGTAACAAGAAACCTCTCCTAGCTCCTTGGATCTAAAATATGCCTGGTGATTTGATTTTTATTACTGTAAGAACTGCTACTGTAGAGCATCATCACCAACTTTTTGAGTTTTATGTAATTAATATTTTCCATTTACAAACTGAACTGAACATTGAGGACTGCACCGAAGAATACTCTGGGTATTCCTTTTTTTGGAGACCATCGAACCAGGTTCTTGTATTCTATTCAACCAGTGTGGCTTTTAGAAAGGGTTAGATTTTGCACACAAATGTGTATAACTTCATTCACAATAGTCAAAAAGTACAAAAAAAACCTGGATTTCCTTAGATGGGTGAGCGGGTAAACAAACGGTATTTCTGTGTCATGAAATACTGCACAGCAACAAACAGTAATGAGCGATTGGTACCTATGACAATTTGAATAAATATCCACAGAATTATGCTCAGTGGAAAGAAAAGCCAGTACCAAAAGGTCATATGTTGTATGAATTTACTAACATAACAGTCTTTAAATGACAAAATTATTGTAGACATGGAAAATTCATCACTGCCTGAAGTTAGGGAAGGGGTAAGGGTGGAAAATTGCTGAGGCTATAAAAGGATATGAGGGAATCTTTGTGGTAATGCAAATATTGTACATCTTGACTGTATCCTTATCAATTTTCTGGTTGTGATATCACACTATAGTTTTATAAGATGTAACTGTTGGGGAAAATTGAGTAACTGGGTTTGCAGATGATCGTGTTGCCAAAGGAGTGAAATTTAAATGGCTTACCTCATAATTCTATGTTTATTCTAACACCCAAATATAATAATGTATTTCATAGTGAGGTTCATGGACTAGTACCACTTGCATTAGAGATATTTAGGGACTTGTTAAAAAATTGGATTTCTGGACCCCACTGTCCACCAAGTTCATTCTAACACCCAAATGTAATAATGTATTTCATAGTGAGGTTCATGGACTAGTACCACTTGCATTAGAGATATTTAGGGACTTGTTAAAAAATTGGATTTCTGGACCCCACTGTCCACCAAGTACATAGAATTTACAGATTCAGGAGCTGGGGATATTGCTCAGTGGTAGAGCACTTGTCTAATATGTGTGAAGCCCTGCATTTGTTCTTAAACACCACACACAACAAAATCCCTCAAAAATTAACACAGTTCATAGTGATTCATATGGACCCTCAATTACTAGAATGCCTGAGAATTTAGAGAATTAAATATGTTTGAGAGTTCTTAGTGTTGGAGATTTTTTTCTTATTTGTATTTTATTTGTATCTCTGTCACCTAGCACAGTGCCTAGCCCATGAAAGTAATGGTCTTGTATTTGTTACATTGACTATTTGTTTTAATATTCTAATGTTGTAGTACATACTGGCTTTGCATTGCAACACTTTTTTGCAAAACATAACAATTTTCTAGCATTCCTCATAATATCTGTGATTGTTCTATATGAAGTAGACAACGAATATCAATTACACAAAAGGGTAAAAAGGTGTAAGATAACATCTAATCATTCCTACTCCAAGCAACGAGCTACCTTCATTTTCTGGGTAACTCTTCTGTCCCAGAAGGTAGCACAGTTAAGGGTCAGATCCTGTGCATTTAATTTCTGCCAAAAGTGCCACCTGACCATGGAGGAGTTGGTTAACCCCTACTGAACTTGCTGAACACTACTGACTGACTTCAGCTTTGTGATCTGCAAAACAAAGGAAGTTTCAAAGGTTCAATTGGATAAAACCTATTGGGATACTTTGAAGTTAATGAAATGCTTTGGAAATCTAAGTTATTGTTCTTATTCTTTCCATCAAGGTCATCTTCATCAAGAACTTTCCCACCTGCCTCAGTTCCTGGGAGAGCCAATCCCTGTCCATTTACCTGTGGTAAGCATGTGGCACTAAGTCTGTCCATTGTGAGATTCTTAAGGAAAAAGGTGGCAAATAAGTGGATTCTGGTCCACCATCTTAACTCTAGGGTCATAGGCACACATCACTAGTAAATCAGTACTAGTTCTTATCCCACAGTACCACAAGCAGCCCCTATGTTGGATGGGCATTGACCTTCCAGCAAAACCTACTTGCCATCTCTGATCAGGATAAAGTATGCATGTATTAGATGTGAATTATACACATATTTGTTAAAGACATGAGATATTTTATCCATGCAGGATGCGTGGCCTGTGTATGTATATGCCTTCATGTGTTATATGTGAGATGATACTGGAAATAAAATTGTGTGTGTGTGTAAATGTGTATGTATGCTTATAGGTGTATGTGCAAAACAAAGGGATATTAAAGGAGTATTAAGGTCATATTTTTAGGTGAGGCTTGTCATTAACAATTCACAATAAAATCTTTTGAAAGGACTCTAAAGGACAAGATGAAGGTTATGTACAGTGTATTCGTAGGAGCCGAGGGAAAATGCATCTTAATCAAAGTGGGGCAGGGAATTCCTGGAAGAGGTAGATACTGAGTCCTATTTTGAAGAAAGAATAGAAGCTATACACTGACAGTGAGAGGGAGAAAGGACATTCTGGGCAGAAGATATAAGTACAAAGGCAGAAAGACAGGCTCAAAACTCCCTGAAACATTTGGAGAATTGTAGGCAGTTTTTCACCCAAACAACTGTAACAATTGGAGATGGTTTTGCAATTTAGTTCCTCAATATGTACACTAATTTCATGTCTATTTTTCTCTGAGACCAATATGATTATTACCTTTTTCTCTTTATTTTCTCTTTCTTGGTGGCTTTTCACCTTAGTGAAAGTGTCTCCTCTATCTAGAATTACTATTTCCATTTCTGCCCTCATCACTACCATTAGCACTTACACCACAACCTCCTCTGCCACCAGCTTCTCTGGCAACACGTCTGCCTCCACCACTTCTACCACCTTCGTCACCATTGCCTTTACCACGTCCAGGACTAGCATGTCTTACAGCACCTCCCCCCATCACTGTCACCTCCATCACCTCTCTCACCTCCTCTACCATAGCTACCGCCAGCACCATGTTCCATACTTCCTTTCATTCTCCATTCCTCCAAAGCCACCATGACATCTCCATACTTCAAAGCAACCTTCTTGAAAGAGTGACATGCCCTGTGTTTCCCCTTTGTCAGTTTCATTTGTTACTACAGTCTGGTTTCTAGTCTCATCACTTAATTGACATTATTTGAAATAAAGTCACTACTTTCCATGATCACCATATTGCCACATTCAGGAGGCACTTTTGGCCTTTGACTGACTTGACCTTTCTACAGTGCTTGATTATTTTCTACTTCCTCTTTACTCCATTTCTTTCTTTTTTTTTTAATATTTCTTTGTTAGTACATGATTGCAGTACATGATGATTCCATTCATTGTGGGGAGCTGCTGCATGTACGTAACACATTTGGTTACTGCCTCATTTTCTCTCCTCTCCTTTCTCAGTCTTCTCTAAGGGACAAGCATCATCCAGGTATCCCTGAAGTGTAGGACTTTTCTCGGTTTTCTGCTGATCTCACAGTCTTTAGGTCACTGTGGATGTAACCTTTCACCCTCAATTTCTATAATCATTAAAAATAGCAAGGCAGTTTCTTGAAAATGGGTAAGAAGACTTGGGCAAAGAGGTGAAAATTTGGCAAAGCTGCTGAAGGAAATGAGAAAGAGAACTCAACAGGACATGCTGGTCAGAGCAGGGAGCCCAGCTAAGGTCGCAGATCTTAGATTTGTGGTATTTTGAAGCTACTCAGTTGTAGATTTTTTTTCCAGCATCCTAAGAATAGGACAAAAATTGAATAATTGGATAAATGACTAGAAGAGGGATAAAATCTGACTTATTTTTTACTGTGTTCACTGGGACTGATACATCAACAAATGGAGTACATGGCAGTTAAAGAGCAGTCATCCCTAATTATTTTGTAGTTAGATCAATATATTCTTGTTTGACATGGTAACTCTTTATTTTACTAATCCTTTATTTAAAAAAATTTAAAGCTTAAGTTTTTTGTTTTAAATTATTATGCTATAAAGTTAGATTTGTCTAGATCCCTTGGTGTGATCTTTATAGACTTTCTTGAGAGGATACATTTACACCAATGCCAGAACAGATAAAATAAATTTTATGTAAACATTAGGAGCTATATCCACCCCCCCCAAAAAAGGGCAGTCCTCTGGTACTTTTAGGATTGCATTTAAACTAGTTTATTTTTAACCAGACTCCTCATTCATTCATGGATAATTGTGTAGCTGAATTCACATGTGAATTCATGTGCTATTTGGCATTGTGTTTCATCTTCTGTTGCAGAGCCCTGGATATATTATTTCAGATTAAAGTCAGAGAACATTGTGTTTTGGATGTAATTCAAACAAGTTAACATGACATTCAGTTAGAGGTATTTTGTTGTATCTCCCTAACCTCAACTTCCTGACCATACAACATCTGCTCCGGCCATAGCGAATTCCTCAATCTTGCCACTCCTTCCCATGCCATCTTGCCCTTATATGTCCTGCTCATTCACAGTGGATGACGTTCTCCCTCGCTGACTCTTCTGAAGTCTTTAAGACTTCACTCCACCGGGAAGTCTTCCTAACACTGTGGTATTCACTGAACCATAGGCCTAACTGTATCATATTGTAATAATTCTATCTTTGTCGCCTCTGCTAGACAATGTGATCATTGTGGATTCTGTTTTTATCCTACTATACCTACTGTATAGCACAGGGCTTGATGATCAAAGCCATTCAGTAATTGTTATTTGGTTGAATGAATGAATGAACGAATGCATGAATGAGATTACTGGGCATTTCATTTTTAAAAAAAAATCATATTACTCTGACATAGTTTTTTAGGCATATTTCATCATTTCTTAAATATAGGCTTCTATTTTAGCCATATTTAATATAAATGTTGTTTCTTAGCAGTTTTGTATTTTTGTGGTTGTTTAGCATTATTTATCGGATATCTTATGCTATTCCAGCTCCCATAGCTTCACCTCCTCCATTTCCATGCATTTACTTACTTCCACCTGCAGGCCTAGACCGGTTCCTGCCGCAGCAGGAAGTGTGTATAAGAAGCTTCCCGCCAGAGGCTGAAGATTGCTTTGGAATCAAGTGCTCCTTTTTGCTGATACCTGGTGTCTGTTCTGCTCATCTTGTAGGTCACCTGGTTCCTGCTGACCTGCCTGAGCTTTGACCGTCTGGCTTGGCTTCCAGCTTTGGGAACCTCCAGCTCATCTCTGCCTCCCTATCTCTCACTCACCTGCGGTTTGCTCTGGCCTTCCATGCAATCACTAAGTTTCCCCTTTCTTCTTGATTTCTGACTGACTGCAACATCATGACCTTTGACTCATTTGTGCATTTGAATTATAGATTAAGCAATATGGTTGCTATTTCCTCACCTCATCTAGATTCTCTTCCTCTGAATATGCCTTTGTTTTCTTGGTCTTAAATGTATGCATTATCCTCTTTAGTTATAGACCTGGCTCTGTTGTATTATTTCTTTCAAACAAGGATGCTCTTCCTATTTCCTTATACAATGATAATGGAAGCTGAGGCACAGAGGCTCATAAACTCTAAATGGACCACTGTTATTTATAAGTATTTAAGCAAAACATACTCTATTGTATCTAAAAGAAGTAGTTAATCTATCACATACTAAATGAGTGTTCTTAATTGTGGCTGCATATCAGAATTGTCTTGGAGCCTTAAGTAAATGCAGATGTATAGGCTCTAACAGAGCCACTGAATCAGAATCTTGAGGTATTTTCGAAGTTTCTTGATTCATTTTTATGGCTAGAAATGTCGCATGAGTGCTTACCTTAAATATTGCATATATTAGATATAATAATGTGTGTCTCAAGTGTTAGAGGAATAATAAAAGCCAACCTTTATTCCCAGCACTGCATGCATCATGCAAAGTCCTCTACATCTAATTCCTCATTTAATTAACCTTCAATTCAACACTACTGTCCATAAAGAGAATGGTTAAATGTCAGTTAAAAGAGGTTAAATTACTGACCAAAAGTTTTATAGCTAATTGAAGAGCAGGAGTTTAAGTCTAAGTCTTTCTTATGCTTAAACATAAGGTCATATGATACACCCATAGCTCAAATAATCATATGTAATCATATGCAGTATATTATAGCTCTATTACTAACCTATTTTGTAGTAGTAGATGTAGTATGTTCAAAGAAATCTGATCATCTTATTTCTCTGCTGGAGGAGCCCTACAGTTTTCTTATTGCCAATGAGATAAAGTAAATTTTCCTTGTCATGTTATAAAATACCCTTTACAATCCATCTTCCAACTCCTTCTTCAGTTCTGTCTTCCTCTCCATTTCCTCTACTGTCATGCTCAACTTCTCACCATTTTTTTTTACAATGCCAAACTCAGATAATGATATGCCTCTGTATCATTGGGAATTTCAGGGTCACTTAAGGAGCACTTTAGTTCTCCTTTACAGACTCTGAAGCCACTGAGAAAAAGGCATGAATCAAGGACTATTGATTAAATTTACTATAAGTAAAGTTGGATTGGAGCAGCAATTTGGGTCCAACACCCTACTAAACTGACCTCCCCCTCCCATCAAAGATGAAACAGATGAATACCTGCAGACCTCCCACAGGGAGCTTGGAGCACTTAGACCTTGGAGGGGTCCTCTGCAGCCAGAGGGAAGTGAGCACATGGGCTGAGACTCTTGAGATACTCCCCAAGCCCAACAATCCCTAAAGTGTGGTTGTATGTTGGGTGGAATGAACGAGAGGTAGGAGCATTCTCCCTGTTACTTCTAAAAGGGCTGATGCTCCTGTTAATGATCTCAAACAAGAACTTGGCAAGGGGCAGCGGATGTCTCCCTCTACACTTTTCATATGTAGTTTTCCTGACTTTGAGTAGCCTTTTCTGCCTTCACCATTAGCTCAAGTGTTGCTTCTTGGAAACCTTTCTGATTTCTAATCATGCAGAGCATGTGGCTTCCTCTTTACCTAGAGCATTCAGTTCATACTTTTATGATATATTCATGCTACACATAAATATGCACTTATATGCCTCCTATTTCCAATGACTGAACTTTTCTAAGGTAGGGACCCTGGCTTACTTTTCTCATAACCCCCAAAATTAAGCACAGTGCCTGGAACATGAGGTTTACTCTTTGCAAGGCTTAGCAGTGCTCTTTCAAGGTATGACAGCTCCAAACTGCCCTGACATTACAGACATTTATTTTATAGTTATTTGTTTGCTCTTTCTAGGATTACCACAGTATGCACATCATCACTCAATAAAGTTTGGGTGGTTGATTTCGTTATAGAGGATAATTACATATGATGATGTTTATTGATTGTCATTTTCTTTCAAAGTATTGAGCTGAAAGCACAGTAAATGGTATATATTTTAAGAATGGAGCAACCATGGTAAAATGAACAGAATGCTACACAAAACCAATAGAAAGAAATGCTCAAGTGTGAAGTAAAAGTTACTGAACTGAAAACCTGTAAAATTCCATGGGTTTTACAGGATTAATCTTATAAAATATGTGCATATGTGTTATGGTTATATATAGTATGTGCCCCCAAATTCTCATGTATTCAGATATGGGGTTTTTAAAAGGTGATTGGGTCATTGGGTTGCTATTTATTGGTGGATTAATCCATTGTTGATTTCCAGGCTAAATGTGTTGTTAGGAGGTGGAGCCTGGTTGGAAGAGGTTTATCACCAGCAGTGTGACCTGCACGGGTGTGTTCTGGTCCCTGCCTCCTCCTCTTCTTGGCCATGGGTTGAGCAGCATTCCTCTGCCATGCCTTTCCACCATGCTGTCTTTTCCTTAGAGCTAAGCAGCCATGGACTGAACCCTCCAAAAACTAAGCCAAATTAAGCCTCTCCTTTTAGCTGTGAGTGTTGGGTGTTTTCTCCCAGCAATGGGAAACCTGACTAACAATATGCTTTTGAAAATGTCATTTATATAAAATGTTGTACAACTGATGTGAATGGTCACATATATTCTTTGACATTAACTCATAGGAGATTGATACATTTATAAAACTCACACTTTATTAAATGGAAGCATTAAACTTTTCCTGGAAAACTATGCTATCTTATCCTCACAGTCAAACTTTATAGCTTTTCTCTTATTTCTTTCAGGCTGATATTTTATTTGAAAAGTTGTAATTTATTGAGTTTCAGGAAATAAATTGAACACAGAGTCTCTGTTTTTGCTATGTGAAATAGCCAAATTAAAACAAATATTGGAATGGAATTCATAGTTTTACTTTTGTCTTTGTTTAAATCAGTTTAATTTATCTGGTCCTTGAACTGGTTGGTGAAATCCCTGAAGATGGCGGATCTCACTGAAAAAACCTATATTGTATTTATCCTTATAGACTTGCACTCAGGCACCAAGTTTCTTGCCCTGCAAATGTCATTATGTTTTCCTTCACTCAACACTGTACATTTTAAGAGAAAACATTAAGCATGACATTATAATCCTTATCTTACTAAACATTTTTTTTTTGTGGGTACTGGGGGTCGACCTCAGGACCTCGTGCACCAGCAGGCGCCTGTGCCGCTGAGCAATATCACTGGCCCTTTTCTCATATGTGGGTTGCAGGAGTCGAACTCGGGCCCTGGCTCTTGCCAGGCAGGCACTTACGCTGCTGAGCCATCTCACCGGCCCTATCTTTTTTTTTTTTTTTTTTTTTTTTTTTTTGTGGGTACCGGGGGGACGACCTCAGGACCTCACGCACCAACAGGCACCCGTGCCGCTGAGCGATATCACCGGCCCCTTTTTCGTATGTGGGTTCCGGGAGTCGAACTCGGGCCTTCGCGCTTGCAAGGCAGGCGCTTAAGCTCACCGGCCCTATCTTACTAAACATTAAATGTGAAAGAAAGTATTGTGCACAGTAATGTGCAATATCTGGTAGGCAGAAGGCAGTAAATTAGTGTTGCTAGTGTAACTACATTATAGATTAGTCTTCAACTCTTCAGTGCTCTACGTCCCTAGAGGTTAATAACAAAATCCTCTCACTTTTATAGCATTTGCAACAATGAGAACAGTCCCTTACATAGATGAGATATTCTAAATTTAGGTGAATGAATGAAATAATGAATAAAAGAAACAATTGAAGAGGACAACATGTATGGAAACAGCTTGAAAATTATAAAATGCCATCCAAATCATAAGAGGCTATTATTATTTTTACTGTTATATGAAGTTTAAAACTGTTTTTGAATTATGACTACATTCAGAAAAATACAAGGTTTACAGAATGAATAAACTCATATAATCAGCTCCCAAATTAAAAAAAAAACTATTATCAACATTCCAGAATACCCCCTCCAAGTCACTGCTTTTCCTCAAAGTTAGGCGCTATCTTGACTTTTAACATTGTAGATTTGTTTTCCCATTTTGAGTTTCATGAAATAGAGTCATACAGAAAATACTCTTCTTGCATCTCATTTTCTGCTAAATATTAAGCATATGAGATACACTCATTTTATAGGTTAGCTATTGTATGGTCATTATCATTGCTGTATAATATCCCATTGTATAAAGTACTACAGCTTGTCCTTTCTAACGAGGAGGTACATTTGTGTTGCCTCTAGTTTGGGCTATTACGAATAGGACAAGGTATATTCTCCTACAGATCTTGTGGTGAACACATGTGCTTATTCTTGTCATATATATACTTAAGAGTGAGACTGCTGCAGAGCATAGATGGATGTAGCTTTCACTGATGCTGCCAGTTTTCCAGAGCATTGATACCTAATTCCATTCCCATGGGCAGCATCGGAAAATTCAGTTGCTCTTCATTCCCGACAACACTTTGTTTCATTTTAACTATTCTGGCGGGTGGACTTTGGTGTTGCTGGATATCTAATTTGCTTTCCTATGATGACTAATAAAATGAGGACCTTTTAAAACCTGATGTTCGTGTTTTTGAAGTGCCTGTTTCACATTTTGCGTTGGAAGGGAGAGTTTCTCTTTTTATTTTGTAGGAGTCTTTCGTATGTTCTGGGTGTGTGTTCTTTGTCAGATATGGTATTACAAATATTGACTGTGTGAACATTTTTTTAGTCCACTCAGAGTGAAGCCACTCTGCATGGACCAAGCATTGGTGGTATCGAGCTGCTTGCTGTACAATAGAACCCTGAGTAGATTTTTTAAGACACTGGGCTAAAGCATCCTTCCTGAATAACTGAGTTGGAATCTCTGGGTGGGGGAAACTGGCTGTCAATATTGCTCATCATTGTATCTCCAATGCTTAGCAAGTAATATTCTTGATAATGAAATGAATATATATGTTAATATTTAATTCAAAATTAATTGTTTCACTGAACTACGTACAATATAGCTTGAATGCATTTTTAAATGATTAGATACAGTTGATACAAGCTGATAAATGCTTACTCTGTATTCGTAATTATAACAAACTTTCTAACGAAATGACTAATACTATCCTCATATAAAATGAAAAAGTCATTACTTTAAACAAATTTATTCTTCATAAAATGATAGCATGACTTAAAACTTTTTAAAGGTGGATAATAAAGTTTTCTGTTTTAGTGAAGAAGGCTTATGTTTCAAAATCAGTTCAAGTGTGTTTCTGTGGAGGAGCAGATAGGATGATATTAAAGGGGTGCAGGCTGTGGCTTGTGACGAAGAAATGGAGAGAGAGCTGCCCCACATCCCAAAGGCTTGTTCTAAAAGACTGTAAGTGACCATTATTTTTTTATTTTTTATTCTTTGTGGGTACCGGGGGTTGACCTCAGGACCTCGTGCGCCAGCAGGTGCCCGTGCCGCTGAGCGATATCACCGGCCCCTTTTTCGTATGTGGGTTCCGGGAGTCGAACTCGGGCCCTCGCGCTTGCAAGGCAGGCGCTTAAGCCGCTGAGCCATCTCACCGGCCCCATGTAAGTGACCATTAGTAAGGGTAATCACGTGGAATTTGAATTTCCATCTGGATGGGAATTCCCACCGCAGGTAGATGATATGACTCTCAGAGTGTCTCTATATATCTTTGCAGTGTAATCATGTCGGACTCAGTGCAGATACAGCTCTTGCCCTGGAAGTAAAGTCCTCCTAGCTTTACTGCTCATGATGTTCTTGTCCTGGATACAGAGCAAAATGCTGTCTCAGGGTTTAGGAGTCACCCTTGGAGGGCATATTAGCATAAAGGACACTTTCCTGTCATTGTTTTAGCAGAGAGGTCCTTATTCGTTTTCCTTTTCCCTTTTGGATTTATTATCACTATATTTTTAGGGACCCATACCTCCCTCCACTAAATTCAAGATGTTCTGTGAAATGGAAATGTAGCTAGTGAAAGCAAGATTGACAGTGAGAGTCCTCAAACTGCCATTTCTAAAGGGTAATTTGTTCAACATTAAATATGAAAAGCTCTGCCTGATGGTTTGCATTATAACCAGTGGGGTGTCTTGTCAACCAACATGCTGGTAAACAGGTTTATACAACTCCCTCTTTTTAGTAATTATTGCCTTTAAGTGAGAGCATCCAAGCATTTTAAATGAGACTTAGTTCATAATTGTCAGATATTAGTATAATGGATTCAGCTAAAAGGATTTTAGACATTTGGGCCAGTTTGGCCCTCTGTTCTAGAAGCAGCACTCAGCATGGAATGACTCTCTCTATTCCTTCGAACTGGAGAGAGGACGATATGAATGCCTGGATGCCTGGTTTTAGTTATTAACATTTCTTGCTGCATTTAGCAGCCAGTACATCACTGACTTGAATGTGTGGGACTTCAGGAAGTTATTGACACTGGGGTATACAAAATCCAGAGCATAACTGTCAGACTGAAAATCCACAATCAAGAATATTTTCATTTTGTTTCTTAGCTTATGTTTCCAAGTGTATGAGGTTTGTTAGGCAACCTTTGATCTTATTTTAGGAAATAAGCTGTTCTGAATTCCCACACGTCCTGAACAGTTCAGCACATGGTGTTAGTTTCTAAGATTGTGGAAGTTTTAATGTAAGAAATGTGTCATTTACCAGTTATTTTTTCTTTAAACCACTAATACCGAATGGTGTATATTCATCACAGAGATCACACCGATTTTGATGGTAACTCAATCAGTGTGTGAAGGTTGGGCCACAGTTTTACACCTTAGTACAGTTGACCATGTGTGTGTGTGTGTGTGTGTGTGTGTGTGGCAATGGGGACTGAACCCAGGGCTTCTGTACTGATTTACATCCCAAAATCTTTTTAATTTTTATTCTGAGACAGGGTCTTGCTAAGCCACTAAATTTACCATGCTGGGCAATTTACAATGCTCCTGCGTCAGCCTGCAAAAGTGCTGGGATTATAGGCATGTGCCACTGTGCCCAATGGGTTGTCATATTACATGCAAGGTTGAGTTAAGGACCATTTGAAGACCTCTTAATTTTGTCTCAGGAATGCAGGAGTACAGGGGTTGTTAGTCAGCTTTTTGTTACTGTAATGAAATACCTTAGATAATCAACTTGAAAAGAAGGGTTATTTTGTCTCATAATTTTGGAAGTTTCAGTTCATGGCAGGGAGGAGATCACTGTAGGAGCTCATGGCACAAGAGGCTGCTTACCTCATTGTGGCTGTGAAGCTGAGAGAGAGAGAGAGAGAGAGAGAGAGAGAGAGAGAGAGAGAGAGATCGGGGTGGGCTCCCACAATCCCCTTTGAGAATATACCCAGTGACCTAAGACCTCCCATTAATCCTCACCCCTTGAAGACTTGGACTACCTCAGTCAGGCATGGTCGCCAATACTTGTAATCCCAACCAACATTCTGGAAGGCTGAGGCAGGAGGATGAGCTCAGCCTGGGCAATTTAACAACTTAATGAGGCCTTTCAAAAAAAAAAAAAAATAAAAAGTACTTGTGTGTGTGTGTGTGTGTTTGTGCATGGGTGGGGTGGGGATGTATGTAGCTTGGTGTGAAGGCCCTGGATTCAATTCCCAATACTGAAAAGGAAAGAAAGAAAGAAAAAAGATTTCTATTCTCTCTTAATGGTGCCAAGTTTAGACCAAAACTTTAACACATGGTGCTTTGTTTGGAGTGTATTTAAAGATCCAAACTGTAGCACAGGTGAAAAAGTGACTTTAAGCACAGTAGGCTTAACCTCAGAGAATCTTTGCTTGGGGACACAACCCTCACTGGAACATTAATTTTAGAATTCCTCTTGATAAAAGTTTCATCGGGGAATCCTTGACTTTACTATTCAGTTAAGACTAACTACATTTTTCCCCTTTTAAGATGCATTTATTAGTTTACACAGGTGCTACATGAATACATTCTTTTGGAAATATTCCAAAGGACTATATTCAGGACTAAAGTGTTAGTCTCCCTGCATTCCTGCCTCTAAACCCACTCTAGCTTACCCCATTCTAAAAGTGGTCATTATTAATAGTGGAATAGTTTTCTAATCTTTTTCATGCATTTACATCAATCTGTCCATTCATATAGAGTGGCACCTTGGTTCACGAATTTAATTCCTTCCATAATCCTGGAGAAGATGGCCAGGGTTGGGGTTTCTCATTCAATGTGGAGTTCTGGAACTGAAGCAAAATTTTTCTGACGCTTCTGTTTGCCAACTGAGTTGTTCGGGAACCAAAGCATTCAAGAGCAGAGGTATTACTGTATATGACATTATATTCATATATGTAAACACAAATATATAGTTTAGAAAATCATAGTGTGTGCTTTTTTTGCTCTGTACATTTTCATTTAAAAATATAAATTGTATTTAAACCAGAAGCCATGAGGCTTGAGACTGTAACTCTGTCTGTAAACCCAAACTTGGGGTTTCTCCAAAGGCTTTGCTCTGATGTGACACTGTGACTTGCTCCCCCGACCATTGCCTCCTTTTTCAGCTGCATTGAGAGGAAAGACATTCTGTTCAGCACAACTCAGAAAGCCTGTTTGTGTCTTCAGATTAAAGTCTACATGCGATTTTTTGAATTAACAGGGTGAGAAAATGGAAACACTAATGAAGATTTTAATTAAGAATTAACACTCTGTATAGATAGGCTGCTCAGGCAGCAAGGGAATACTTCTCATAGCCCCAGAGATGGAAATGGGATAATTACTAAGACAAATGGATCCATCTGACCTATTATCTTTTCTTTCTACCAAATTCTAGAGGCTTCCCTAGCCCTTCCTTTATGACTGCTTGACAATGGAGCAGAAGGCAACTGCTTTTCCCTGCAACAGTTGAGCTTGATTGCCTACAATCTCCCACCCCTGGAGGTTCGCATCCCCCCTTGATTAGGAGAAACGGCCCCCTGCCCATCCTGTCGAGACGCCCATGCTGCATGGTGAATAGGGGAGAAATCTCATTTTGGAGACAAGCATTTTCTGTGAACTCTATTAAGCAACAAAGAAGCCAGCCTTTCTTGAGGTCGTATTTCCAGGATATAATCACCAACTTCTTGGGTGAAATATAAGATCCCTGCCGGAGTCCACTCTTTCCATGTTCATCAGTGTGATTATTTCACGATAACAGCTTTCTCGAGGGAGTTGGAGATGGTTTGTGCACATTTTAATGAGCCTGCCATCCTGCCTCAATTTGTCCCCTTTAGTCTTTATTTCTGTCTGATTCTTTTCTTTCAGGTTGTGAGCCACATTTATTTGGAAAGTAGAGGGGACACGGAGATTTTAAATGTCATCCAGCTTAGATGAAAATTCATTGTCTTCTCTTTTTGAGATTTAACCTTTTCTGGTTTAACAAGGTTAAAGATATTCTATATTTGTCTTCCAAAAGGAAAATATATAGCTGGGCATGAAATTTTGATATGTTCTTAAATAAGGAATACGTTTATTTTTCATGAAGATGCGACACAAGAACTCAGTGAAATTATAATAAAAGAACATCACAGGAAGCATCACTCTGTAATGAAAGATTTTAAAGTTCTGTCCAGTGACTCAGCAAATGAAGATGCTGTAATTCTGGTTCTCCTAGACTTCATTAAAAGGGATTAGATGGTCCATGTATAAACAGTTCTAATGCTAATATTTTTATTTTTTAGGTGTTAATTTAACTGCAAATATTGAAATTGGGATTCAAAAAATGTGATTTTTTAATTTTCATGAATAGAAAAATACATAAAAGTCTAGTCAGAATATCTGATTTGTTTCTGTTGCTTATACCATTTCATTCTCCTTAAATTTATACTTAGTTTTCAATATGTTTATTTTTTTCTCATATTGGAGTTTGATTTTATAACTATATTTACCAGGCGATTTAGTATCAAAGGACAATAGAATAAGCTTTGATTCTAAAAATAAATTTACCTTAGGATTTATTATGTAAGGTCTGTACATTAGGGTATATTTTAATGAATTTCATCTATCCATTGAAAAATTTTTATTCTGATTTTTTCAGGTGGCTTTTGTTAGCAAATAATGCCTGTGACTAATGCTCCCTGTAGCTTCACTTAAATTAATCAGGCTCTTTATCCTTTGTAAATATATGTATGATCTGCTTCAATCAGATTTTCTGAAAACAAAGGAAAATATTCCCCATGTTCTCCCGGGAGGTTTACAAATGATATGCATTGAACTAATCCAATTGGACTAATATGATTTTTTTGTGTGTGTATGCAAAAGGGCATAGATTCCTCAATAATACAGGAGAACAGAGAAGCGACTATTCTCCTGCCAGCTTCTTTGCATGTGGATTTGGGGGAGACTTTTTGGGGCCGCTAAGACATTTCTTTGTGAATGGTGTGTCCTTTTTTTCTGGAAACAAAGATGCAGTCTCCAGCACAAAGAAGATGTGGTGTCGGATGACCTTCAATCACACCTCCATCCCCAGTAATGATAGGGGTTTGAAAGCACGGACTGAGACTCCTCCTGGCCCCCAGTGTGACAGTGCCGTCCTGGGTATCCAGACCAGCTGGCCGAGGGAAGGGCAGGCCCTGTTCGTCTATGCCTGGGTTTGGGTCTTCGAAGTGTGTGTCAAACACTTCTTGTGATGCTTCCTTCCCTGCCCTCCCTTTGAATGCTGGTATTCCTAACGTACTTCCTTGGATCTCCTTTCTACTCATGCTACACAGTCCTTGGTAATTTCATCAAATTCATGGTTTTCATCGTCTAATAATTTTTAACAAGCATTGTTACTAACCAGTCGCTCCCCTAAGATCCATACACAGTTTTCAACACATTATTGGATGCTTTAACTTGGATGTATCTTTGGTTCTTCAAATCCATCAAGTCCCAGAGATGAACTAATTATCTTTATTCTCTAACTAGCCTTGTTTTGTGTTTTCTGTCAGAAAGAATGACACCACTCTAGTGCCAAAAATGAAGTCATAATGAATTCTTCCCTGTTGCCGCTTCCCCCATTCCAGGTTGCTAAATTCTATAAATTTTGTTTCCTAAATACAGTTCAGATGCCTTCTCTTTTCCATGATCACTTCTACCACATTAGTTCAGGTAGTGAATTTCTGCATTATTTTGTGGAGGAAGGAAGTAAGTGGATGGGAAAATGAGTGGTTTTGACAGATGTTGCACACACTCTTTGTTGGGGGGTGTCAAATACTGAACATATTAACATTTCTATTTTCCTTCTTTTTTTTTTTTTTTTTTTTTTTTTTTTGTGGGTACCGGGGGGTCGACCTCAGGACCTCGCGCACCAGCAGGCGCCCGTGCCGCTGAGCGATATCACCGGCCCCTTTTTCGTATGTGGGATCCGGGAGTCGAACTCGGGCCCTCGCGCTTGCAAGGCAGGCGCTTATGCCGCTGAGCCATCTCACCGGCCCTCTATTTTCCTTCTTATGTAGATTTTGTGAATATCACTTTTAAAAGATTATAAATTATTTCAAGTTTAGAGACAAACTAGGATGGTGGTTTACCTGATAGTGGTATGTTATTTGCATCAATTTATACTTCCATTAATAATACATGAAAGTCCTTTTATGTACCCCCTTGCCAACTCTAAATATCATCAATTTTTAACAATCCTATGGTGAAAAACTGCTCTCTTTCTCTCTCTTTCTCTCTCTCGATACTGAGGATTATCTCATACACATTAGGCCAATCCTCTATCACTGAGCTACATCCCAAAAACCTTCATTCTTTTTTTAATGTTATATTTTCATGATTACCAACAAGTTCTAACATTTTCTTATATTTATTACCCATTTGTTTTTATTATGTGAATTACCCACTATCCTCATGAATTTTCATAAAAATAATAACGTTTAAATATTCTATTGAATTGGAAGAGCACTTTCTGTATTAGGAGCTGTAAAGTTTATGTGTAATTTTTTTCTTTCACTCTGCTACTTACCTTTTAGTAATGTTTTGAGTTACACTTTAATTTAGAACTGTTCTGCTTTTTAATTTTTATATATTATACTTAAATTTTTATTAGTGCATATTAATCATACAAAACAGTTTCATTTTGGGATATTTGTACATGTATACAACATACTTTATTTTCATCTCCCAGTACCCATTCTATCTGTCTTTCCCTTTTCCTTCCTTTTCTCTAATAATCTTTCTACTGAGAATTTTTCCAGTGTAGTGCCATCCCCTTATCTTTTCCTTCATGTTTCCTCAACTACCATAGTCTCTCTCATACAGTTTCCTTACCTGTCCTTAAGTTGTAACAGAGCTATCTTTTTACAACATAAATCAGCCCTCTTGCTTCCTGCTTGTAAATTTAATGGCTTCCTATTATCCATAGAGATTTTAGCTTGGCAAACAAGGTCCTTTGTGATCTGGTACCTGGCTGCCTCTCCAACTCATAGTTTATTACACACCCTGCCATTTGATTCTCCAGTCACATTAACCCAATCGACTCACATGCACCGTGTGTGCGGTTTTGTTAGAGTCTTTGTGCACTATCCCTCTTTGTCCGGAGTAACTTCTCCCTGTCCTCTTAGGAATTTCTATTTATCTTTGCAGGGTCAAGCACAGTTGATTATTCCTTTCTTCACATCATCATAGAGTGTATATTCTTCTTTTACACTATTATCCCTTTTTTGCTGTGTAAGTGCACCTGTAGTCTTCTTTAATAGCTTTCATTAACACACATACCCATGCTTAACTTAAACAAAACTTCTGCAAATAGCACTGTGACACTAATTGCAATAGATATGAAAAAAAAAACACACAAAAATAAGAACATCACTGTAACAATCTAACTGTGCCCCTCTGTGATAACGTATGCTGCATTTGCAACTCTGCTCACGTGCATCATTTATTAGATTATTTTGTGGTTAAAGAGAGATTTGTGGAGAATATTTACAGGTCATTGTACAACCATCCCTTACAAAAAGATGTAAATTTGTGAAGTGATTAACACACCTTTGGATAATCACACTAATTTGTAGTTAATTTTTGCAGTAAAAGGCGTTAATCTTGTGCAAATGGAACAAGTCTTGGTTGGCTATACACTGACTTCATTATAAATAGAATGTGATGGAGAAATGGTTCTCAGTTCATCCACCCAGTGGCATTTGTCTTAATTCAGGAGGGAAAGTATTAAATACAGATAAAGGACAACGTGATTGGCAGGCTAATGAAAATGGGATGTCGTGCCTCAGGGGGCAGATGTTGTTATGGAAAACTCTGTCAGGCTGAATTTGTTAGATTATATGGTCGGATGAACATGAACTTAGAATAAAACACAGTATTATATTTAGATTTGGGAATGGTCAAATACAGCTGCCAGGCTGGATGTAATTGCATGTATTCTTGACTTTGTGGTACTCTACATTTGTAAAAATCTCAGAATCCACTATTTATCCTAAAAGTTTAAATATAAAACTCACATCACTTTCCATTATTTCTTTTTCATCTCTAGATGTTGATTTATGCATTTATTAGAGATGCAGTAGAAATAGCCCGCATTCAAATGTTTATATTATTTGATTTTCTAAGAATGAATCAACATAGAAACTGGACATTTAATAAATTGGAAGCTATAAAAAACAAAATTATTATTTAAAATGTTTCAATTTTTTGCACCTTTTACCCCATGATTATAAAGCACCAATTTCTACTAATGCATAAAAATTCTGCCAAACTTAAAATTCCACAGAAAATACTAAGCATTAACTAGTATTATAAAAATAGGACTTTTAACTAGTAATAAAGGGGTATTTATTTCCTACATTACTCCAAAATGTATAATTTTAGTTGTTCCTTTTCAAATTACAACCGGATACCAAAATCTCTTTTCACTCAGAAAGGCTGTTATTAAGTTTTCCTTCAGAAAAAAAAGCAGCTGCGTGTAGTCAGGTCTCAAAAATAGTCCCAAAGATGAATGCAATTGCTCATTAACAAGACTATATTGTAATGAGATGAAGTTACAGTGTCTAGTACTTTATTCTTTTGAACTGACTTTATTACCATTCACCATTTGTGCTCTCAGGCTGTGGGAAAGGCACTCAGCTTAGACAAAGCTAAAATCGCACCCATTAGTCCGTGAGATTTTGGTCAGGGATTGGCAGTCACTTGGTTCTGTTGTCACATCTGTGATTGTAGTGGTTCTCTAGACCCTCACTGACAAGGGAGATCACGTGCTAGTGCCAACCTTCTTCCTCTGATCGGAGGTGTCTGATCCCCTCCACAGCTGTCTGTCATCTTGTTGATGACTGCTCTATAAATCAGAGGTCAGTGCTGTGGTGGGGTGGTGTCAGGGTGCCATAACCTCTGTCCCCCACATCATCCACAACAGTATTTTTATGTGTTCCCTCTTCATACTTCTTTCTCCAGAAGAAAGATTCTGTAGATTCTAGAAGATTCCTCAAGTGTTTATTAATCAAAAAAGGGTTGAAAACCATTTTTGTAATACCTAATTTTATTGTAATTTATAGGACTAGTGCAACTGCTACCACCTTATGTAGACGCCAAATATTTTTAAGGTAAGACCACAAAAATCTCTGTTTAAACATATTGTGGAAAAACATACATGATATAATATTTATCAGTGTCCACTTGTGAGTGTACAATTTAGTGGCATCAAACACATTTACCATGTTATATAATAATAACCACTATTTATATTCAAAACTTTTCATGACCCCCAACAAGTTCAACAATTCTCAATTTGGTAGATAAGTCATTAAACAATCATTCCCCTCTTCACTCCTCTCTCCGCCTCCTGGTAACCTCTACTGTACTTTCTAACCCCATGGATTTGCCTATTCTGTGTACCACGTATAAGTGGAATCATACAATATTTTTCCTGTGCCTGGCTTATTTCACTAGTGCAATATCTCCGAGACCCCTCCACATTGTTATATGTATCAGAATTTCATTCCTTTTTATGCTGAATGCTATGATATTGTATTATATATCAAGTTTTGTTTACCCATTCATCTGTGGATAGATGTTTGATTATTTCCATCTTTCAGCTATTATGAATAGTGCTATTATGAACATTGGCATAAATATCTGTATACGCTATATTGGTATATGAACAGTAGTATAAGTATATATAAATCTGTTCAAATCCCTGATTTCAAGTATTTTGGATATAAGCTTAGGAGTGGAATTGCTGGATAATACTTCTTTTTATTAGCTTGAAACTTTTAAGTTAGTTTCTTCTTTTCATTATCCATGAAAGATTTTTTTCTTTCTTGCCACAGAACTACACAAATGATTGCTTTGTAGTCTGTTGTATGTCACTTGCCTCATATAAATCAATCTGGGTGTCCCTGTGATCACCCTATTTTTAAGTTATAAAATAGGGTGCCTTCATGTTAGTGCCTTGAAAAACACTTGGAAACAAAATCTAAGAACAAGACAGCTGTTCTTTACTGATCTTGAAGTACAGATCCTGTTCTTTTCCCTTTCAACATTCATGCCACAGAAAGGATATTTTACTTCATGAAAAATACATCTTAGACATGATTCCAATACAATCTTCGGAATTTATTTTGCAAATTGCTTGAAATGGCACTTGTCGCCAAGGAACAGAATGGAAAATAAGGACATGTCATTCCCCTTGTGGAAATGATTATTCTGGACACGGTGCTAATTTGCCAACCTTGAAAAAGTCAGTTTTGTTTATAAAGACCTTGACATAGTCACTGAATTGAGAATTGTAAGTAAATATCACGAGCTTGTGTTTGCTGATCCCTGGGGTAATTGCTTAATACAAGTTCCTCAGAGCTCTTTATCCTCGGAAATCAGATTAAAACGATGACATTATCAAGGTGCTGGAGGATGGGAGAGGAAAAAAGAAAAATAGGCCTATAGTGGGAGCTCAGACTGAGGGATTCATTTTCATATTTTGCTCTTTTCTTCTAGACTTATCCTTCTGTCTGTCAGAGAGGCAAGAGAGGAGGGATGGGCATATTCCTTTAAGACTCATAGTTAATGATCCTAAATAATGCGGTAGAGGATGCTAGTTAATGGGAATGGAAATCAAGTACTCTCAGGAGCTTGCACTGCCATATCACTCTTTTACTCTCTGCTGTCAGACTTGCTCTGGACTGGCTTCAGTTCCGTGGGTTTGCCTCTATTCTGGAGAACAATGGGCTCAAGCCTGAAGGTTTTGATGGTGGGTACACAGTTCCATTTGAATTTCATCCGCATCTCTGCCCGGTGCTGTTCTAGACCCCAAGTAATTTGCTCAGAGACAGTGAGGAGCATGGAGTGCTGCTTCTGAGTGTGGTGATTTGGGGGTCAGGCCACCATGGATGGGATTTCAGTTACCAGCTGCGGGTCTTTGGTAAGACGCTTAATTTCCCGAGGCTCAGTTTCTTCGTGTGTGATATAGGATTGATAACACTTTAAGTAATTGTTAGGAGAACAACACAGAGCAGGAGCTGTACACTGCTGTGGTTACTGAGTGGCTGCTTTGTTCTCATCACACGAATGAGTGCTTTATGCACATCTTATCTCGCTCTGGTTGGTGCGGTGAAAGTGACGGGTGAGTATTACTATGCCGTGAGTAACTATAACAACCTCACACGTCGTTTCACCTCCGCCTCAACTCGTTCTTCAAAATACGAATTGGGCAACTGCTCCAAAATGTGAATGGGATCACATTAGATTCCTACTTAAAATATTTCATGGCCAATTCTTCACTATCAAGACTGTTTTAATTTCTCACAGTGTCATGCATTCTAGTGAGGTTAGCCTTGTCTCCTGCTCCTGTTTGCCCTCAGAGATAGTTAAATATCAAAGTTTCACATACGCTCCATCCTCAGCATATGAGTTACTGTTGGCTTACTACAAAAGATACAAAATTCAGCACTTTTATATTGGCTCCTCCCACTCCCTCCCCCTTACCTCCACAAATCACAGTGGTTTTGTTAGTTTACTGCTTATGTTTGTGTTTTTATAATATGCTTAAATCTTTACAACTTTCCCCAGTGAAGATGAGGCTTCACTGCTTTACTCTGCTTTGCTGGCCACATTCAAATGTCACTGGTTCTGGAAAGCTTCCTTGATACCCTCACACAATATCACTCTCAGATTACTCGATTACGATGGGGTCCCCACAGAGCAAGAACTTTCATTTCTTATACATAAATGCCAAGCTGCTTTCCAGGCCTTTAGTAGGTTTCAACTAATATTTGCTGAACAGATGAATGCATGGATGTCCATTCTTTGAAGGTAATTAGCCTCACTTCCTGACTTTTTTCTTCCTTCTAAACCAGAGACACATACTGTATCTAGTTACCTTTATTAATATTTCTCGGTGGTCTCAGTTGCTCACAGGATAAATCTGAGCTTATTTTATGATCCAGGTAGAGGCTAAACACATGGGCTTATCTCCTCTCCCTCTCAAAAATCCAGAAATGATAGTAGAAAAGTACGAAGAGTAATATAGGCTCAAAATCACAGAAAGATGCAATAGGAATAAAAGTACATCAAATATTTTAATCAATTTCTAGTACACTAAAAGGGAATAAGCTCACATTGCTGGATAAAGTGGAAAGGAGAAACGCACAGTGTACAGTATATAAATATTCAAAGTTTATATAAGACAGAACTGGAGTAGAAGCTGGACCCGTTTTTTATTAAAATAGGACGAATCTAGGCCGGTGATATCGCTCAGTGGTACAAGCGCCTGCTGGCAAGCGCGAGGTCCTGAGTTCGACCCCCTGGTACCCACATAAAAAAAAAATGATGAATCTGTCACCCGTGGCAGTAGAATAGGGGGTCAAAATCAGGTCCCTGGGAACCGACTGAACCAGCATGGATCTTCTTCACTCTCTTTCTCCACTGTTGCCTGAGTAATGGTGGCATGGGCAATATTGCCAATACCAGACACATACTTTCCAAAGAAACGGACCACCCTTCCCGCAGAGAGAAAGCCTTGAGAATGGGGCTTAGCGCTCCTGAAGAGGACTCTTCCTTCTCGTGGTGTTTGGTAGGTAGGGGTGTTGGGGGCAGTCTGTCTGCCTGCGCTCTTCTTGCACAGCGGAAGCCTGGAGGTCTTCTTGACTGCGCACCCTGTCTTCCTTCACGCGACAGCCTTGTGATGCCACGGCCACATATCGGTCGGCTGCATTCCCGGCAGACACAGCCCAAATTCACCAGCCCTCTGAGGGGATCCAGCAGTATGACAGTGAAGCACTGATGGGGGGAAAAGCAGAAAATAACTGATGTGTAAAGAAACAGAGATAGTTTATGGTAGGAAAGAAAATTTTAGGAAAACCTTGATTTTGAGATATCTTATAAAAATATAACAGGCTGTTAAGATGTGAGGGAATAAGCAAAGAACTCAGAAATAAAAGTAAAGGAACTACAATAAAAGGTCAAGGAGTTTTCCATAATATAAAACAAAAAGATAAAGATATGGAAAGATATAAGGAAAAAAATCCCATAAAGTATTGATAGAGAAGAGCCAACACCTGAATAATAATTATTGGTAAAAGAAAAAAGATAGAAATAATCCAAGAAAAACATATAGGCAAATAAAGAAGCTCCAAGCTAAATCAACTCAAAGCAAAAACAACAAAAAACCCAGCTTCCCTGTGCTGATGAAAGGTAAAGATTAAAATATTCAAATTCAAGAAGACAATTAAATGAGAGCAGAACAAATCAAAGGGCGTCATTTCAAACTGTCTTCATGACATCTAGAATACCACAGAGAGATGGAAGATCTTTAAAAAATTTTCAGAGAGAAAACCAGGTAACCTATTTAAGGTAATGTAAAAGAATAGAATAGTGGGAAAAATTTAGGAGATGGAGATAAGAGGTGGGAGAAAATTTATGAGAGAATATACCATAAAAATACCCACATGCATAGCTCACCTAATTTTACAAGATAGTCATTGTCAGATTCCTTTTTTATTGTTAAGAAAAGATAATGAAAACAATCTCTTCTGTCGTGGAACTTAAATTCATTCTATACAGGAGGAAGTTTAGAAATATCATTTAAAGCCAATAGATTAAGAAAGAGAGATTTAAGTATATTATTAAAACACAAACATAAGAAGTAAACTTCAAAACAAATGTGATTCATGGAGTTAAGGAGGAGGCAGTGGATGGAGCAAATATAAAAGTGCTAAATTTTATACCTTTTGTAGTAAGACAACAGAAACTCATATATAAGTTTGATTCATGGAAAAATAACATAAGAGCACATTATATGGTATTATGAGATGGAAGAATAAAATCAGAAATGGTAAGAAGCAGGTCCTTTGGGTTCTGCAGAGTGAGTGCCAGGCAATGGGGGAGGGGTTTCCTTTTTATCTGTATCCTCCTGTATGGTTTGAGTTTTATGCATCCATGTATTACTCTCATTAAGAAAACACGAAAGTAGAAAAACCAAACAAACACTTGCATGGGGTCCATTAGGCCCTTCCAGATCTTATCATTAATTCCTTTTTTTTCCATTTTCATCTCCTGCAGCTCCCTTCTTTCCCCTGCCCCTTCCCCTTACACCACAGTCATGCTGAAATATTTATAGAAATACAGAGGTATTTGTTATTTCAGTATATTTTTGCCTTAGGGTCTGCTCAAGTTACTTCCCCTACTTTAATTTTCTTTTCTATATTCTCATTTGCAAACCATACATCTGATAAGGGGTTAATATTAAATAAAAGAGGAATTTAAAAACTCAATAGCAAGAAAGCAAATAACCCAATTAAATATGGAAAAAAACCCTAATCAGATGGATGTGTCTCAAAAGAAGTCATACAAATGGTCAGCAGATATAAGAAGAAATCCTCCATGCCATTAATCATCAGTGAAGTGCAGACTAAAACCACAGTGAAGTACCACCTCAACCTGTTAGAAAGACTATTATTGGAAAGACCAACGATCCCAAGTGCTGGTAAGGGTGGGGAGACAGGCACATGGCATGCCCTGGTGGAAAGCTAATTAGTGCAGCCATTATGGAAAATAGCATGGAGATTCTTCAAATCATTCAAGCTGGAGCTCCTATTTGTTCCTTAACATGGCATTCCCACATCTTCTTGGGAAGTGTTTTCTCACTTTGGGAGTTGAAGTTCATGGCTGGATCCAGGATGGATGTGGAATGTCCCAGTGGCCCGTGTGTTAAAAGACTCATTCCCCAGAGCAGCAGGAAGTAGGAGGCCAGGAAACCTTTAAAAAGTGCATCCTAGTGGGTATTCTTTAGGCCACTGTGGGCACACATTTGAAGGAGATCGTCAGAGCCAGCCCCTTCCTCCTTTTATTTTCACTTTGCAGCCATCGGGTGAGTGGGTTTTGCTCTGCCACATGTTTCTGTCATGATGTGACAGGCCCAAAACAATGGGACAAATCAATTACAGACTGAAACTTCAAAAACTGTGAGCCAAAATAAATCCTTTCGTTTTACAAGTTAGCTTGTAAAACTTGACTTAGCTCAACTCTTCATTGTAGTGATGGGAAACTAGCACTTTTAGAAATTCCTGCATCCGAAGACAGAACACAGGGCACCCCCTGTTTCTGTGGGCAGGATCCTCATGGACTATGAGCTTTGTGGAAGCAGCATCCGTATCTTATTTGTATTTGAATCTCAGTTCTTGGTTCCATGACCGCCATAGTGTAGGTTCTCAGCAAAGGCTGACTGAGAGAATGAATGTGATGAATGACCTTGGGATTGTTTCGTGTTTTCTTTAGGTGCTGACCTCCTTCTGTAGACTATGCTAATATAGGTCTATATATTAGCTAATATAGGTCTACATGCAGTCCGAGTATATTGAAAACAGTGCTAAACTGGAATATTTACCAGAAATTGGATTAAAGGTAAAGAGATTAAAATACATGATACATGCAACACTGTGCAATGATACTGTAAATAAGAAAGTACCTAAAATTCTACCTGTCTAAAAAAAGTGTTCAAGCTTGATATGTTTACATATGGCTATAATTCTAGCACTCTGGGAGGCTGAGGCAGGAGGATCATGAGTTCGAAGCGAGTCTGGGCTACGTAGTGAATTTGGGGTCGGCTTGGAACATAGGAAGATCCTGTCTCGTAAACAACAACAACAACAACAACAAAACCAAAATCAAAAGTAATGTTTTCATTTTTCTACATTTCTTTCTGTCCTGGTGAATAGGTAATTGTGATTTTTACATGCTTTCAATCTAGGATTAAATTAAATACTATATTCTTTGTTTTTTGTTTAATATATTCAGATGCTTACTGTTCAGTCATCTACCTTGTTATGACATCAATTTATTTATTTAATTAAACATACAAGGTTTAGTTTATTTAAATCTACGAATCTGAGATTATTTCAAATTTTAAAAGATAATTTAGAAAGTGTTGCAAGGACTATTGTGGATACATCTTTTTTCTTTCTGACTTTATTTCTTTATATTTATTTATTTATTTATTTATTTTGGAGACAGGGCCTTGCTATTAATTCAGGCTGACCATGCACTCACTCTATAACCCATGTTGGCTTCTAACTCAGGACAATCCTCCTGCCTTAGCCTCCCAAGTGCTGGGGTTATAGGCATCTACCAACACATTTGGCTAGATTTTTGTTTCTTTAGAGCTCATATTTTACAAACATTTCAATAAGTTGAATAAAAGTCAAAGTATTATGACAATTTTTATAAAAGAAATTATGCTATTTAAAAAATTTTTCCTAATTTGAATTCTCATGTGCACTTCTGTAAATCTCTTTTAACACACACACACACACACGCACACGCACACGCACACGCACATACACACGTACAGTGAAGTCCAGAATTGAATCAACCCTGCCCTCTTGTGGTACATTTTAAAATTTCAGGGCAGACGTTGTTTCCTGAGAACTATTTTATTGTATTGTAAATTGATAAATTACAACTGTATCTATGTATGGAACAAAATTAAATGGTATGATATGTAAGTATTATTAGATTTTTAAATGTTGTGTGCTATTATCATGTTTTCATTGGCCGCTTTTTTTTTCAAATAGACTAAGCGCCTCAGCATTAGTTGAACAGATTCGTGGAAATGGTTTGTGTTTATGCTCCATGACACTCATTAAAAAGTAACTTGGGGCCAGACATAGTGACGTGCGTTTCCCAGTCGCACGCCCGCCCACGCACGCCCGCCCACGCACGCCCGCCCACGCACGCCCGCCCACGCACGCACGCACGGCTAGTGGCGGAATGCAGCTCTGTGTGACGGCGCTGGGTTCAAGCCGCAGAACCGCGGAGAAGTAAGCTGGGAACGACAGATCCGTACGGGAGTGAGCAAGTTCTTGTTGAACTGGTGATACTACCTACGAGGCGATTTGGCGAAGGAGATACTCCTTAAAAGATGATGTAAAGGAAGGAAAATGTGGTTAAAGGCCGAGGGAAGATTCCGAGGAAATGGCAGGAATTGTCTTGCTCAGTACTTTACAGTGGGGCGGTAAGGTCAGAGCAGTGGGAGTTTTCCCCGAATAAAAACCCAGTAAATCCCACAGACGCTGCAGGTGACTCGCTCCCCTTCCCTCAGCAGAGGCATCCAGAGCTTTGCCATTAGGTTTCTTCTTAAAGAGCTATTGTAAGCATCCACTGAGAAAATGCACAAGCACTGCTTTGAGAAATAGACACGGGGAAGTAGAATTGTTACAGCACAAGGTGGATACATGACGCGATCTGAGTCAAGATAACTGAGTGCAGCAAAACCCCTGGTTTGGGGCTTAGTCATTGTGTGGTATCGGATAAGCCACTTAACTCCCCAGAGTATCGCTTTTCTCATCAGCAAACTAGAGATGACAATAAAATCGCCAGAGCTATTGTGAGGTGTGGCATAAATTAGGCTGGTTAAAATCATTTGAGCCAGGCATGGTGGTGCATGCCTGTAATCCCAGTTACTTAGAAGGCTGAGGCAGGAGGATTGTGAGTTCAAGGCCGCTCCAAGCAACTTAGTGAGACCCTGTCTCAAAAATAATTTATCTAGAATTGTCTGCATATTCAAACATTTCTGCAATGAATACCTACTCTTTTATAATTGTATTTTTGAAAATAAAATAACAAAAATGTCACATACAAAATATGGTTAATATTTTACACTATTATTGTGGGCAAGAGGAACTTAGGACTTGAAGTGCAGGATGTCAAGGGGAAAGATTAATACATTTGTTCATATTACTGATTTTTGGGGGAAATTTTTAAATTTAGTACATGTTTGCAGTACATAATGATTCCATTCACTGTAAGGGACTGGTGCATGCACATAACACATTTCAATTCTTCTTTTCCCCTTCCCTTCACCCCCTTTTAGTTTTCCAGCACCAGATTCATTTATCTTATAAGACCATATAAAGTTAATTATTATATATATGATTGAACACCAGGCTAGTAGACCAAAGAACATACAAAACATGTAATACAATGGTACTAAGTCAAGGTACACTTTTAGATACATCGTCCATGCTGCTGGATTGCAATACCTTTTCTTTCTCTCTCTCTCTCTTTTTTCCTATTATCTGTCTTTTATTTTGTATTATATTACATACAATATATTGTTAATATATATTGGATATAATATATTATATAACAATATAATTATATAATACATAACAATATATAATTTATATGTATCAACAATATATAATATAATATGTAACAATATATATTTCTATATATTATATGTTCCAATGTATCTATAATATTTAGAGAGTTTTTCATATAAGAGAAACCATGTGATATTGAAGCTTGCGTGTCTGTTACTTCACTTAACATTATGGTCTCAAGGTGTATCCATTTTCCTACAAATGGTTCAAGTTCATCTTTCTTTATGGCAGAGTAGTACTCCATTGTGCATAAATAGCACATTTTGTTTATCCAGTCATCTAATGATTTAGCTATTATGAACTGTGCTGCTATAAACATGGATATGCATACATTGCTGTGGTATGATGTCCTTAACTCTTGCAAAAAATGGAATTTGTACTTTAAGTTTTTGAGGAATCTCCATATGGATTTCCATAGTGGTTATATCAGTTTCCAGTCCCACCAACAGTGGAGAAAATTCCTTTCTCCCCACAGCCTCAGCAGCATTTGTTATTGGTTGATTTCTTGATGATAGCCATTCTTTCTAGAGTGACATGGAATCTCAGTGTTGTTTTAATTTGCATTTCTCGAATGGCCAGTGATTTTGAACATGTTTTCATATATGTATTGGCTGCTTATATTTCTTCATCTGAGAAGTTTCTATTCCAGTGATGGCAAACCTTTTAGAGATGAGTGCCCAAACTGCAACCTGAAACCTACTTATTTATTGCAAAGAGCCAACACTGCAATTAAATCTGAATACTGAGGTTTTAATTTAGAAAAAACAACTCATACGTTAATATCTTTTGTCTTAAAGGAAAAACAAATAACACTCATGCCTTAGGCTCACCACTGCTGGTCTGTTCATTTCATATCCCCGTTTTTTAATTGGGTCTTTAAATTTGGGGGGGGTCTAACAGTTTTGAGTTCTTTATATATTCTAGATATTATCCCTTTTTCTGAAGAGTAATTGGCAAAGTTATTTTTCCCATTCTGTAGGTTGTCTCTTCACTCTGTTAGTGGTTTCCTTTGCTGTGCAGAATCTTTTTAATTTGATGTGATACCATTTGTTGATTCTTGATACTATTTCTTGTGCAACTGGGATTTTGTTCAGAAAGTCTTTGCCTACACCTATATCTTCAAGAGTTTTACCTATTTATATTCCACTGGATTGTTTCTGTTCTAATGTACAGTTTTAAAATATTTCTGTACATTAAAAAAAACTCACAAATTACAGGCAAAGAAATAAGTCAAGGAAAATACTTTTAAAATAAATGCGATACCTTACAAAATAAATAGATAGATAGGTAAAGGTAGTTCAATGCTCCTTGGGCTTAATCTCTAGTACCATGTCAAGATAAAAAATTCACTTGAAATGGTAGGACTAAAAAAGATTTTAAAAATCTAGTTCAGCCTAAGCCACTTATTTAATGCATCTGAATGGATGCACACAAAATACTTAGCCTGGTGGTGGCGTGTAGCAATGTCCCAAATAATGTTAAGTAATAATCATTACTTGTCCTTAGAGCTTTGAGTAGATTAACTCTTTCAGTTCTCACAGCCACCCTCTGAAGTTGTGTTATTTTTAATTTCATGTGTGGATGAGGAATCTGAGGACTACAGAGGCTAAACAACTTGCTGTGATCACACAAATACAAGGGGCTGATCCTGAATTGGAGCCCAGTAGCTCGGCTCTGTGACTTGAAGCCTTCCTGCCTCGCTAGACCAGCTGCAGCAGTTCATCTCAGGTACTTTTCTGTCCTGTGCCAGAAACTGGAGAATGTTGTCCCAGTCTTTCTGGACTTACATGCAACTTTGCTATGATTCCAAATATCATCAAAATGAAGTAGCTATTACAATAGAGTAATATTCCATTTGTTTTGTATTAATTCATAGTAGTGGAAAAGTGACAAGACCTATGTCTTCTCTTCCCAACAGCAGAGAGAGGGCAGTGTCAAGAGACTCCTTTCTCATTTAAAAGTCAACTAATAGTACTGAGTGTCTTCTTAGTACGAGGGCTGAGGTTATCTTGATGACTGAAGCAGATGTCGTCCCTTTTCTCATGGTGCTCATATTCTTAAGGAGGAAATGATTAGTAATTACCACAAAGGCAATGTGATCATTGCTACAAGAAAAGACAGATGTATGAGAGACTTTACTTGTGGCACCCATCTTCATATGGAAGGTAAGATGGGGTTTCTGAGAATGTAACACAGAGTTAAGAGTTGGGGGATGAATGCAGATTAAACTGGCGAAGGGCAATGGAGTGGCAATGGGAGGGTGTTTTAGGAGGAGGAACCAGCATGTGCAACAACGGAGGCAGGAGGGAGCAGGGCCTCATTTAGGAGCTGAAGGCAGATGACAGTGGCTAAAGCACTGGAGAGCAGGAGAGTAGAGGGGAGATGAAGGGCGGTGATGAAGAGAGGCCCTGAGCACAGGTGCAACAGTGACTTAAGTGTAATTCATAATGGTCATTGAGTGCATCCTGGCGGGTAGGATGCTTGTGGGCTGGTCTAGAGGCAAGGGGAGAATATAAAATCAAAGGAAAGGAGGATGGGAGCCCTGACTAAAATTGAACCTGGAGTACTTTAAGGAAAAATTTTAAATTTCCTATCTTTCATGTATTTGTATGAATCAGCTTTTCCATTAGTGGGACAAAGTGATATTTAAAGGAGAGAATTTGATTTTGGCTCACAGTTACAGAGGTTTAAGTCCATGGTTGGCTGGGTCCCAGGCAGGAACATCATGGTGCAAGGGCATGGAAGAGGCCAGCTGCTACCTTCATGGCATCTGGGAAGCAGAAAGCAGAGGGAAATCACCACACAGAATATGGTCCCCAAGGTCGTGCTTCCATGACCCATTTGGACACACCCAAAAGTGTGCTTTACTAGTCTCCTAGGTGTCTGTTTCTGAAGCCAATGAAGTTGACAATCAAGATTAATCATTGTAACATTTAAATGGTTAATGGCACAAATCAGTAGATGGTGCTTTTCTTAGCAGGGCCCAATAATACCTTTTTGAGTCTAAGAAGTCAGACCTGGAGTTTTGCTTAGGAAAGGAGGAGAAGTGCTAAGCTCTAATTTTCTAATAAGCTCTAATATGTGTGTACAGAAACATCAGCGTAGCAGTGAGGGGTAAATAACTCTGAGACTGAGGTTATGAGAAGACCGAGAGCAGAACCAGGCAGCTGGAGAATTCTCAGTAGAGATGGGAGAGGCAGGTAAATTTTGGTAATTCCAATGCCCATTGTAAATTTGCAGTTGGTTTATTTTTCTGTGATTATCTTCTCCTAAACTTTTGGAATTGGTCTGCCCACTCAATTGCCTTGGATTAGTGATGCTTGGGAGAAGAAATGAAAGGAGGCAGGGAGGAGATAGAGGAAGGGAGGGAGAAAAACAGGGAAGAAGGGGCCAGGAAAGGGACTGGCCTGAGGATCTGTCCCTCTGAAGTGGTGGAATGTGGCTTTGGCCATGGGGAAAACAGTGATACGAGGTACAGTGAGAGCTGACTTAGAAGTGGATATAGGTCACATATACTCTAGGGAGGGAGTTTTGGAAGATGGAGAGGAAGATACTTGGGCAGCTTCAGCAATAACAATGGAAGGTGGCAATTATTCTAGTAGTGGAGGGGGATTTAATTGGCAGACACAGTAGAAGCATATCAATTATTGTAGGCCATGTTTTTTTGGGGGAGGATAGTGTATACTGGCTTTAAAAAACTTACAGTTTAATGAGAATGGAAGGGCAAAAACAAATGAAAAACAACTCACGTCAAATAAACACACAAACAGGTGCAGTGGCGTAGAGTTGCTAGAACCTTTTGAGTGACAAGAGCTCTGTGCTGTGAAGGGATAATTCAGGGGACAAAGAGCACAGTATTGTACTAGATTTGGTCGGTTCAGTTTTCACTGAAGCTTTACGCTTCCCTCCCCTTTCCTGCTCTAGGGCTCACTCATTCATTTCTTTTTTTCCTATGCTTTTATCTGCAAAGTCCTAAAGGGCGCATAGGGACAGGGGAAGGTGAGTATTCCAGGTGCGCTACCCTTTCACCTCGAGAACTGTGAGGGAAATAGGATATAAGTGATGACCTGGGAAGAGGAGAGGGAGCCAAGCTGTGCACACAGAAGTGTGGTGTTACCTGCTGTCATCCCGTGGTGCCCTGCAGAGGAACAATGGATTTGGCCAAACTCAGGGTCAAGTGTGCGGTGAGACACATGCGGTTTATGTGCCCTGATGGGCCTGTTAGGTGGTTCTGAGCTACAAGTTTCACAGAGTTGTTTCTTTGTGTCCTCTCAATCACCCATGGCCCTCTGCACTCTTATTATCCTCTTTGCACAGATGAAGAAATTGAGGTCCAGGAATAATTAACAAGCAGCGTTTCCAAATCATACCACTGGCAACTGGGACAGATGGTTTGTAATCCTAACTCCTGCTCAAATCCAAAGCCGAATCCCACAGCCATCATGTTGGACAGATAAGCCACCCCAGGACAAGGGGACACCATTTTTTTCTAGTATCAGTACACAAAAAGCATGTGCCAATCTACTTGGCTCATGGCTAATTCTGGCGAGTCCTGCCTGAGTCATTGCATGCTGTTGTCATTCTCATTCAGGAGATTGGATGGTGGCAGTGCAAAAAGGCTGTATCAGAAAGAAAGTGATGGGGTTTTGCTTGTTTGTGGGGTAGATTATTTAATTCTGTTGCATACTCTGCAGAATTAAGTTCATGTCCACTGAATTGTCTATGAATATCAACTACAGAAAACAGCTCATGAATAATAAAGTGAGAAGGTTTATTTTCCAATTGTTTTATTCCACCCCTGTTCAGTTTACATAGAGAGTGAGGGAGGAAGGATTTCAGATGAACTGCAGTAGAGCTCACTAAATAATGCAGATCAGTGGTTGTATTCCTCGTGGGGAAACACTTTCATTTCATCCCTTAAAAAGTAAATTTTAAACAGTGTCCTTAAAGATCCACCTCCACATTTTAAAAAGGTGCATTTTAAGACTGCAATTTTGCATTACTCAGTATTAGCCACACAAATGATTTTCACTGATGGCCCAGCATGTACCCACACCTGAGGCACTGAGATCTGAACTGGGAGGCTGGCATGAGAAGCTTGGGACTGGCTGAGGTGAGTCTGAAGGTTATATTTCAGCTGTGACTGAGTACATGGCGCATTGCTATTGCTTTACTAATCTCCAGTCTCCAGGAATACCATACCTCGGGGAAAGTTACCTCCTATCCAGAGGCTTCGAAGGCTGACCGTGCCAGGGCTTCATTATGTCTGCCAAGACACAGGCAGGAGAGGTGAAACAAAGAGATAGCTTGTGTTCCTTCTGCAACTAGCATGTGCCAAGTAGCATTATAATTTAGGGTCAAATGATGAAGAAAGAGATTAAAATATTACTACATGGTGAATGAATAAACATGGGTAGTTAAACACGAGTTTTTGGTTTCCTTGCTCAGCCTCTGTTGGTTTGAACTCTACTATCCGAACAGATTTAGTATTTGAGGAGTGAAAGCCCTGTTTTCTCAGTATTTCATGGGGATTGCTGTCACTTGGAATTGACTTTTCGTACCTTAACTATGACTCCCAGGCCAAGATTTAGGTTGCTGAAGGAGAGTGGTAGTTTTAGAGGCACTTTTATTATTTGGGTGTCATTTCCCAGGGTTCTGAATTATTCAGATAGATCATCCAGTTTCCTGACTTTCTCCTTTCCTGTTGTCTGTGTTATTTCATTTTTATTTCACTCGCTAATGTACTTGGTTCAGAGACTCCCAAGAAGGCAGGCAACTGCCGCAATCCAGGAACAATTTATCACAACTCCTGATCAGCCTGGCTCATCGAGCTGCCTCACCTCATCTCCCACATCTTTTAAAGTATTTCTTCCCCAAAAGCTTCTTTCTCTTTCTCTATGTCTGAATATGTGCTCTGGCCCTGAGAGCTGTTTGACCTTGGACAAACACCTTAACTTTGCTAAGGTGAATTTACCTTGTCCGTAAAATGAGGACATTGCTTGCTTGTGTGCTGTGAGACTTCGAGGTGCGAATGTGATAGGGTACGGGGAACTCTTCGGCAAGGGTGAAGCCTTTTGCAAAGGCTTATGATGTATTAACGAACAGCCCAGGCCATTCCAGTGTAGGTTCTTCCAGTCTGCAGTTCCACAGTCCGATCTCTGATCAGTCCCCATCATCTCCTTAACGCACTGCACTAACAGACACACGCCCCCGGGAGACCAGTGAGTTTGAACCCTTTGTGCCTTCTTGGGAAGCGGGTCTCTTCAGTGTGCTGCTGGGCTGAAGGTTAGCTTCAAGGAAAATCAAGCTCGATTTTTGGAAGCCAAGAGTCATTCCATTTTGGATGTCTAGACATCATGCTGTTCATGGATCACACACTTGTGTATTAGGCATCTATTCCAAATTGGCCCTGTTCATGGCACTGAGTTATGGCAGCCTGCCAGATGCCTGGTCTCTGCCTCTGGGGGCCCACTCTTTAGCTGTCTCTTCGTGACCTCCAGGCTGATCTGGACGTCCTGGTGCCTTTCTTTTGGGGTCAGATCTAGGGAGCCTCAGCAGGCCATCTGAGGATGGAAGAGAGGGAAGTAGAGATATTGATTCTCCTGGCTTTCCTCAAAGGGGTCCATAGGCAGGTGTCTCTCACAGGGGGGTCCCTGCTTTTGTTAAGTGGTCTTATCCTTGCAGCCCTCTGGTTTCTGAATTTCAGCAATATTTCCACCAAGCCTTTCAGGCCCAAGAGAGACAACAGCACTCGTCAGGTACCAGCCTCGGCATATCACAATTGTGAAGTGGAGGCCATTCCGCAGCACTTCATAAATAGCCCCTTATCAAACTCTCTCCAGTTACTGGTGGGTTTCCTGTTGGGCCCTGATTACTTTAGGCAATACGCAAGGTATGAAACACCTTGCCCTTATGGCGTTTCAGTTCTACAGGAGGAAAGGTAATTTATAATTAAACTAAAATAAACAAAATAATATTGGTGAAATTAGCTTTGAGATAATATAATTTAATTGAGCGAGAGAAACTAGAGCCTGGGATGACATATAACCTTATACAAGTTAGTAAGGAAAAGTTTTTAAAGGAAGTGATATTTAACTTGAGACCCATGGACAAAGTGCTGAGGGAGAATACTGAGTAGGTAGAAGGAAATCACTAGCGCAAAAGTCCGGCGCTAGAAAGAGAAAGAACAGGGACTATAGGGAAGACCAGGGTGCTGGACTCAGTGAGTTCAGGACGTTGGAGCCGGAAGTCAGGAGCCCCAGAAAGGGACCAAGAAGAGCACAGCCCTCAAGGAGATCTGGCTGAGGATGTGCATGCGCCAGGATTGCTTCGTTACCTGCACTGATTTTTTTCTGCCTATCTACCTGGAGACTCCAGAAAGTCAGCAGATTGATAGCAACTTCTTCCCTGCTGGAAAATACAAGTACTGTTTGTATTATGAGTTGCAGTTCTTAAAATGGTTTTTTATTTTTGAAGATGTAGGTCAAACACTACCCCTTCTCCCATTCTCTTTAAAAACATGCCTTGGGCTTCTTTCTCTGTTTTGGCTGCCACTTTCCATCTCTCTGCTTGTCATCCACTTGTCTAGACCTGCCACAGTTTATGCCAAACTCTCTTCCAGAAAGCCAGTCAAGCTTGCTGCTCATTATTTCTTAGAGCTTCCTTTGAGGTTTCCCCCCTTTTAAAAAATGTAGAACCAACATCTCTGACATTAGGATTGGGAAGATCAGACCCTTTCTCTGCAGATGTCTGACTTTGTGAGATTGACAGCAGCTTTGCTTTTGACCCCTTAGCCACGTGGGATCACCCAATATTTAGTAAAAAGAACTTGTTGAAATACTTGAATTTCAGAATATTAATACATTCATTTGCCCCGTGAAGGACCCAATGTGAGGGAAAATCATGGAACTTTCCAGAACTTATGCTACATTTGAAGCCCTGGCCTCCTATTGAAATGCTGGGGACAATAACAGAAGCGAAAATGTACAATTGTGTTCATGCTAGAAAGAAAGGCATGGGACTTGTCGCAGAGGTAAATGGGCGATTGACCCACATTTTTGTTGTAGTTTCCTGATTTCACAGATCGGATTTGGGCATTACTACGGAATAACCACTAGGTGGCAGGAGTGAACAACATAAAACAGTCTTCCATCGGTAAAAAACTAGTTTGCTCTTCCTTTTTCCCCTTCTCCACTTCTTATTAGCTCTGTTCTTCTCTTCAGTCTTCCACTTTTCCTCTCTCTGTATCTCACTGTATTTGTTTCTCCAGATAATAATTTCAACAACTCAACCCGTTTCTTTAAAATTAGATTGGAAAGTCAGTCACATACCCTTGAAATCTAGATACAAAAAAATGCACAAAGTATTTTCCCGAATTCAAGAGATTGTTCACAACTTCTTTGTACTTGAGCTGAGGATAAAGCTTCAGAGGATGTCAAGGCTCAGGAAGACTTTCGCTTTCAGTCCTGGCTGTCACTCTGGCAAGTGGGGCCTCAGGTGGAGATGAACCGGACAGAAAGTAAGATAAAAGCAGGACCAAGACCTCTACCTAAATGCTAAGCCACATTACGTTATGTGTCTGTGATCTTAAAAATGGGTGATTAGATAAGGATCAAGGTGCTGAGCTGAAGTTACTCTTAAAAACAAAGCAAAAGAACGCCCCCAAACAAGCAAACAACAAAATATGAAAACAACAACACAACTCGGCTACAGACCCTACTTGAGAAATGACTACCGTTTTGCTGATCCACTGGATACACGAGAAGCCTTTGGTTTGAGTAATTGCCAGGCACTTGAATCCCAAGACTGGGAGTGAGATTTAGGCTCCCTGTTGTCTTCCTCTGCTCCATCTATCTTCCTCCCACTTGCTTATTAATTCATTTATTTTTCTGTTTTCAAAGGCTTTTCTTCTTGAAGATTCAGGTTCTGATTTCTTAAGTACACAATTGGAGTTTTGCCCCTGAATCCCTCTAGCACTCAAAGGCAGGCTTCAGAGAGCTTTTGGGAGGTCAGCGACACCAGTGGTGTAAGCACTGTGGGTAAGCCGGGGGATGGCCAGGGCCAGCTGTCACCTCCCTCTCTTTGTCTCTCTGTCCTTGTCTCTGTCTCTCTCACACGTACTATTCCTGAAAATACACAAATGACAGATGAAAACACAGTGAAGTGTAGATTAAAATGAAGCCAGCTCCAAGCTAATGAGATTATGAAAATCCCCTTCTTTGTTGGTATCACCATGTTGTGTTCCCCTGACTTTAAAGTTAAATCCTTTAAAGAGATTGAGAGAGAGGACTAGACTACTGCAAAGTGAAGTAATTTCTGGGGTCACAAATTTACTGGTAAGAGCTACGGTAGCCTACTAAAACTCAGAGGGTGCAAGGTGTAAGAGTTCCTCCCACAGTTCTGCGTCTGTACATGGGCGCATGAATATGGTTGATTAGCTGAGGTATGGTTCTCTCATTGGTAAGGCAAAGTGCTACCTCTGCGCCACAGCGTTGCTCCAAGAGTGGACTGCGATGACAGGTAGAAAGTGCCTGGCTCAGATGCTTAATGAAGAGGAATTATTGTACGGGGACCATGACAGAGGAATAGTAGAATGTGGTCAGTGAGGTTTATCAGATGTGGTTTAAATCCTGTACTTCATCTCACACAGGTGACAAGATCTTGGATGAGTTCCTCAATCCTCATTTGTAAAACGGTAATAAATCACATTGTTTAAAAGGTTACTGCTCCTGGCGTTTAATAATAATTCTGTGAGTGTTAACTATGATAGTATTATTGATACTAGCTGTTTGTTTCTTAAAATATTTATTGAAGCCAAATCACATTGTGTGCTTAGCACTATGTTGAAGGCCAGGAGAGAACAGACAAAAAGATCACGTCACAGCTCTTGCTTTCGAGAATGGTACAGCTTTGTTGATGAGGGTATAAACAGGTGAAAACACCGCTGCTTAGGGTAACAATGTGAATGAACCAAGTGTCAGTAACCAATGATATGGTAAGTAATCAAGTCTGGTAGATATCAGAAAAGAAGGAGAATATTGCAGGGCTTTTTTTTTTTTTTTTTTTTCTGAGGGATAAGGTTTACAGATGTGAGGACTGAGATGGACAGATAGTTACTCGCTATGGAGAAATTGCTGGCAAAGTAGAGGAGATGAGGGGGTGAGACGTGCTCCTGTAGGGACAGGGCATTCCAGAGCATTCCATGTCAGGGGACTGCAGACGCGGAGGCCCTGGTGCAGAAGCCTGCTTGAGATGTTGGAGGCCAGTGCGGCTCGGGGACAAGTAGCACATGGGCTATTGAAGTAAATGAGGTAATGCTGTGGGGTGCTGGTTTGAGCAAACATGTTGTGCAGGGCTTTGTGTGCCATTTCAAAGACCCTAGCTTAACTTTGAGCAAAATGGGAAATGATTGAAGGATTTGAGCAAAAATATGGCAAGACCTGCCTGGCTTCTGTTTGCACAGGATCACTGTGGCTGCTGTTTTGAGGAAAAGGTGACATAGGGAACCAAAGGGGGAAGAGAGAAATAATTTAGGAGAAAGTTGCAGTAACAGAGGTAAGGTTAGAGCTATCTTTGATTCATGCGTGTCCTTCAAGAAGTTTTTGCTATCGGTAAGATCTTCCATGCCTGGGGGCACATGTTACACTGCAGGAGCACTTGGGACAGGCCTTTCTCCTGGTCTGGGTGGAGGTTGTGCTTCTTCTCCTATTTGGGGCTCAAGTTAGAAATCAGAAAATTTTGATGAGTTCAGCTTCCTGTAGTTCTCCAGTGTCGTGTTCTTGTATGAGCTATGTCCTAGAAATTTGCTATGAAGAACCCTGCAGTGATTTCCTGGTTTGGGGACATAGAATCCCTTGAATGTAGAAGGGATGACCAAAATATCTGCTGACTTTTAAATTTAAAAAATTATTACAGAAAAGATGCATCGCCATTCATTCCTTTCAGTATATTCCTCCCTCACTTTGAACACATTTATCTCATCATTCTTGTATCATTCTGAAGCAGTTCTGGAAATCTTTCGTGAGTGTCTTTACAAGATGATTAAAACTGTGGTGAATTCCAATGCTGAGTACCATTCAGTGGAAAGTTTGGCTTGGAGAACCTTTGTGGGGTACCCTCCCCCATCTTCTTCACTGGATCTAGACAGTGTAACTTCTAGCTCTTCCCCAGCAACAAATGACCATGAAAGATAAATGCGTGGAATCGATTTGGGACATTGAGGGAACCACACCAGGGCAACTAAAGTCATGGAAGAGGATGTCTGGAACTTCTTTAGAAAATGGCAAGAACAGTAGGATTAGTGTGTTCAAAGTGAGGAGGAGTATTTTTTAGGGAGATTGAAGGCAGCAGGTCTTTTACTGTAATAAATAAACTATTTAAACATTCACATTGCTCATAGCTATTTGATCTTATTGTCTTATCGAATTATCTCCCATAGTGGAAACCGCACGTGAACCGAGCTCAGCTTTTGGAAAGCTGTTGTGATGTTCCGCGTGGTCCTCTGAAAGAACTCAGTAAGGTGCCTGGCTACCCTCCGCCGGCACCGAGGTGTTATCTCCCCTGTGTCCCAGGTTACCCTCTCACACTTGAAGGCAAGAACGAGGCCTGCCATCTCATTCCTTCTGTCACTTAGCACCAAAGAAGTTACCCTGTTGTCAACCCATAACCATTTTGAACTCAAAATCCTTTATCTTTAGGTAAATGGAATTGAGTTCCAAAATGTCAGTTCTCAAATTTGGTATGCATATGAATTATCAAATTCTCAGTTTGTCAAACCCTCACATGTATGGGGGGCTATTTTGAAAATATTTTAATTTACTAAATACAGGATGGCACATAAATTTCTTTTTAAAATAAGCATGCTAGGTGGTTCTCTTGCAGGTGGTCTGAGGAAACAGCCTGAAGTCAAGCTTACATCTGACCATTTGGACATGAAGTGCACCTGGTCGCGATATCTGTAAGTAGTGATGCGGGCGAAGTGCTACTTCTCTCCTCTCCTATCCATCAGACTCACCCCCGCAGATGTTTGGTTTTGGTGCTCTGGCTCACCTTGGCTTGGAGGACTCATATCTTGACTATATGTGGCTCTTTGGTTTTTTTTTTTTTTCTATATATTCTTTCAGAGCAGACTTTGGCCAGTTACAGTTGGGACATATCAGTTTTGAAAATGGAAAAACCACCTAATGACTTCGACATATCCCTTTTGATCCCTACAGTTTTTAGAATGTTGATGTAGAGTTTTGTCGTGAAAAATGAACTATATTGGCACAATAAACTTTTTTGAGATGTTAATTTTTCAAATTAGTATGTACTAAGGTGTCTTTCTACAGGGCCCCATCAATCATGCAGATATGATTTTGTTTGTCTCTTGTTAACAGTAATGACATTTTTAATAAAAGAAAATGGTGAGACTGGCATAGCTCTGAATAATTTCAAAAGAAATAAACCCCTCACAGTTAGTCAACGTAGTCCTTAGTCTAGAGCTTCCCTTTTGATTTAGAGAATATTTTCCCTTCGTGTATGTGTGCGCACACGTGCGTGCCCATGTGTGTGCATTCATGCTTGTGTTTGTAGCTCTATTAAAAGATATTTGAGATGTCAACTCAGGGTGACTCATGCCTGTGTAATATCTGACCATTTGATTTTTTCCCCCTCTGATAAGGCCTTTGTGTCTTGTATTTGAGTTTGGTAATATTTTCAATTAGCAATAATCGCGCCTCGGATAAACCTCATTGGCTACGATACTGCCACTGCGCAAAGCTAGTTTGGTAATATTTTTAGCCTTTGCCTATATAATAGCTGAAAATCTCAGCCAGCATATAATAGAGATTGTGATAATTTCAATTTCTATAATCTCACTTTAACTTATTTCTTATCTTTTCTCTGGCCACTGGCCAAGTTGTTACCAAATATGAGACTACAAATTTACTTTCCCCGTTCTGAATAAATACCTTTTCAAGCCTCTTTTTATTTGCTGTTTTCTAACCTTGTATACACTTTCTTCTCTTTTTTGAAAATGACAATTATTATTTATTATCTCACACAGCTTCTGTGGATTCCTCTCTTCCTGATTTGGTAAACTGTCATAATTTCTTCAGAGTTCAGTGTTACTTACAACCTACACCACTACTGCTACTGACAACGACAACAACAAGAACAGCAACTACAATAATTTACAGAGCAATTATCTCATGCCAGGAAACATGACTCATCATAAAAACAACTGGAGAAGGTAGGTGCCCTTATTTCTTTATTTTTCAGGTGAAGAAACTTATTTGACCAGAGGGTTAAGAGATTCGCTTAGCTCCCACAGACAGGAAGGCTGAGAATCAGGGTTGCAGCTTTCATGATGGAGCTCAGGTCCCAGTGCTTTTAGTCCCGGTGCTGAGATGCACGGATTCTGTCACCCTACTAGACCAGAAATTTATTGACCAAATATGACTGCAGTTACTGTCTCATCAGTTTATAATCATCACCCTAGGTAATAAGCTTTCAGAAGAAGGAAACTATATTTTAGCCTCATTACTAGACATGATGGTTTTAATTAAATATTTGATAAATGGGTTGGATTAGATATACATTCCTCAGAGCTCTTTCGAGTCTTCAGTAGTGTTTTGGTCAGCAGTGTTTATAATTGAAAAATAGATTTACATGTTTTTAATTGTCTAAAAGAGCCATGAAAGTCAAGGTTTACGAATGAAGTTGATTGCTAGCAAAATCATTAGTATCACTAATACTTCTTAATAATAACTATTGCTATCACTGCCAATGGTCATAACTTCAGGAAAAGGCTTTTATTCCTGAGATGTGCACTCATTTTGTTTCATCGAGAATTAAATTTGTAAACAATAATTGTTATAAGTAAAGATATGAAATTTTTCTTTTCTTTTTTTTTTTTTTCCATACTGGGAATTGAACTCATGACCTCATGCTTGCCAGGTAGGTGCTATGCCACTGAGCTGTATCACTGGCCCTGGTATTTAATATATCTGATACTTGCTGCTAATAAATATTTATTTTAGTATTCTAAGCTATTCAATATTGAAAAATTTCTTGCTTTTTGTGTAGGTTATAAAAGTCTTTATTTCTGACAATTGTAATTTTACATTTGGTAAAAAGGAACCAAATGTTCCAAATTAAAAAAAAAAAAACTTTATAGGTTCTGATACAAAATATTTGGATGATTTCCCTTCTATCCCTGTCTTTTGGGTATCACTTTATGTTGTGTAGATTTCCATTTTTATTGATTCACAGTTGGTTTCCAGGCTAGAACTATTTCAATTTTTTAGCACTTAGGTGCATAAAATCTACCTTGCAGTGATTTTTCTATGGCAAATATTAGGTAAAAAATTAAGCTTTAGGAAGGGATATACGCATAGAGACATAAGGGAATAGACACAAAAGGAACTTTTTATTTATGAAGGGATTCAGAGTAGATCTCGTTTAAATCAAATGATCAATGATGTGCTTTCATTAATGAAGACAATGTATTTAGAAATTTCACGAACCTTTAAACCGTAGCACAATTATTTGCCAATAGGTACTATTGGATAAGCCTTTGTCGCTCAGCAAATAAAGTGGGTGAAGCCAGGTATAACCGAGAAGATCACTGATTACTCTCTTCAGGGTCGGTCTACTCTCTAGAGCAGCTGTAGGGTGAGGGTGAAAAAGGCCCTATCATTTTTGCATAAGATCACATTTACTTTAATTTCTCTGCTTCATGCACATCAGGAGGGTCTCACATAGGAGTGCTTGGCATAACTTTTGCCTCTTCAGTTCAAAATGATGGGATTAAGAATTTTGAAGCTGGTTTTTATTTTATTTTATTTATTTTTTATTATTTTTTTATTGGTACTGGGGGTCGAACTCAGGACCTCGCGTGACAGCAGGTGCCCGTGCCACTGAGCGATATCACCGGCCCCTGAAACTGGTTTTTAAAATGCCTTTTATCATTAAATCCCCATGACCCTACACGAGCTTTTTCTTCTTAAACAGAAATAGTTGTTTAAAATTAAATTTTAGTGCCATACTTGGAAAGATTTCTAACAATTTGTTGTGAGACTGAAAAAGATAGGGAGTTTTCCTCTCAACAATGGTATTGTACATTTAATTGTTACCAGCTGTGTGCTGAGGGGACTTGGAACTAGTCTGAAACGAGAATGTAGTACTGGACTCTTTCTATCTTGTAGCCCCTAGCAAAAACTTATTGAGTAAATGAACAAAATCACAAATTCCCTTCAAATCAGCAGTCTTCTTAAAATTGTATTTTCGGTTAACAGTACAATTATTCTTTCTTCCATCTACTTCTGATTCTTTACTCTCGTTCAATCTTCATATTTACTTGATTGACAGTTTTGTTTTCTTTCTGCATTTACTAAATACCTATTCTTTTCACTTTTAATAGAACATTTGAAAACAAAATACCTGCAATGCCCTTTGGGAAATGAATGAAAAAGTAGGAAATACAATCTACCGAATCTCTGTAAAATCTGTTTAATTCCTCCGTGCAGAATCCCTGGAGTAAGCTGTGTGCAAGATGTCAGGGTAGCTACGTCGGGGTGCTTGTGGTGGACCCACTGGTCTTCCCTTTGTGGTCCAGCAAGTTAGAAAAATACTTCCCAGAAATTCAGCTGAACGGTGTGCGAAATAAGCACTGTGAGAAGGTTATCAAGGTTTTCCTCAGAAGGAAGAGGTTATTCTTTTGGATGAAGTCACAGGGGAAATGGTCTCTGAACCAGCATTTGGATGATGTAAAGGAGGGAAGGGACACCTCCTGTGAAGAGGAAGCAGATGATAGCGAGGAGTGGACAGCTCAGGGCATGTTTACAGACGAATGCAAATCAGTGTCCATGTCTGCAAGAACAGTGGTCAAGTGGGGAGAGGGAGGGGAAACCAAAAATGCAGCTGAATGGGTGAATGCGTTCATGGGTGAATTCATTTGCCAGTGAATGAGCAGCTAGCTGTCCAAGGGGTTCCTCTGTAGGGGATTAATGTGATTAAAGCAATATTACAGTCCTATGGATTCAACGCCAGTACGTAGTGCTGAGGGAGGAAGATTCTAGGCATTTAATTAGAGGATAATTGCAATAGTCTACTTGAGAGATACTGAGGGATAAACTGGAATGGAAGTTAACATTTTTGTCTCTGAGGTCACAAACAAAATATAAAGGGATGCTTGGAAGTAATGAGGAAAATGTTCACATGCATGGATTCGTTCTCATGCACTCGCTGAACAGTTGAATATTTACCAGATGCTGAGACTGTGGCTGCCCAGGTTTGAGAGGTGAGCGAGACAGTGTTTCTCTGTAAGGAAATCATGGTCTACACAGGGAGACAAAAAATAACTCAACAGTTACATGTCCTGAAAGGGCCTTTTTTGCTCCTATTAGTGACATGAATTTTCTCTGATAATCCTCATTTTTCCCTTGGGGTTGTACTTAATAGTATTCAGTTATAAACTGGCCAGAATCAGGGTGAAGTCTGTGATGTGCCATCTATGTGAAAGAGTTGGCTTTCCATTGATTTAAAGAGCATTTTCTCAGATCCTGTTTACTGCCTCAGGCTCATCTGCTGCTGTTAGCTAAGAATAAAAGATCCCAGACAGCGGTGGATAAAAGAAAGTGTAAGAGAGGGGAAAGACACCTAATGGGCTGACTTCCCAAACATCCTCAGGCCTCCTCAGGCTTTGATAAAGCCTTAAGATCTTGTTTTCAGAGGCTGAATGTCTTTCAGATGGGTGATAGATCGAAAGAGCAGGATGACCCCCTTAGCCTACAACTGTCATCATTTCACTTTATTTGGACAGCAATAGACTGATGAAGAGGGCTTGAGCTTCTAGAAAGGGAGGAAAAATGCTTCTTTATTACTCACCAGTCTTTGGGCTCTGTCAGCAACACTAGAGCACTTGCCAAATAAAATGATTTAGCAGGTGGAAAGTAGTTTATAAGTACAATTTCCACCCCTTCCCTGTGGATAGCAAATAATGACTTAGATACCAGCAGTGTGTCAGAGTACAAATGAAGTGCTCTGGGTTGTTCTTCCCAGCTGGCTCCTTGGCACATACTGGAGCTCAGGTTTGCATGACTAGATGAATGAGATGGGCTGACGTGTCCAGAAAGGGCATGGATCCACGCCAGGCACACAGTAGGTGCTCAATTAGCTCTTATTGAAGGTACTGTACATTACATATTCTTCTTCTGTGTCCTTTAAGTTCTCTGACTGCCTTCTCCATTGTTGCACATGTATAAAAGAAGAAAGGAGACATTTAGAAAAAAGGAGACATTGTATTGAAAATAAACGGAACTAGTTGCATGGGGTCATAGCTAAGAGTCTAACTTTATAAAGTCATGTAATATGTATTTATATGTATTTATATCATACATTATACATGTCTGTGTATACCTGTCATCTTAATCAAACATTTTATACTGAAAAAGAATACTAGATCAAGTTTTCCCAAATTCAAGTGTATTCTGTACATAATACAGATATATATAGCTCAGCAGCATGGTGCCAGCCTGGCAAGTGTGAGGTCCTGAGTTCGATTCCCAGTTCCCCAAAACAACAACAATAACAACAACAAAAAATAATAGTCACTAGGCAAGATCAATTCTATGAATTAATAAATTCACTTCATTTTCTTTCTTTTTAATATTTGGCCAAATATTATATAAAATCAGTATGTAACTTTTAAACATTTTTGCATTAACTCAAGTAATACATCTTATTACTTTTATCCTTTCAGAACAACAGACTAGTGTTACAAATTTCAATGCATTTTCTAATTGTTAATATTTTACTTGTAGTTTAAATTCCTTAGACATATTTTTAGCCCAGATTATCTTTCGGTCTGATCTGTAAAGTAAAAAAAATTGAGGTTAGTGAAAAAAAGGACATAAAATCATAAGACTTAAAAATGACCTTCAGATTTTGTTTGTCCTCATTCCATGTATCCAAAATAATTATATAATTGAGTGTCCAGGTTATATAGCTCTTTAGTAGTGTATAGGATTTTCTGATTTCTTAATTACAATCGAAACCGTTGCCACTATTGCTGTTTAAAAACAAAACAACAATAAAAGGACATTTAATTATATCTACCTGAGAAAAGGGATTCTTCCATGGCTTGGTGTGGAGCTTTCATGGTTAGAACAACTAGCAATTCCTACAGATTTAACACCAAACATATGAGCTCTCAATTAGACTCTGACATTTGCATTCCCCTTGAGTTTTAGAATTGTCAAGAGGAGCTCACTAAAAATGGAGATTCCAAAGGGAGAGAGAAGAGGGTGAAGAAAGAAAAACATGGATATTTCAGTATTCTGTGCTCGGAGATTCTGATTTCATAGGTTTGAGGAGAGCTTCTAGAGTCTTGCTTTTAATAATACCCTCCCTGGTGTGTCTGATGACACACACTGTCCTTGGAGAAACACTCTACCTGGGCTTTTGAACCTGCTCTTTAGGCAAATGTCACTCAAACGCTCACTGTTCCCATGTGCCTTATACCTCATAGTATTCGCTTACCTATGTACAAATACAAACCTCATTAAATAAAGTGATTCATTTTTGTGATTTTTATATAATGGAGCTCTTCGTGAATTTAGGAACAGACTTAATTATTCATAATTTCTTGGTTTAAAATTTGCATTTGGATGGAGGAATTTCTCATGGATGATTAAACATTTAGATGAGATGGTAAATAATCACCCACCGTTCAGACTTGACTAGTGTTTTAGAAACAGAAGTATTCGTAGAGTTTCTTTAGGAAGGAAGAGTTTCTGGAATGATCTAGAATTAATGCTAGGTCATTTGAGGTTATTCAAAAAAATTTAAATTGATTAACATCAGCAATATGTCTTTCTACTTTTGGCCTTCAAAAATCAAGATTAGCCTCATTTGAAGAAAAATAAATTGGAAGTTAAAATATGAAGGGAAATTTTGGGAGGGACTTCTATTTTTTTTTGGAAGGGACTTCTGTTAGCCCTGATGTATATATCAGTTCATAGTTGAAATGAGCCACCACCTGCCATTGGAGAGAATTATAAAATTGAGCTTCTTCAAAATTTCTAGGAAAACTATTTACCTAATTTGTAGAATAGGCTGGACTGGGCCTGTCCAGTAGAACTCTGTGCAATGATAAACCTGTTCTTTATCTGTGCTGTCTAATGTGGTAGCTACTTAAATTTTAATCATGTAAATTTAAGTAGGGCCATGTAGCTACTTGTTCTTATATTGTATAGCACAGGTCTAGACGACATACTGAGAGTTCATCTATAGCTATAGAACTCACCTATACTAAGCCATATAAAATCCAGAATCCTTTAAAAAATCAACGTTCTTTAAAACACATGGTGCCTGGAATGATAGTTATTCAATTAGTTCAGAGGGGGGTTGTAGTGAAAAGGATACTGTGACAAGAAGAGCCTCCGTCACCGTTTAGCAGAGTTTCTGACTTATAATTTTGGTGTTTATTTTCCCTAGCAGAATAAGGAGGGTTTAAAGGTTTCCCTCAACTCCAGGGTTTTATGATTCACAGGAAGGCTTTGTCTAGGTACTCAAAATGAACAGCATAGAGAAATCAAGAAAACACTTTTCGTGGATAGTTGCTTTTTTCTCCACAGATTTTTTCTTGGTGGGATTTTTCCACTTTCATAATTTCCATTATTATGTCTCTGCATATATAGTCATATCCCAGCTCTGAATCTCTGCATGTGACCTCTTATGCATATTTTTCTCTTACAATGATTTAAGATGATCTCTTTGACATTCTGTTCTTAAAGTAAGCACATCTGTTATGTGTTGAATTGTGTCTCTTCTCCCTCCAATTTATAAGATGTCCCGACCTTTAGTACCTTGGTAGGTGACTCTATTTGGGGATGGGGTCTTTAAAAAAGCGGAGTTAAGAGGAGGTCATTAGAGTAGGGCCTTACCCATTATGAACGGGCTCCTTATACATAAAAAGAGGAGGTTGGGGTGCAGATTTGCCAAAGGAAGAGTGTGGGGGACTCAGGGAGAAGGTGACTCTGGGAAAGGGAGAGAAAGAGGAAGAAAGAGGCCTCAGAATAAACTAACCCTGTCCATCTGAGACTTCCAGCATCCAAGGTGTGGGACCACAGGTTTTTGCAGTTTGAGCCACCCTGTCTGTAGAACTTTATTTTGGCAGCCCTAGCAAAGAGTTATATCTAAAACACTAAACTTAATATATTTTGGCAGATTTGCCCATTATTGAGACTGTTTACCTTTTTTTCTTCAAGGTCATAGGCATGTCATCCACTTCACATTAAGCAAAATAGTTCAAATATGTAATAGAGAGTCACATAATTTTTAAAGGTCTGGACTTTGGTATTTCTATTATTTATTCCTTTTTTCTGTTTTTTGGCAAATCTTTTTTTTTTTCTTATCTTGCTACTGAGAGTCCATCTATTTGGATTCTGTCTTTCCACTTTTCTGTTTATTCTAATTCTGAGCAACTTCTAAAATGTGGCCCAAGTGGTGTCTGAGTTCAGGGTGAGCGATCTCTTTCCTAAACTCTAAACTTCCATTGCTCTCCGCATAGCACAACATACAGCTTATTTGTTCCTTGTCTTATCAACATTCTTTGACATTCTTTGTGTCCTAGCGCTCTGGGGCACCTACTGTTTGACAGGCACTCTAGAAACATTTTTGGAAATAAAACATGAAGTAGTTGCAACTGTTTAGATTCTAAATTCCTTGATGGTTATTTTTTCTCATGTGTCTTCAGATATTCCGTGTTCATTGAGCATTTACTGTATGCGTGATACTCTAATTATTGGCCTTGCACTTCGCTTGGGATGCACACACAGCCCTAGTCAAATCATGTTTTCTTTTTGCTGGATCGCCTGGCTGGGTAATCATTCAAGCATAATGAGCATCTGCTTGATTGTACGTGCTAGTTAATACCAATTTGAACTGCATACTCTTGTGTGAATAAAACTTGGATAGTTTGCTTTGTATTGAAATAATTTTGTCTCTTAAATACATCTTTCTTTCAATTATTTCTTCTTGAAACAAGATATATAATAATTGATTAGATTCGAAGAAGTCCTAAGTCAGTTGGAAAAATCAGAAATTAATATCACTTTCAGAGAGGCTGAGTTCATCTATTAAAATTGGTTTTTACTTTAATTACAAATGATTTTTTTGGCCTTATCATATATAATTCTCTGAGCTAAATGTTGTAAAAATTTAATGGGAGAAATATTAAGGTACACATGCAGTAATGGTATCCTTTTATTTCACAGTGCTTTTTTATTCTGATTTGACTTATGCACTTTTCTGGAAAGGAAAGTTCAAAGTGGGATGAAGGCAAGCATGAATGGCAACGCTCCCTCACTCTGCAGCTTTGCAAATTGAAAAGCATATGGGAATTTCCCCGGGAAATAAGATGAAAGAGAAAATTGAAAACAATAAAAAAGAAGAGCTAATCTTCATCTCCTTATTCAGTGCACATGTCAGATAATAAAAAACACAGGGCATGAGGACATGGAAACCATCTGCTTGAAATTCTGTTGATTCAGTCTATAATTTCACAAAGTCAGGAGGTGAATCCTGTGCCTAACCGCATCCTCTGCACCATCAGAAACAAGAGGAGACTATGCCTGACAGGTTCAGAGGTGGTGGTGAGGAGGCTTAGCTGAATTTATTATCCATTTCAGTCTTCAGCATCACACTGTACCAGCATGATGTAAGGGCCAAAAATGACTTCTAGTTCGGTTCTCTTATTTAACAGATGAGAGCAATGAGGCCCAGAGGAGTTAAGATCTGGGACCAAAGCAGATGTTTGTTAATTCATTCGAGTCTCATTTTCACCATTTACAATGGTGATGATTAACACTCATTTGAAGAGGAAAACTGTTATATGAAAAGTTACTATGTCTTTTTTAATATCTAGGTACATTTCTACTGAGATCATAGAAACTAGATGTTTAGAAATAATAATGAAGAGGTTGATGGAGTTGGCTACAAAAAAGGTTAATGGAAACCAAACCAAAAAACAAACAAACAAAAAACCCCAAAAAACCAAAACACCTGAAATCGAATAGAGGAAATGTTAAATTCTGCAAAGTTAAACTCTATAACTGCAGACATTGCAGATTTAGTAGGATAGTGTGTCCATCAAGAGCAAAGTGGAGTCAGCAGCCTGAGTTAAAATTCCAGCCAGACTCTTCTAGCTATGTGGATTTGGTGAAAGTTGTTACTCATTTGTCTTAGCATTCTTGACTTAAAAGGGGAAAACCCAACTGTTATAGTACTATAGTCACACAACATGAAACATGCTTAGAACAGCATAAAAGACACTGTGAGATGAATCCAGTGATGCCTTCTCCTTCTCTGGACTATGGGCTGGACCTACAACCACTTCCAACCAATAGAATATGGAAGAGGTGATAATATGTCATTCCTGTGGTTACTTTAAAAAACTGTAACTTTCATTATGCTAGCAGTCCACTCCCTTGATGGCTTTAGTGAAACCACCAGCCATGTTGCACAAGGCACTGAGGTCCTCATTCCGACAACCCCGGAGGAAATGGAGTCCCACAAACAACCACTGGAAGTGGATCCCTCCCTAGTTGAGCTCTCACTGTAGCCTTGGGAAAGACCCTGCAGCAGAGGACCCACCTCAGCCATCCAGCATTCCTAACCCATGGAAACTGTGAGATAATAAGTAGGTACCATTTAAAGTCACCAGGCTTTGGGATAATTTATTATGCAGCCATAGATAACGAGTGCCAAACAAACTGGTGTGCTGGAAGGTAAGAATAGGTGATGGTTTAGAAAGACTTGTGGCGACAGGGTTGCAGATGTTGTTGAGGAACCTTTCTGGGAGCCCTGAGAAAACTTATGAACAGGATAAGTTGGATAAATGCAGACTCTGATGTGAATCTCTTCCTGCTTGAAAAAAAGCAAGGGTATTAGAAAGGCTAGGAGAATGGTGGTCATGGGTTTGGGAGTGACATCGTATCTTATCTTGTAAGCCATGAAAGAAATTTGGAATTTCTTTCTTATTCTGTGATGGGAAATAGAATAATTTGGTTAATATTTTGACTGCTGTTAGGAGAAATGATTGCATATGTGTTTGAGGGGTTGGGGATATTAGCAAGAATTATGTATGATCAAGCAAAAGATAACAGTGGCTTGGATTCAGATGCTAGCCTTGATAAGAAATAGTTGAGGCTGAGTTTTGTAGGTAGCCACAACTATTGTGCAAAGATCAAATTAAAATGTCATAAAAAGAGAGGAGTCTGGCTGGGGAAGTGACTCAGTGGTAGAGTTCTTGCCTTGCATGCACAAGGCCCTGGATTTGATTTCCAGCACCACAAAAGAAAAAAAGAGAGAGAGGAGTCGGGAATGATTTTTAAAGGTTTTTAGTGTGAGAAGCCTGGTAAAAAGTTTCCTTTTTCTGAGGTGGGGAAGTCAGGGAGTCTCAAGTTTACAGGGAAGAGCACGAATTCAGTAGGTATCTGTAGACATCAAAATAGGAAAACTGAGACAGCAAATTGACATGAGTTGATCTCAGAGAGGTGTAGGAATTGGAGATATAAATTAGACTGTCATTAAAATACAGGAGGTATGTCTGGAGTTGGGGTATATATAGTTTTTCAGAAGAGGCCTGAAGTGTGAGCCCAGAGGCTCTCTAACATGTGGGCGTGAGCCAGTGGGAGGAGTCAGGAGAGGATCCTGGAAACGATCACAGGAGAGTAGGAAATATAGCTGTTCAGAGGCCAAGTGAAGACAGCTGTGCCACAGGTTCTGATTTTCACATCAGTGGTTCTCAGACTTAAGAGTGTGTGACAGTCACCGGGAGGGCTTGTTAAAACATAGATTGCTGACTCAGTAGCTCTTGAGTTTGGCCCTAGAATTTACATGTTGAGCAAGTTCTCAGGTTGTTCATGCCGATGCTCATGTTGCTTTTCTAAGGTTTCCAATCTGAGAACCACTGTTACCAAAGTTGACCTGACTGTGGCCCATAGAATACTTGTGATCACCATTCTCTTATTTTTATCCACTCAAAATTTACTGATTTCAGTTACAGGCATTCTGGTAGGCACTGGGGATAGATACAAAAGTATGCAGTGTCTAGTCAAGTACTTGCGCAGGAAGCCATTACTGTACAGTGTGCTAAGTACAGCAGACATGGACCAGAGAAGAGTAGCAGGGTAGAGATGGACAAGGAATCTGAGGAAGTTTGGGATTGGAAATTTTGAACAGTAGCAATGATGTTTTAACTTAGGGTGCTTTTAGGTGACCAAAAAGGGGAAATGCATTTTAGAAGTTAGTATGTGCAAGGACTGGAGGAATGAACAGGCATGGTGTATTCATGAGATTCAGGGCCTTGCAAGAAAACCAACTTAGTTGCAGGGTTTGAAAAGGCAGTGAAAGAGGATGAGGTTAGACTCAGACAGATGCGTATCTTAGGTATTTGCTCTATTGTTTGGCCTCTTCTCAACATCTTGTTAAGTTTGGATTTTCCATGTATAAACAGTGATTATTTATTTGAAAATCAATATGGATTAAACTAATGGTTTCCTTTTAAAAAGATGTAAAAAGCAACACAAAATATATATTTTTGATTCTATTCATATGAAATATCCAAAATAGGTTAAATCCATAAACAGAAAGAAGCTTGTGGTTGCCAAGGGCTGGAGGGAAGGGGACTAGGAGTGATTTTCTAGTGAAAGGGTTTTTTTTTTAGGAGGATGAAGATATTTGGGGAGAAGAGAGAAGTGATAGTTGCATACTGATGTGAATCTACTGAATGTCATCTAACTGTAGCTTAAAAATGGTTAATTGTGACTTATGTGAATTTCATCTCAGTTTAAGTATATTGGCATGATAAGTAAAATTTTAAATGCAATATTTAAAACTTTCATATGCCATCAGGAATGGAGATTGGGCTATACATGTATATCTAAACAGAAATTTCAGGCAGTTTGATCTTGCAATATAAAGATTGTTAATCATTAAACTGAACAGTATAATATGAATTTCTGATGAATAAAATGCAGCAACTAATACATTAAGTTTAGGAACTTCAATAGTTTAAATAAAGATAAAGTTTCTTTTTCTTTCCTGTTGACATTTACTGACTGGCAGCATGTATTATTATCTTGAGTATTAATGGCTTAAAATGGCACTGCATTGTTGAATATACTGCTATTTGTGTGACTCATAACTGAAAAAAAGTCCAATGTTGCAAATGTATAAATTGATTAATGTCAATTATCTCAGCATATAAACTACTTCTAAGAAGAAAGCATTCAATTTTTGCTTTAGTATTTTTATAAAAACAAAATTACGGTAAATTCTAACTTACGGAAGAACATAGCCACATTTACTCAGTATTGAACACAACTATTTTTATTTTGTGTATGTTCTTCCTTACAGTTTTTTAAAGATAGAATTTGTAAAAAGAATCTTATTTTGCCTCCTCTGAGGCAGAGAACTGAGTTTATACTCACAGCAGAGTACTTCACTGCTCTATGCTAGGCATTTCTCATTTTCTTTGGTTTTTTTTTTTTTTCCCTTGCAACAATATATCAGTCTTACATCCCATCATCACTCTGTCTTTTAATCTATGTTCATTGAGATCTCTGCATATACCCATTCTGGAAAGATATGATGTTATTTAATTAATCTTTGCTTTCAATTTATATAAATGATATCATACAGGTCTGATTCATTTCACTCTATATTTTAAAAATACATTCTTTATAGCACTATCTTTTCTGGTCTTCAACTCCCCTTTTAAGTTATGTTGAATATTATATATATATATATATTTTTTTTTTGTGGGTACCGGGGGGTCGACCTCAGGACCTCGCGTGCCAGCAGGCACCCGTGCCGCTGAGCGATATCACCGGCCCCTTTTTCGTATGTGGGCTCCGGGAGTCGAACTCAGGCCCTCGCGCTTGCCGGGCAGGCGCTTAAGCCGCTGAGCCATCTCACTGGCCCCTGAATATTATATTTTTCACATTCAATATCTCCTGATATTATTTCCTTATGACTCAGTTCTTATGCTTTGAAGACTGTCTCTTATTTCCTTGAGGTTTTTTATATTTTATTTAAAAATTTTACTTCCGATTCTTATTCGATCCAGTGCATTAACTCAGCTTCCTCTCCTGCTGAGGGTTGAGGTTGCTGTCTTCCTTCTGTTGGGTTTGTAGCCCTCCTGTTGAATTCGGGTGGCATTTGGGGAGGTAGCTCAGTGTGAGCGCTTGATGTTACTCCCTGGGCTAGGTCACTGCCTCTTGCCATCCTCTCCTCCCCACCCTTGATGCCATTAGTCATATCTCTCAGTTAACCACTCCATATCTCACCCAGGGGCTGGTTCTTTTTTAAGAGCTGCTTTCCTTGGATTGATTATACCACCTACAACCACAGGCCAGTGGTTGTGAAACATGGTTATGTATCAGAATCACCAGGCATGCTTGTTTGAGCACAGAGGACAGGGCTCAAGCCCCAGAGTTTCTGGTGCAGTGAGCCTGGGAAGCAGAGTATTAGCATTTCTAACAAGTGGCCAGATGCTGCTAATCCTGCTGATCAGGAACCACACTATTAGGTGTTCTCCTACCTGCGCCTATCGTGTTTTGCTCCTTGGTGCTGGTTCCAGGATCTATCCCTGCTCGGACATTAGGTCTCCTGGAGTTTCTTGCTGGCTGTCTTTGGTTCTCCCGCTCTTCCACCACCTATAGTTGGTAATTGGGTGGATTATGACGCAGGACCAGGTGAGCTGAGATAAAAGGCACAAGGCAGAAGTTCCTCCCACTTTATTGCCACAAACATGACTGTGGCCCCTTTTCTCCTCTAAGCAGAACTTTCCCCTTCCCTCATTATCCCCACCTGACGTGGACCTAACCAACTTCTATTTCCTCTGAGCGTTTTAGAGATTAAGTATGGAAAACTAACCAACTAACCTCTCATCTGGGCAGAACATTTGTCAAGCACAGGGGCAGAGCCAAGCATCTCCTGGCAGTTTGTCGTGTCAGGTGCCCTGAAATTTTTACTTTTATTTTTAATGGAGCAGGCCTGTAGTTGTCCCATTTGTTTTATTGTCTACCTTGCACTTGTCATTGTACCTTATGGTTTATAATCATGATGCATAATGAACTGATTACAGAATATGATAATACATTTCTTGGATAAACTCTAATTCATTTAATAATCCCCTTCCTTTGGATATTTGTGATTCTTTCCACTGTCTCAACAATATTGATACCATTAAATGGGTTAACTTTTCATGTCTGTACAGTATTAGTACGTACTTTCCCTTTCGGCTTTGTTTTGTTTTGTTTGCCAGTATTCTGAAAGAGTTAAGGCGGCCTCCAGAGTGCTTTAAGTTCTAGGAGAATCTGGTTCTTCGTCTCTGATTCATTTTCTGCGTGGGTGGTGTACCGCTCTAACCTTGTCACTGACAGAAAAGTTCAAATTTCACTCTAATACTGTAAGGAGAAAAGAAGCCTGTCCTTGCAGCTCTCTCCGAGTGAAGCATTTGCCTCGAGACCATGATGACATTCGCTCTTCCATCCACATCTCAGTCCTTGCTAGCATTGGTTTTCCTTTGGGTTGAAACTGCAATTTCCTTTGTTCATCCAGGCTATTTGAACAATGACAGATTTTATTTAAAAGTTACGGGTTGTGCTCCAGATCAATCTTGTCCAGATTTTGTCAGGAGCATGATGCTACCCATTGCAATAGAAGAAATCAAATGAAGGAGAAACCTTTCTTTTCTAACTTATTTGGCCAAAATGAATGTTCAGATAATGTAATTTTAGTTTTTGTATAAACCCATAGCGATTTGGTAGGCAGCATCTGAAAATAGGTTAATGAATCATCACAGGAGGAAACTGGAGAATATTTGGCTTTAAAAAAGGATGGTAGCTGAAGTGTGCCAACTTCTCTTGCAGGCATGCATGTCAAGGTGGAGGAAGGGAGGATAGGTGTAGATTCTAGTTTGCCTTCCTGATTCCAGTTTGGCTTTGTGGATTTCGTGGTTTCAGCTTGTGCTTTCTCTCCTCACTTCAAGTCCAGTTATCCTTCTCGACTGCTTACCCAGCGAGCTGCACAGACTCTGGGACCAATACCAACAATAGAGGCAAGAAACTTACATAGACTTCTTTACAGATCCCACAGTGGCATAAGGGTTGCTTCCTATGCATAATAAAAAATGAAAATTAAAAGAATGTTAGCAGTCATTTAAGCCAATCTGCCATCCAGAAGCAAAAGTCTCCTATCCTATCTACCAATTTTGACTGGGCTCTTTCCAGGGCTAGAAGATCCTCACAGCCCCAGAATGCTCATTTATCCCTGGAGAGCTGTAATGAAAAGTTCTCTTGATTTTTTTCTTGATTTGATACCTGCCTTACTGGCTTCCTTTTAGAATTATACAGAGGAGGGTGTATGAAGACATTTATCTTTTCTCCTTTTAGTCTTCTCTTATTCTCTCATGCTTATTAAGATAAATATGTTTAGGCCATATAAGCTTTTGTTTGTTTTTTCTTTTTTTTTCGCTCTCTCTCCTCTCTCTCTTTTGACAATGTCTACTCCTAACCATTTCAAACACTTAGTGATTTTTTCCACTTTGTCCATGTTCTTGAAATAAGAGTCCTGGAGCAGAACATGCCAGCTTGCAGACACGGGAGAACCAATGCATGTTTCAGTGATCTTTACTTGAGACATGTGGCTTTCCAGATGTCCTAGAGGTTCTTCAGTGTGTCACCATGCAGCAGTTCTCAGCGATATACCTGGAGGTGTGTTTTACTTCCCTCTGATCCTACCTAGATCAGAGCTGCTGAAAGATGGCAGCTTATTATGTGTTACCTTTAAGTTGTTCATTTTATGAAAGGTTTGTAAAAAAGCTGCAGGATTTCAATAGGAATGTAGTTTATAACGATTGATTAAAAAGATTATTATTTATACCAGAGAGTTAATCTTTAGTTGTAGCTTGACTTTCACGGCTGAAAATGGGAGAAAAGTAAAATAGAAAAAAATTTCAGTATCGGACTTAGACTAAAAGGAAACTTGCATTACATATCATTCCCTCTTAACTACACAAGTGACTGACCACTCCTAATTCATGTCAAATACCTGGGAATCATTTGTATTTTGAATAATTTTTTGAGAGGTGATTCTGCTTTATATAACTTTTCATTTTATTTCTTTTTCTCTTCTAGTTCCTACTCTATGAAGAGAATTGTTTTAAAATTTTTAAACATTTTTTTTCAGTGCTAGGGATTGAATCCAGGGTCATATGCATGCTAAGCACACATTCTACCACTGAATTACACCCCCAGCCACTTTTGAACTTTTTGGTTAGTTTTAGTCAATTTGTCTATTTAATACAAAACAGAGCCCATTAAAATTTACTGACATTTTAAATTCAGTTATACCTTAAGGGTTAATGTACCAATTCCCAAATATATAGGAATAAAAATCTGTAATGTACATTGTAGTTGGTATTTTTATCTTAATAATTATATTTTTAGATTTTAAATAGTTAAATTTATATACAAATATATAAGATGTCCCCTCCCGGAGGAAAATATTGTCCTGGCTTTTGTGATAATTGCTCCTTTATGTATTTTTCTGGTTTTGCTATATATGCACCCACAAACAATACATTGCTCAGTTTATTTTGGGCCTTAGAATAAATACCATCGAAGTTGGTGTTTCTTCTATGGTTTGCTGGTTTTGCTCAACATTATGTTGTAGAATACATCCACATGGAGGTGTATGGCGTGCATTTATTTTTAATGCTGTATAGATATATTATAATTTATTTATTCAGCTTATCACTGATACACCATTAGGTTATTTCCAGTTTTTGGATTTTTTGTTTGTTTTTATTATAGACAATGCTGCTAGGAATATTTTTTATATGTCAAATGGTACACAGAAGCAAGAGATTTCTGCTGTGTAAATCCAGAATTGGAGGTGCTGTGCCATAAGTGTTTGATACTAGTAGGTTACATCAGCAAAATGTGAAAGTTCTTCCTACTCTATATCATAGCAAATACTTGGTTTTGTCAAACTTTAAACATTTTTTGCCAGCTGGAGGTTATCCCCTGTGCTTCATTGTGATTTTCAGTATGCAAATCTCTGATTACCAAGACTGAACTTTTCCGAATGTTATTGGCCATTTGATAGACTTTTTTTTGAAGTGCCTGACTTGATTTTCTTTTTCATTTGTGATTCATAGACTTAAAAATAATATTCTTGATGCTAGTCATTTATAGTTAAGACTATTGCAAATATCCTGTACTAATAGATTTTTATTACATTCAGCATTAAAAAAATTTTTAAGTTATTGATTTTAATGCAATTGAAAATATCAGTCTTTTTAAAATTTTGGTTTGCACATTTTGAATATTGAGTCCTGTTTAAAAATTGATTCCCTACTCTGAAGCCATAAATATGTTCTTTTCTATTATGTTCTAAAATGTTTATTACTTTTACTTTAATTACTGTATGTTTGAATGCCGGGAAATATATCATCATGTTATATATGGACAAATTAAAACAAAAATATTCCAATTTATTTGTCCTAAGTGTAGCACATTTGGCACTTATGGAAGAGACTGTTCTTTTTAGCATTTGAAAATCAATTTTATAATTACAACTTATTTCTGAAGTTTAAATTTTTTTCTATATTATTTTAACTACTTAGAAACAGGCTAAAACAAATATTTGGTTCTTCTCTCTGTTGTTACATTTCACAGCACCAAATAATTTCTAGAGTTGCCCCAAAATGGTATTTTTAAACTGTATAGAACTACTTCTTCACTGAGGATTCCAGGAAGGTGAGACCTCACTCTGTCAGGTAGACGCAAACACTCTCCCAAGACATATTGACAGCCAGAACATATGAAAACTGGCTGTCACTATAGCAAGAGAACTTATGGTTTGAATTGTTCCATGAAGATTATGACAAATTTTCTTAACACAAAAAGTAGTACTACCATTTGAATTCATGAAAAGATTCCTTATAAGAGTTTGGTATGGTCTTTTAAATTTTACTGTTATGTCTAAGGAAACTTTGCCTCATCTAGTGTTGCAAATATTTTCTCCTAGGCTTTACTAATAGAATTATATAATTTCATCTCTTATATTTATTCTCTAATCTGTTTTGAATTTAATTTTGTGTACGGTGTAAAGAAGGAGTCCAGCTTCACTCTTGCATATGGCTAGCCAGTTGTTCTAGCACCATTTGGAAAAGATTATTCTTTCTGCACTCCATTATTTTGGCATCCTTGTTGAAGACCAATTAAATAATAAATTTATTTCTGAATCTTTCTACTTCAA